>JAZKJV010009534.1:1800000-2252500 GCA_037367405.1 Ottelia alismoides
ATCCGAAAACAACAAACCCTTTAATTTATTTGCAGAAATGTCCCGAGATACATGTACGGAAGTAAAAATAACAGGACTCACAAAACTAGAAATGGTGGCCTCAGTACCACCCTCGGCATCTGGTCAAGCAGCATCAGTGCTGCGCTCTGGCTTAGCGACTGTAATGGTGGCGTCAGTACCGTCGGTGGGATCAACATCCATGGTGGTGTCAGCACCACCGTCATCATCTCTCGCGGCATCAGTATCGCGCTCCTCCTCGCCTAGCGCTCCTGAAGTGACGTGGGATCGTCGCTCAGATGAGGCGCCACCGACTGACATCCTACCGCTCCTAAGTGTAACAAAATCAACATCAAACATGTATGCAGACATATCACCAAGTGAAGCACTAGGAGTGGTAATCTCAGTGAACTCTACCTGCTCAGACTTCCTCTTGAGGTTATTCGGGTTCGGCTCGATCTGGGCAGGGATGGCGACCTTCCCTCTCACAATCTCCCGCTTCTCCTGGCAGAACTCATCCATCTCCCGTCAAAAAGTAGCCTGCTGCTCGGTCATGAGGCGGGCTAGATCATCCAATGTGGGGTTCTCATTGGTCAGCCCTTGAGAAACTGACGGGTGGCCTCGCTGGTAGTGAGGCTGCTGCTGCTAGTGTGGGTGAGAAGGGTACTGCTGATGATACTACTGCTGTTGAGGCTGCTCTCACCTCCAAGACTTTTCCTGCTGATAGGGATGAGGACCATACTGCTGGTGCTGGGATGGATGCTGCTGCTGGTGTACTGGGGGCTGGGGATGCCGATGCTGCTCACGTTGCTGGCCGTACTGGCCTCCCTGAACTGGAGGCTGCTGCTGGGAACTGGTGCCTCCGGCCAACCAGTGGAATCCGGGATGGTCTTGTCGGATACCAGGCTGGGGTCGGTCGTACCAAATCCCGTTGACTTCCATCAACAACTCTGGCTCGTAGGTGGGTGAGGGAGTATTGCCAGGGACTGATCCAGCTGGTAGACCACCATCTGATTGTCTTGGGATGGTGGTGGCTGGCAAAACTGCGGTGGCTGCTGGTACGACTCCGCCTGTACAAGATGAACCTGTCTAGGCTGACTGGAGTGTTGGAACGAGCTATCACTGCTACTCAGATCTCCTCGTGATCGAAGACGGGGCTGAGAAGCCGTCTGTGCCTCCTGAAGACACATGAGTTGTGTCTTCAGGTCACTCAGTGTCCGTGCCATCTGATCCATCTGCGTGATGTCCTAGCACTGCTTCTTCTCGATCAGCTCGATCCGGTCCAGCTTCTACAGATGATGCCGATGTCTGCGGCTGTAGACTTGGCCTGTGCGGCTACCGCGAACGAAGTAGAAGGACCGACATCGACCCGTGCTATCCTATGGTACTGCACGGTCTGTGTCTGGGGGAGTCCCTAAGTGTAGAGGCGGGTCTGGGACATCACTGTATAGTTCTCGGCCATCTCCTCATAGATGGCCCAGACCTGATCCTCATCCTTGAAGAAGTAGAAACCGCCACAAGAAGCATTCACCAGGACCTACAGCTCTGGTGTCAGTCCGCAAAAGAAGCTCTGAACTAGGTTCGGCTTCATGATGTCATGGTGCGGGCATCTGTCGGTTAGCTCTCTGAACATCTCCCATGCCTCGTGAAACTGCTCGTTGGGGAGCATGGAGAAGTTGCTGATCAGAGCCCTCGGTGCATTGGTCCGCCCGAGTGGATAGTACTTGTTTAAGTACTTGGTGCGGAGCTCCTCCCAGATGTACACAAATCTCCCCAAATGCTTCAGCCAGTTGGATGCTCTGTTAGCAAGGGAGAAGGGGAAGGCAATCATCCGGATGGTGTCCTCGTCCATCTGCCGATCGTGGACGGTGCTGTAGAATATCTCCTGGAGATGTAGATGGGGCTCCTCAATGGCGAGCCCGTGGAAGCGGGGAAGAATATGAAGTGTCTGTGGGGGGACATTGAAGTCTCCCACAATCGCCGGAAGAACCACCCACTGGTGTGTAAGTGTCGACCCGGGGTTGTGCAACTCCCGCATCGGCCTCGGCTGCTCTGCTGCTGCTGCCGGCTGAACTGGCTCCTCTGGCTGATCAGGGTCCCTCCATCCCGCGGCTCTCAGCTGCTCTCGCGCCATCCTCAGCCTCCCATCTCTCTCCTCATCTCCACAATGAAGGCGCCCTGATCCCATATCTGGCGCTGCATCGTCTCAAGGGAAGCCAACATGGTGTTGTTGATCACACCCTGGTCCAATACATAGGTATTGTCTCTGGCCGCTGACCCTCGGTGTGCTCCTCACTGCTAGCCATGGTCTCTGCAAAGTCAAAAGATCCAAACTCAGGTGCCGATAAATCATCTGTCTGTTGTCTCTCATCTGGCGCTGGTATATCTGGACTTGTAGAAGGGTAGTCAAGAGGGAACATGGCAGAATTGAACTCAGGTTTGGAGAGCGGGTCTCGGCTCTCACGAACCAACCTAGATGAACGAGCCAGATTGCTAGAAAGCAGTGCAACCATAGGCTGCCTAAGAGACCTCCTGCCCATCATCCTAATCTGGTGAGCCAGGTGGATGAGATCTGGAAACACACAAGATGGGCAAACAAATCCTCGATTCACCTACTCAACACAGAGCTGAAGACCGTAAGAGATCGGTCGATTATCTTGTCGATTTTATTTAGGTGATAATATCAGTCTATCAGAGCGATTATGCGAGCTGATGGGAATTCAATACGCCTACTAGACTATCCCGTATAAAAGGCCGGTAGTCTGATCGGGGCTCGGATATGGCTCTAGCCTAGTGTACGGGTCGCTCTCTCGCTCATCCAAACCAGACAATGAGGGGATGCTCTCCCCAAGATAAGTTTTTATGTGAGGTGTCTTTTAGGATCGAGTGTGTTTATCAGTCCCAATTTTATAGTTTTTCTTTTTATGTATTTTTCAAGCAAACAATGCCTAACGAATTTTTCAGTTCTCTTGATTATTTAAATATGAAAACAGGGGAAGAAGACGAAAAAGCTGATGCGCGATAAAATCAATGATGCATGCAGAGTAAGTAATGCGTACCTGACTCCAGCAGTCCACATGCAGAGTGATCCGCGCATAAAATAAAGACTAAAAGTAAACTACCTATATGATGCACGAGAAACCGGCCCTAGACGAAGCAATTTCTACACATAAAGCACATTAGCCGGGTAATCAAACCTATGTCCGGAGTCCTATCTTGGGAGCCACTCGGTGTCTGCCACAACAGATCCTACACGCATTGTATGTGACTCCTCAAGGTACGTGGACTAGAGTCTGATTAATCTGGCTTTTTCTTATGAGTTATCTAATCAGGTCCAATTACGAGGTAATAGGTGCAAGCAGATAATTAAGGTTTTGGATCCTAATTAATTACGTCACAATCAGAGAAAATCCTAAGCTAAGGCCAAAACTGCGTAAATCAGACAGACAATTAATAAAATACGAGAAAACTAAACCGACGAAAAACGTGGTGAGGTCCCCCGAGCACACCGGTGCTCGGCGAAACAGACCCCGATAAATCACCGATAGAATCCAAGTCTGTCCCTGTATTATTACAAATAAATGTTCCGCAGAAAATAAATCTAAGCTACTCTACGGCTATCTACCCAGCTATTCCGTAGCTCCCGTACTCCTGCTTAGCTCCTCGCATCCTCCTGTGGCTCTATGCAGAAAAGAGCCGCCTCCGACTCCCACGGTTGCTTCGGCTTCCAAAAAGACGCTTCGATCCTCGGGCCCTCGCAAGAAATCAAACACGAGTGTATCAGACACATGTTATTAGAAAAATATGCAAATAAATCAGAGCAATAATATCAACACCACTATGAATAAAAAGCCGCAAAAAACCGTGAAAAATCAAAAGACTACTAAGCCGTGCTCCCCAGCAACGACGCCATTCTGATGACCGAGAAATCCTAATCCAAGAACCGGGTGAAGGTATAAAAACACGGGTCATTGCTACCCAGATCTCAGAGACTTAGTCAACAAGAAAATAAGACCACCAAATCAAAGATAAATCCATAAAACGCGAATAGCGGTCTCGCTATTTATTTAACCTGGTATAGCGACCAGGATCGAAATCGAGGAGCATGGATTGGCTCAAAAGAGCCTACGAAGTAGTCGAATGATAAAACAAAAAGACAAAATATTTTTGGTGGATTTTATGTATTTTTAATTTTTTTGTGTTTTTAATCATAAAGGAAATGCAAGAAAAGAGCTAAAAAGTACAAATTCAACTATTTATTAAACACTAAAAAATGCTCAGAAAATTCAAATAAAATTGTTTTTATGTTTTTTATATTTTTAAGTGTTTCTGGTAATTTTCTCAAGATTTTCTGAGTTTTAGTTGATTTTATAAAAATCGAAGAATGAGAAAACAATGAATCAGTGTGCAACCAGACTTGAAAGGATAATTAAAAATATCTAATTAACCTTTAAAACTTTGCAGATAATTTTTACGAAAACTAGATATAAAAACTAAGCAACAGAAAAAGAGTTCGCATTTTTTTATATTTTATAAATTTTTTAAGAATTTTTGTAATATGTTTAGGGTTCTATGATTTTTAGGAGTTTTATAAATCCAAATGACACAAAAATTGGATAAAAACTCAACAACAACAAAACAAACAATTTCTATTTTTTAGAATTTTTAGATGAATTTTTATATTTTTAGCTGATTTTCTATTTCAAACAGTAGCAAAAATGAAGTTTTTTGTTTTTTTAAAAATAACAAAAGGCAACAAAAATGTTCCAAAAAATTAGTGAAATTTTTACACAGTGGAAAGAACCACGTACCCAAATTTCATTCGATTTAGATTTAATTTGATATTTTATTCAGTCACTACAAAGGCTACAAACACATGGACCTATATGAAGATACAAAGTTTCAGGGCTAAACAGATAACACACGTGAAAACTAGAGGGGCATTAGTGGAAATATCAAATCAATTCCACACATGTTCCAATTCAGTACACACAGGGGCATAAATGCAAATATGTAAACTAAATGTTCAATTCATAACATCGGATAAAGTCCATGCCCATACATGCAAAAAGTCCAAGATCTCACGTGATGAAGCACGCGTCTCACACAAGCAGGGACTAAATAGCAAATACACAAAACTAAAGGTCCCGCTATGCAAAATATCCTAGTGTACATATTTATTTAATAGACTAAATAAGAACTAAAGAAAACTATAGGGGTGTGGGCGCAAATTACCCAGCCAAGGCACGTGCGGGGCGCGTGAGCGCCAGGTATCGAGCGATGAATGACTGCGGGTGCACGGTCCTGATAAAGCCTCCTGGAGAATCCAACGGTGCTGGCGCAGAGGAGAACGTGGGGCGCACGTGGCCGTCAGATCATGGATCTGACGGTCTGACAAGCGCAGGCTTCGTGCGGCTGAGATCAGAACTGGCACTGAAGGGCGATCCGACGGCTGTGAGATGATAAGGAAGAACAGCTCTTGGGAGAGCTTCCCCGGCTATCCGGAGATGATCCAAAGGGCCGATGGAAGATTGGAGAGGGGGGTTCTCCTCGCGATGGCGATCCGCATCGGGTGTGGCCTCCGATGGAGCTCCCAACGGCCAGATCCTCTGGCAAGGGAGGAGGGACCTGGAGCAGCTCCGACGAAGGCTGGAAGCATTGCCAAGGGGGGTCTCCTCGTGCTTATTGACCTGCAGAAAGAAACTCGTGCAGGGAGGGACGCTCCGGCATAGGTTATTGGCGAAAAGAGGAAGAGAAACGGCATGGATGGGCTACGGGGGGTTCCGGCAAAGGAGGCAAATGGAACCCAACTTGATCCAAGATGAGATAGCCTGGATCAAGGTGATCAGGTTGTGTAAAGAGGGTGGCGATGGGTCGATGAGTCGATCGATATGGCTGGGGTGAACTGGCGGGGTTCCGGCCGCTGAGGCGGAGCTGGCGAAGCTGGAAGGTGAAGATCGGATCTAAGTTATGCTAAAGAGGCTAAAGAATCTACCTGATGATCGAAGTCGACTGGGGAGGAGACGCTGGTGCTCTGGTGATCTTCGCCTCGATGGAGCATCGCCTCCAAAGGGTCGAGCTATGCCGACAGCGGAGCACGACGACGAGGGTCGCCGGACCTAGGCTACGCACCTCCAAATCCTCGCTGCAACACTCGAGGTCACTCGCTGTCACTCAAGGAACAAGGTGGAGGTCCTGGGAGTCGAAGACGCGAGCCAAAGGTGACGTGAAATGGTGGGTGGAGGCGACGCTATATAGTGTAAGGGGTCCGAGAGGATGGGAGTCGGGCGCGCGATTTGAGGCACAAACCCCTAAGAAGATTCCCGCCGTGAATCTCGGATGTGAGAGCTGCAAATGGAGCCCGGGGTTTGGGTGAGAGGTGATCGGATCGATCCAGAATAAATGGGCGAAGTCGGGTCGTGGCGTGGATCCGCGAGGCATGTGGTCCTGGGGGGAGAGTTTATCGGGGGTCAACAATTCCCCGTGGACCAATTAGAATGCGAAATTTATTAATTCTTTGGAAATTCATTTAAAAATAATAAATGGTTTTATTTTGAAAACTTTTCAACATGAAAAATGTTTATTTATTTTCAAAGTATTTTTTAGTGATTTTTATTTATTTTTTTGAAAGATAAATTATGTATTTACATTATATTATTATTATATACATGTATAAATACCTATGTATTTTTGAATTTTAGTTTTATTATTCTATTTATGTACAATTATTCCAATTTTATATTTTATTTATTTACACCATAAAATATGGAATATAAAAAGATTTTTATTGGATTTTTATTAATTATTTACAAAGGTGAAATAAAATATCTTTAATTTTATATACACGGTATATATACACTGATGAGAGAGAATTTATTTATTTTTATTTTTCTTTTATTTTTCCCATTTTTATTTTATTTTGATAAATATATACAAAATAAAGGGAACACATAATTATTTTTATTTTTAGAAAATAGAATACTTACACAAAGAGGGGTATTTACACCATGTTGAGTTTCCCTATCTCTCTCTACTTATTTTATTTTGCGGTCAGGCCCTTGTGGAGCCCTCCCTTGGGTCCAGATCACTTAATATGTATTCTAAATATTTCCCTCTTTTTCTTTATTTTTTTATTCCTTTATTTTGGTGTAAAAACATGCTAATTATGGCTATTTACATGATGCATGCATTTTGACAAATTATTGTATTTACGAATATTTACATGGTATTTTACCAAGGTTTCTAGTTAAAATAAAGGAATAAAGAGTGATGAATGGGGATTCATCACCCCCTATACTTTACTTTTGCTAGTCCCTTAGCAAACACTTATTTGAAAAAGAAGTGCAAAAGAGGAAGAAAAATAAAAAGAGGAGAAATCAAGGTTGATTATTAAACTTTCCTTCATTAAATTGAAATATGGAGCTCAGTCAGACCTTTGGATTATTCTTTTGTTGGAACCTTATTTGGACTTAAGCTTAAAACTTAGCGACCTCTAAGTTCCACCAATCTATGGTCAAGACTCGTCAATAAACCAGATTAAAACAAGTCTACATACACAAACTCTAATGACCATGAAACTTTCTTTGTACTGTGTAAGTGATATGTAGCTCCCCACCTCCGAAGTGACAAAGAAAAAACCTCCCTCAACCTGGTAACTCTAATGCCTCAGTCTAGCAACTCTTTCCTCGAGGAGCGGGGTATTCCCTTCTAAGGTCAAGTACAACCAGCTCAAGAAGAGGGGGACGAAGAGAATGGACCATGACTAGTGTAGCCATGTATCCTCAGAAGGTAAACAACATTTGGTTCAACCGAGAGTGCAACCAACCCCATCCATCAGGGCAAGGTCAGTTGAGTTCGCAACCGATTAGAGGCCCGTACTCTTTTTCAGGGAGGGAGACCGATAAATCTTCATTTCATCACCTTTATTCTATCATTTTGGCCTTAAAAACCCAAGCCAATGCATGTAAATAACAATATTTTGTACAAATTAACATTCATTATTTACTCTATTTATAGTATATATAACACTATTTTTAATTCCATAATATAGAATAAAGGAAAGAAAATAAAAAGAATAAAATGCTGAAGCTATTTTATGACCCTAAACCCCGAGACCAAGTCCAGAATTGATTTGGTCAATAAGAAATAAAGTAGGGAGAAATAAGGGTAAAATAAAAAATAAAAATTCCACTTTTATTCATCAATAAGGCAGTTGTGGGACCCATTTTCTTCTTAATATTTTATACCTCAAATAAGAAACTGTGTCTATGAAAATTGAAGATAATAATGTATAGAAAAATACAGAATTGAGTTTGTAAAAAAATTCAGTGTACCTTTTATACTCTAAACAAAAAGCCAAAATCCTAACTTCTCAGACCCATATCTTCTAAATAGAAAATCAAAATATACCAAAATCACTTTAATTGTTTATAACTTACAATAAGCTATTTAATGAGGGTGGTTTCACATTTTTTGGAGTTAATATGTGAAAGTTAGGTTTTCGACCCCCATTATACCATATATCTGAATAAAATATTCATTTTATTTATTCTTTATTATTTCTATAGTTATATATTGTTATAATTTTATAAATATTATCTACAACATCATATTTACAATAAAATAAAACTATAAAGAAAATACAAAATAAAATAAATATATATAAACTCACAGATGAGATACCTATACTTATACTCGTATAATAAATAGCCCTATTTATTTAGGTATACATAATAGATCATAAAATAAAATAAAAATATATTTGTGTACATAAAAATAATCCATAAAAATATAAAATAATAAAATAAAAGAGTAAAATAAAAAATACAGTATAAAAATAAAACAAACAAAACAAAGATAAATATACCTATAAGTGTACCTTCAAAATTAACTTGTAACAAACAAACCCAAAAAAATAAATAAAAACATATTAAAATACTACATAAAATAATTAACATTTTTTTTATTTATACCCACAAATTAATAAAATCATTTATTATTTTAAAACCATTTATTTTTGTATAAAAATACTGTTTTGTCGCGACTTGGGCTGACGTAGCCCAATCGCGCTGTGTCGTTCGCTGACCTCCACTCAACGGGCTCCTCTAGCATCTGGCTTGGCACAAATATCATTTCCCCAGATTTTGCACCCTTTTTTCCGAGCTTCTCATCACTCAGATCCGAAGGGAACTTTCACCAAACATATCTCTAATCATCCCTAATCCATTCCTTGCCCTCTAAACCCATGTACATGACGTCAATTTATCCTAAATCATCGGACAATAAGGACCATTAACTCTGTCTATAAATAAACCCAAGTTTATTCCTTCCCTTTTTGATCCCTATCCAAGGTCTGAATCTAGTCCAAGTGATCCGAGAGTGTGTCGTCAGTGATAGAGGTGGATTTCCCACAACTAGGAGTGTGTCAAGAGGAGGAGAGGAGGTCCACATTGGTTCTCCGACCATCCTGCTCCCTGCTTCACCTCAGGTATATGAGTTGCACGATTTCTTTTCTTAGGTACAAATTGGGTATCATAATTTTACTTTCGTTCTTATTTTATCTTTACATGCATTGGATTAGCTTAGTTTCCAATCTTAGCTATTGCTGGAGCCTATAGGGCTCTGGCCATTTCCATGAGTTCTATGCCTGTTTAAACCACCATGATTGCCTCATCTCAGTCGCCATCATGTTCATCACGTAATCAAACCATTAGACCAATCGAATCAAGCCTTGATCTGCAAATCGAGTGCCATCCTCTGCCTTTCACCAGACCCACTCCGCCCACCTTTATCCTTATTCAAAACAACTTCATTTCTAGCTGAGATGCATTGCTTCACTTCAAGGAGTGTTTTTGGGCAGGTTACAATGCCAATGGACCCTTCTTGAGTTGATTTCGACCCAGCAGGAGACTCTCTAGGTGCTCCGTATTTGCGGAATGACCAGGATCCCATCACTGGGGCATAGACCTTCTTGAGCACCTCAATCGTTGTGGACAACCAACTCAGAGGTGTAGAACCCAAGACCTTCACCGGAGTCCGCTAGATGGATGAGAACGAGATGATCGAAGGATGGGGGAAGACTTATTCTTCCCCGTTCTTCCTGAAGAGCAGCCAATGTTGGATCAAGGGGTGCTCCCAGTTCTAATCCTAGCCCTTGATACATCGATGAAGCGTGTTGGACCATCCGATGCCTTCAAGTGAAACGATTTGCTCCATTGATCAGTTCCTAATAAGGGTATTTTACCCAGACCCCCTCCGCCTTTTACATTTTATTTTCAGTATATTAAATATTGATTGAGTATAACTATTTCGGTAAATATTGCATTAAAACCCCAAAAAGTTCCTGTTATTTTCAAAAAGAAAGATGCCAACTCAGCTCATGTGGGTAGCCCACGTGAGTTCAGGTAAGTTTCATGGACACCCTTCTACTTTATGTTTCTTTGTGTATTCAATGTATAAGTTTGTGGATAAATTATACAAAGGATCAAAAGTTTTGCATATTTGCATATATGACCTTCTTAGACGCACACGTGTTTTATTTTGCATGAAATTGTAGTGTCACCCTTGGATTTTGTTGATGGGTTCTGGAATGCATAGAAAATCTATAATTGCCATTTGGTGAAGGACAATATGTACATTGAATATCCTTGGGATTTTTGCTTAAAACACTCCCTGCTTGAATTTATTTTGCAAAAAAATTATCCTATATGCCTTGGATGATGTATTTAATTGCTATAATTTTCAATTGGATTTTAAGGCATTTAAATATTTATTAAAGTTCGACCAGTGTGCATATTTTCCCTGTTAACTTTGAAAATCACAAAAAATTAAAACACTTTGAAAAAATCCAAAAAAATATGTTGTCGAATATAGTCATTAATAACTCTGGATTGGAAATCCCTAACAATAGAAAAAGAAAAATGATAAAAATTTAAAAGCTTTAAAATCTAACAGAAAATATTAGAAATCACCAAAAATCCTAAAAATATTCATTTTTGTTTCTTAATATTATTTTTATTATTGTCTATATATTAAAATTGATTTGAAGAATTTTGGATTTTATTTGCTATTTTAAATCTTCATGTCAATTCGACCCTTCTATTCAATTCCAGATTAGGGATATATTTGACTTTAAAAATCCATAAAAATTAGCAAAAAATCAAAAAATAAAAAAAATGATAAAAATATTTAAAATTGGAAAATAATTTATTTTCTGATTTGTGATTATTTTTATTAATATTTATAATTACTTTATCCTATATGATATATAGAGCCTTATATATTCGTATATTATATATAAAAAACATATTTTAAAAAATCAGGAAATATAAAAATTATACTATTAATATTGCTATATATATATATAAACATTAAAAGGTATATTTATGTAAATGTGTGAGTACCTTATATATGCATGTTCACTTATGTGTGTGTATATATGTATATATGTAGATCTTATTATTATTTAATATACCTATACATTCATTATTAATTTTGTCTAAAATAAATAAAGAAAAACCCCCATACAATGAATAAAGACACACATGTACATAATATACATTGATTGGGAATAATCGTAGGCTACCTACTCGCTCTCTATGGTTCAATCTCTACACATGCTATACATTTTCTGTTGTAGAGTATAATAAATTTTAACTCCATATTTTTGATATTCCTTGATTAATTGATATTGTGGGTTAATGGTTGATTGACTTGGGTTTCTTGAATGGTCAATGCATCGACTGCGGTCTCACCTTGTGAGATCGTGCGACCCTCGTGGAATCTGTGCCATCAACTGGCGTTGTTGCTTGAGGAGCAACGTGTGTAGCCTATTTTGTTTTTGTGTGTCCATTTTCATTTATTCATTTACTGATTCAATTATTGATTCATTTATTTGTGCATATTTATTGATTCATTCATTACTGGTACATAGCTCATTTTGATACATTTATTTGATTATGTTTATTTGCTTATATGTGCTAATATACCTCTCTTATTGTATTTCTTGTGAGGGCTCGCTACTCGAGGATGGCTTCTTAGGATGATGATGCATCCAAGCTTGGTGGAGACTGGTCTTCAGGCTTTGAGCAGTTGGAGAGGCAGCATATGTGGCAAGGAGAGGCCACTTATCATAGATTTAGATTATATTTATTTATTGACGAGAGAGAGGTTTATTCATTCATTATTTATAATAATTAAAAACTTGGACATTACTCTTCACAGTGAGGTCCATTACCTGGGTGTTTTTTCACCTGGGGCCTCATCATGGTTTTCTCGTGTTTTCACCGCTTTCTTTTATTTTGTTTTCCGATGTTTTGAGTTTTTTGCATTATTTTTATTGGTTTTGTGTGCATGAGACCTTAGACTATAGGTTGCTTGTATTGGTAATCAGTTCCACGTCCCTAATAAGAATTGCATGCTCCTATAGTCCATTACGATTGGATCTAGTCAAATAAATAAATATTGGTTATTTGGACTTGAGATCGCTGTTAAGAGAGGTCACATAGATCGCTGGCAGGACTCACTGTGGCGGGCATCGAGTGGCATCGAAGACCAGACTTTTAGTCTCTCTTCTGAATAATTAACATATGGTTCTTCACGTCCAATAACAAATACTGTTTAGGGTGATTTTATCGATTGCACACTGCCATGTAGGTAGGTTTAAAAATGTTGTTTTGCATACCACATGTAGAGAGCTATAAAGCATTGTATGTCCTCTAACTCTGCATGCATAATTAGATTCAATTATGAGATTCCCATCATCGAATCGACATGCATGACTTTTTCATTATCTCCCTCTGGTTTTGACCACCTAGGACTTAAATAAGAATATGCAAAATTGTTAGGTGCTTCTATGCAAAATATCCAAAAAATGAAAACCCAAAAAAAACTAAAACAAGGGGACTGCTAAATAAACTTTAACCTTAATTAAAATATGCAATGGACATTATTTCCCTGGGTTCATAAAGCCCTCATTGTTTAGGTATCTTAGGAGGGGACCAAAACCCTTCCATGAGCGAGGCACAACTAGCTAAGGATTAGAGCCAAAAACCTAGTCTATAACTACCTTATGTATCACTTGGATTTCCAAAGTATTGGAGCTTCTATCTTACATAACCGAGTAGGTTCTGGTCAATGATGGTGTTCCTACCTTATGTGGAACATCAACTTGGTCCGAAGTATTGAGCTTAGGCAACACCTTCACAGGAGTGTCTGTCTCATCAGTTTGCGTCCGAGTAGGTCCTTACACGCTCACAGGTGATTCCATTGTGAGCGAGATCCGAAGTAGTGGTTTCACCTATCGGCTTCCTCCCTCTATTTCTTTGGCTGAGCAGGGATCTAAGAAGGGTTGCAAGGACCTCAAAAAGTACAAACTAAAGGTTACAAAAAGAGTAGGATAAGTACGGGATACTTTTCTGACAATACTCTCTCTTCTATATGGTCAGCATGTTAAGGACTTGTTATAAGATATTCCTAGAATAACAACTCTAAAAATGAAAATATAATAAATTGTCAATCCTTTACGGCTTCACATGGCTTGGTGAAGCCAATTTTGTATTGTATTTTTATGGATCTAGATTAAGGTTCAAAGATCAAGTCCTGCAAATTTGCACAAATTTTGTCATATGTGTCTTCTCTTTAACCGCCCTGATCGTTTCAAGCCTTTTTATTGTTTTGTGATCCTTTTTATTCCTCGTTGACCCCTGTATTTTTCCTCCTACATAGATCTTCCTCTTGTTCCTTTACGATCTTGATTCATGGATGGTTTAGTTGGGACTCTGTTGACACCCACATCTATTCCATGGACTCGACATCGCCAATAATTCGAGGCGATTCTCAAGAACCCGGTTCGGACTTTGCAAACCGATCTCCAGACTTGTCAGTTTCTTTCACCCTCCCTTTTATCTCTAATAAACTGAGACCATTCTTGTCCCATCGCCACCCATTGCAAATGGATGTTAATTTCAGTCTACTTTTTCTCCATTCACTACCATCTAGTATTGACCCTAATCTCAAACTCATCTCAAAAGCTCAGATTCAATTTCAAGTGGTCTGATTGGGATTCTCTCATATTGCAGGTACAAGCCATCCACAGTCCTGTATCCCAATCAAGAAATCATTTCTTCATTTACATACCAAGAGATGGCTCCCTAAGGGAAGGGAAAGGGGCAAAAGCCGCCCAACTAGAGCATAATCAGATGTCTAATCAGAACCAGATGAATGCTCAGTTGTTGGCTTACATCCAAGCCAATACCAATTGATTAGGCAGACACTAGCCTAGACTACATTTCAGGATATGTTGAACGACGTAATGAATAGACCAACATGAGGAGGTGGTGGAGAAATACCTCAAGATGATCAAATTAGGAACCAGGGAATGGGAACCTAAAACCTACACTTAAGGAGACATATAATCCTAGAGACAACCAGATGACAGAATGGATCCGCATCTCGCCGATCCATACTCACTTCGAGCTTAAGACCCAGTTCCTTGCACTCCTCTCCTCATTTCACGAGAACATCAATGAGTGTCCATGCATTCATATGCAACAATTCTCTCACATCTGCAGGACTACCCACTACCCTAACATCCTGTTGGGTGTAGTGAAGATGACGGTGTTTCCCTTCTGCTTTCAAGACAATACCTTCTATTAGGTCAATCATTTGGGGAAGGTCATGACGACCTGGGAGGAACTCAAATCTATGTTCCTTCACAAGCTCTTACCTCTCAGTTGGCTCAACCAGATGAGAGCCAGGATCAACAAATTCTCCTAGGCTACCCATAAGTCTATCCCTAATGCCTGGGAGAGATTTACTTACCTGTAGGAGAAGTGCCCCAACCACGACATATCGAGGAACAGTTTGGTCCTACACTTCTTCGGGGGTCTGAATGTAGAGAGCCAGAGATTAGTGGACACTACTTGTGGAGAATCCCATTTGAACAAGTTTAAGATGTGGTATGGAATTTTTTTGAAGAAATGGCCAAAGGAGATGCTGCCTTATCTTCATCACATGCTTAGCAGCGATAACCTTAGGTCCTTCATAAGTCAGTTCACATGGAAGCGTCCCGAGAGGCAGATAGAAATGAGAGCTCCAACCTCAGCATCATTGGGGGTCATCTCTCAAAGTTTTATATCATCGAGAAGCTATCCCAGGATCTTGAGAAGCTCACTATGATCGAAAAAAGGATGTAGAATTTAGATAAGCTGGACCAAATCACCAAGTAGTTGGAGTTGTTGGTGAGTACCATTAGTTTGTGTTAGTCGACGACACCAACATCAGAGACTCCCGCTGAGAAGAAGGATGAGCCCTCACTACCACAACATCCTCAACAAAGTCCACAATAGCCAGCAATCCAACACGTGTACTATGTGCAGGCGCCCGAGCAGGATCGCCGCAGCAACATATGGTGGTCTACCATCTGTACTACCTCCCATATTTTGAACCAACATTTCCACCACCACCACCACCACCGATCCGAGATGTCAAGGATGTATTGAGTAACGATGCACAACTGACCCATCCTATGGGACAACACCTGGGCCAGCTACCAGCTAACTGGCCCTGCCACCAACCTTAGGTGGTCGTTTTGCACCGTCCTTTCAACCTCAGCCTTAGTACCAACATCACCGGTCTCTGCAGTACCAAGGCAACTGGAGACAATCTCAATAGTACCCACAACCACAATACCATGATCGACAACCGTACCATCAATACGTGACTGGACAACATCAGTATCCCCCTCCACCCTATCAACAGTATCAACTTCCTCCTCCTCCATGGCAACATCAATAATCCCAACCTCAACCTCGTAACAAGCAACCACAACTCTCAAGGTAGCTTCCATGAACCCCAACCTAGATTTCTTAGCCCAACTAGTAAATGGTCTAATAGAGATGACAAAAAAGATAGATGACCTAACATCCATAAAAAATCCTATCCCGGCTCAGGTCGAAGCAAATCCCAATAACTTCAAGAGGAAAGATCAGGTAGAATGTAATGCCTAGTTTGTGCTTGTAGAGTCAGATAATCATAATTTTGTTTTATCTAATGCTGTCACACTCAAGAGAGGTAGGACATTTCCGCCATCCACCACCAGCAAAGGGAAGAATAAAGCTTTGACAGGTGAATCATCATCTTCTGCATTAGCTGCGTCAGCTACTAGCTCGGATGAGGAAGAAAAAGGAGGAGCCATGCAAGCTGCCACCCAATACCATCTCCACCAACAAAAAGGATAAAAAAATTAGAAAAATAAAAAAGGTCAAAAAGATGAGCACAGTCAACGTGAAGCCGCGCCAGCCACGAAGGAGACAACACCAGCAGCCGATCCGATGCCATCTGACAGAGTAGAGACTGCACTTTCTTCTTTTCCACTAAAAACATCACTTTCACCTACATATGTACACCATTTTGTAATCCATATTACAAAATACTTAGGACAAGAATTTTGTTGTAAATAGGAACTCTACTTTTGATTTCAACTCTGTAAATATTCCTTTTTGGGATGCAATAGAAAAATCCAAAAAATACAAAAGTAAAAGTGCATTATCTGATCCGTGAGTTGTGGATATTCTTAGTAATATAAATGTTGAAATACCATTGATGAAAGCCATGGAAACATGCCCACTGTGAAGAAGGACTTGAAAGAGGCATGTACAAACAAGCGCCAGTCGAACCGTAACAACAGATGCCAGCAAGTTGAGAGGCATATCTCACCATGGCCACAATTGTAGCCATCAGAAATCTCCCAACGAAGAATCAATAAATTGGAGAACCTATGATCATATGCGACATTTTTGACCAAGTCTTTGAGCAAACCCTTCTTGACAATGGCTCTTCCATGAACCTCTTGCCCTCATCATTATTGGGAGAATTCAGGCTAGGCCCATTGGAGCAGACACACATGATTCTTTAGTTTGCTGGTCCATCCATTAAGTGACCTTGAGGTCTGTTGGAAGATGTTGTGGTAAAGGTGCAGGACATGCAGTTCCCAGTTGATTTTGTAGTCATTGATATTCGACTCCCTTGCACCATTACTTCAGAACCCAATTATCCTTGGATGACCATTCTTGCGTATCGCAGAGGCCATAGTAGACTATGGGTCTGGGAAGTCCACGTTCAACTCGAGCAATCACAGAGTTACCATAGACATGCTCAGCGAGCCAAAGATCGTATCCGATGAATGTTATGCAGCACTTCCTGAAGCAGACTGTGATGTTATTGCAGAGATTGGAGACATAAACCTCTCTTTAAATGACGCATGGACCGTACAAATCCTCTCTCCTAAGGAGGACTGGGAAATCACAATCGACACTAGCTCCGATGGTACTTGGGAAAAAGAATCTGATTTGTTGTTGTATATCTCTGATTCATACAATTCATGCCAGTCCGAACATGAGAAATTCATAAAAGATCTGTTCGGCACAAGAAGCCACTGAGATGAGCAACACTACCTGTATGTCTATGGTAGATCATCCACCTACCAGCATAGTTTCTGAAGTAACCAAGAAAGAGGCCAGCTTAGAACTAGAACTAAAGCCACCTTTGATAGGCCCTAAGTATGATTTCCTTGTAAATGAAAAGAATATGTATCCGATCATCATCAGCACCAGTTTGACTCTAGATCAAGAATCTCAACTTCTCGAGGTTCTAGAAAAAACTGTAAGGTACTTGGATGGCATGTCTCAGACTCCATGGGATAAATCCTTCTCTGTGCTCACACCACATCTATTTCGAAGAAGACACCAAGCTGTCCTGATATTTCAAAGAAGACTGAGCCCAAATTTATGGGACGTAATCATGAAAGAAATCACAAGACGGTGTGACACAAGCTTCATTTACCCCATCTCCGATTGTAAATGGGTGAGCCTCTACATGTAGTTCTGAAGAAATCCGGGCTCATCGTGGTTACAAATGATGGAGGAGAGGAGATTTCTACTCGGGTACCAATATCATAACGTGCATTTGTTGACTACTACCACCTTAATGAAACAACAAAGAAGGACCACTTCTCCTTGCCGTTCATTGATCAAGTGTTGGAAAGACTAACCGGCAAGGAGTTCTTTTGCTTTCTAGGTGGGTACTACGAGTACAACCAAGCGGCAATCACCGCAGGAGATCAAGATAAGACTACATTCACTTTCCCGTTCAGCACCTATGCTTTCACGAGAACGCCCTTTGGTCTATGCAACGTACCTGCTACATTCTAGGGATGCATGCTTGTAATTTTCACCGAGATGCTTGGCTGTTTTCTCGAGGTGTTTATGGACGATTTCTCTGTCTATGGTGATAGTTTCAATTCCTGCCTTGAGCACTTGGGCAGAGTACTTCAGAAATGTTGTAAACTAAACCTTGTACTATCTTGGGAAAAGAGCCACTTCATGGTCACAGAAGGGATTGTGATGGGTCATGTCATTTCCAAACATGGAATGGAAGTCAACCTGGAAAAGGTAGATGAAATTTCCAATTTGGAGCCACCTCAGATAGTCTGAAACATGAGTTCATTCATGGGGCATGTGGGTTTCTATAGGAAATTTATTCGTGACTTCAATCGCGTTGCCCGATGAAGACCCAAAAATCTTAATACTCGGGTTAAGGTAAAAATGAAGGTCGTTGCGACCCGAATATCAAGAATAAGTCAATCAAGAAAACAAACCACCAAAATAGAAATCAATCAAGCAAAGAAAGCAGTCTTGATAATTTATTTTACCTGTTATAGCTACCAGGGTCAAACACAAGGAGTACGAAATGCGAAAGCTACGAAGTAGTCAAGAATTGAGAAATAAGAGAAATTGGTGGATTTTTTATATTTTTCAAATTTTTTAAAATTTTTAATATTAAGAAGAAGGCTAAGAGGATTCAAAACTCACAATCAAAAAATTATTTAAAACATAAAAAATACTCAAAAAATTCAGAAAAAAATATTTTTTGGGTATTTAAAATATTCAGATGTTTTTGTGGATTTTATGGTATTTTTCTTATTTTTAATTGATTCTCTAAAAATGAAATAAAAGCGAAAAATGGCAAACAATGTACAACTGGAATCTAAAGGCAAGTTAAAAATACTTAAAATGCCTATAAAATTCGAGCAGCAATTTTATGTGAAACTACAAGTAAAAAACTAACTACAGAAGAAGAAAACACATTTTATGATTTTTTTATAAATTTTTAATTATTTTCTTAGATTTTTAGTTTTTTTCAATTTTTATGGTTTTTATAAGTGGGAATGTGACCAAAATTGGATTGAAATGAAAACAACACAAACCAAGCAAACCATGATTTTTTTAATTTTTAAGGGTTTTTAATATTTTTAGTTGATTGTCTAAAACATATAAGAGCTATTTTTAACGTTTTTGGATTTTTAAAAATAATAATGACAACAACATAAAACAAAAAATTCATAGAAATTCCTACACCATGGCAAGAGCCATGTGTCGAAATTTCTTGAATTTTGGGAAAATTTTGCTATTCATTAAAACAAAAATCAAACACACAGCATACAGAGACTGATTTGCAAAAAAACATGTTCCTGGACCAAACAATAACACGCATAAAAAGTATAAGGTACTATCTGCAATTTTTACACAAATATCGTCACATGTCCGAAATAAGCAGCATAGTAGTATAAATGCAAATTCTGAAACTATCAATCAACTCATAACATAGAATAAATCCAGGACAATACATGCAATTAACCCAAATAACAAGCGACGAAGCACGTGTGTCCACAAAAGAAGGACTGAAATGTAAATACGAAAAACTGCAGAGGCACATATGCAAAAAGTCTCACTGTATACTTTTTATTTTACAGGCTAACTTATAAAAGAAAATAACTGCGGGGATGGAGGAGCAAATTACCCTTGCAGCGCGTGCACTGCACGTGGGGGGGACAGGTGGTGCGCTCTGTATGGACGAAGACGTGCGGCTCTGACGCGTGCAGCTGGCAGATCCAACGACCCACAAGAAGTGCGAATGTGGGTGGTACATGGGCCATTAGATGTCAGATCTAATGGCCTGACAGGTGCAGGCTCTGGACGGTTGTGATGGAATCTAGGCAAGGGCGACGATCCAACCACGAAGAGAGGATCCGGAAGAACAACACATGGGCGAAGTTCACCGAAGCACCAAGTGAGATCGACAGCTCCGATGAACAATTGGACGGTGGCAACAAACTCGTGGGACTCCTCCACGTCGATTGAACAGTTCTGATGAGCTTGCTAATGGTCGGATCTCCTGGAAGGTGGTTGGACCTGGGCCAACTCCAGCGAAACGGGGAGAAGGAGATCTGGGACGTATCCACACGCGCAACGACCTACAGAGTGAAGCTCTAACTTGGAGCAAGGCTCCGGCCAAGGTTATTTGATCTAAGACAAAAAGGAAACGACGACGAATGGAATGGGGGTTCAGGCGAAGCGACAGAGGGAACCTAAAGCCTAATCTTGGCTCGGATAGCCAAGGTTCGGATGATCAGGTTGCGTAAGAAGGATGGAGGTGAGTAGATGTTTTGATCGGAACTGATGGGAATGACTGATGAGGCTCCGACCGGCGGGTCGGAGCTGGCGGAGCGGCGGCGGCAAATGAACTAAAGATTAAAAAGATACATGAGCTGCGGATTATGAGATCGATACCTGAAGGTCCTAAATCAATACTGAGCTCCAGGGGGTGTTATCGAAGGGGGTCTTTGCCTTAACCTCACTGTGGAAGGAGGGGGAGGCTCGTCGCAGCTGTGCTCCGGCCAC
This sequence comes from Ottelia alismoides, assembly GCA_037367405.1. NCBI lineage: Eukaryota > Viridiplantae > Streptophyta > Magnoliopsida > Alismatales > Hydrocharitaceae > Ottelia > Ottelia alismoides. The sequence goes on from JAZKJV010009534.1 coordinate 1,820,736, forward strand.
GAGTCTCGAGCGTCGGCTGCAGCGGTCTTCTCCGATCACCAAGGGCCCAATCCGATTGTTGTCACCAAGGGGAAGGGTTCTAGGGTAGCAGGGAAGTGTGCGGCGTGAGCTCCTCTCCTGGGGAGGCGATGTAGTGACTTTATAGCAAATCCTAGGCGTCTGAAAGAATCAGAGCCCACACGCGAACTGAGGGAGATCCGCATATCCCTAGAGATCCGCTAGGATCACCGATCCATTGGGAGATACGGGAGGAAAAATTGGGGTTAAAGGATGCAGGGTCCGATCGAGAAAAATGGGAGAAGTCGGGGCATGAGTCGGATCCACGTACAAGAGGGTCCGGGAGTGGTAGTTGACCGGAGTCAACATCCCTCCTGGACCAATCAGAAAAGAGGCTGGTCAAAAAGAATTGAAAAATAAATTAAAAATAGAAAATGATTTTAATTAAAAATGTTCAAAGTGAAAACAATTTATTATATTTCAAACGATTTTTTGTGAGTTTTACTTTTTTTTAAAATAAATTACGGTATATACATTATATTACATTATATACATGTATAAAATACCTATTTATTTTATGTAATTATTTTTATTTTCTTATTTTTGTATAAATACCCCAATTTTATATTTTATATATTTACAACATTATTTTTGAAGTATAGGAATATTTTTATTTTGTTTTTATTAGTTATTTAGATGTGTACAATAAATAATGAGTGATACACATGTCCATGTGTTTATGTACAAGGTCATAGAGAGAGGATTTTATTTTTGTCTTTATTTTTCTAATTTTTATTTTATTTTTAGGAATATATACAAGAGGGTAAAAATACCTTTTTATTTTTATTTTTTGTAAAAAAAATATATACACATAGGAAGGAGTTTGTACAAGGTAGAATGGCCCTATCTCTCTCGACTTATTTTATGTGGCGATCAGGTCCATTTTGGACCCTCTCTTGGGTTCGGGCCACTCAATATTTATTCTAAATATTTCCTTATTTTTCTATTATTCTTTATTCTTTTATTTTTGCACAAATACATGTAAATATTGGATATTAACAAACGCATGCTTATTGGTAATTTATTATATTTACAACTATATACATGATGCTTTGCCAGGATATTTAGCTAAAATAAAAGAATAAAGAGTGATGAATGGGAATTCATCACCCCCCTATAATTTACTTTCGCTAGTCCCTTAGCAAACACTTATTTGAAAAAGAAGTGAAAAGAGAAATGAAAAGAAAAAGAAGGAAAATCGAGGTTGATTATTAAACTTCCCTTCAATAAATTGAAATATAGAGCTCAGTCAGACCTTTGGATTATTAGTTTGTCGGAACCTTATTTGGACTTAGGTTTAAAACTCAACAGCCTCTGATGTTCCATCAATCTATGGTCAAGATTCCTCAATAATCCCAATCAGAAGAAGTCTACATACACAAACTCTAATGACCATGAATCTTTTCTTGTACTGTGTAAGTGATATGTAGCTTGATGAATCCCAATTCATCACTCTTTATTCCTTCATTTTAGCTAGAAACTTGAGCAAAATATCATAAAAATGTGTGTAAATATCATAAGTTGCCAAAACACATGCATCATGTAGATATGCATAATTAGAATGTTTTTGTGCAAAAATAAAGGAATAAAGAAATACAAGAAAAAGAGGGAAATATTTAGAATAAATATTGAGTGACCTAATCCCAAGGGAGGGCTCAACATGGGCCTGACCGCAAAAGAACCCAAGTAGAGAGAAATAAGGTCATTCATACATGTACATACCCCCATATATTTACATAAATTTATTTTCCTCAAAAATAAATTAAAAAGTGTTTCTTATATTTTTTACATATTTATAAAAATAAAACTAAAATAAAAATGAGAAAAACAAAAAGACATAAAAATCTCTCTCACCAGTGTACATCAACCATGTATATAAAATAAAATACCAATTTATCTTCTTCTTGTAAATAATTAATAAAAAATACCATAAAAATATTTCTATATTCCATATTTCATGGTGTAAATAATTAAAATAATAATCAGAAAAATAAAAATAAAATAAAAAGAAAAAGAATAAAATCAATTTCCACCTTGTATATATACCATGTACATATGTTTATATCCCTATTTATTTAATCCATGTAAATATATCATAAAATAAAATAAAAATAACTTATTATTTAAATTTTATGTTGTAAATAAATAAAATATAAAATTGGAATAAATGCACAAAAATAAACAATTAAAAATAAAAATAAAAAATACATATATGTATTTACCTATATATAATAATAATATAATGTAAATACGTTATTTATTTTTCAAAAAAAATAAAAATCACTAAAAAATAATTTGAAAAACAATAAACATTTTTCATGTTTTAACTTTTTTGAAATAAAATAATTTAATAATTTTAATTGAATTTCTAAAGAATTAATAAAAGGCGACATGTGATTCGTCCACGGGGGATTGTTGACCCCGGTCAACTCCCCCCCTTGGACCACCAGCCCGCGGATCCTGCGCCCTGAACCGACTTTGCCTAATTTTCGCGCAGTGATCCGACTATCTCCCACCTAAACCGCGGGCTCCGAATGAAGTTCTCACATCCGTGATCCACGCCCGACTGTTCTCCTAGGGGTCCGTGCTCCACGCAACCCTGCCCGACTCCTCCTTGACGGACCCTCTTCACTATAAAGGTTCACCTTCGGCTACCATTTCACGCCATCTTTGGATCTGCCTTCTCATCCCGGGATCTCCACTGCCTTCCCTAGAGTGACAACTAGCCGAGAGCCGTGTCGCAGTGAGGAAAGAGTGCCCCAGCCACTGATCCGACAAGTCCATCGTCGTGCGCCGCCGCGAGGTGCGCCAAGCCTCGGACCCCGACGATTCCTTGAGGCCAAGACCCCCAGTGCTTCTCCAGCTCATCCCCAGTCGATTTTCTCCATTAGGTTACTTCGTTACCCTATAGCTTCACGTAATTTCGATTCACGCCCATTTGCACCGCCGGCCTACGCCGGCAGATTCCCATCGATCCGTTATCCATTCACTCATCCGATCATCGATTCACCATCGTGAGACTTCCTTCCACCTTCTGCACCCACTCACTCAACTTGGATCACACCAGAACCAAGAGTCGGACCTCCCCCGCCGTCGCCTCGCCGGAGGTCTCCACTTCGACGCACCCGACCACCTATTTCACCAACTGAGGATCGAGGCAAGTTGCCCTTGACCCAAGAGCTTTTATAAGTTGTTTTATAGGTCGAAGGACCCCATCTGGGGTTCGAGTCGTTCGAGCACAGAGGCTTAGCTCCTCCCTCGTCGTCGGAGCTCCTCGGAGCTTCCCGATCTCATCGGAGGAGCACACCAGCTGCGGATCACCTCGGCGACCACTTCCCACATTCCAGCAGCATATCGGAGGTCTCCACCGCACGCACTGAGCCGGTGAACTTTGCTGGCGTCTTGTTCTTGGAGAAGCTCCAGTTGTCGTCCGATCGCATCTCCTCTGCCAGATTAGATCGTGACCTTTCATCTGCGGAGCATCCTCAGCCGTCGATCCACTGGAAGGAGCTGATCTGGACCATCCATCAGCGAAGAGGCGTCCCTACTCCAGACACCGTCGATTTTAATAAGGGGTAATATCACTTAGGCCCCTCTGTTTAGTGCTTTTATAGTTTAGTCTTGTAAATATTTAGTATAGTTGTTTTTATTTTGGATATTTTGCATTGTGTACCTCGATGTTTCTGTTATTTGCAGTTCAATCCCTGTGTGTGTGAGCCACGTGCTTCGACACATGAGGTTTTGGAATATTTGCACTTTTCGTCCTGTATTTCCTGTGTTACTGATGGATCTTTTATAAATATGATTTACATTTATACCCCTCCATGCCTGATTCACATGTTGTGCGTGTGATTTTGTGAACTTTTTACGCAAGCGCCCCTGGGCTTTTCGATCTTGTTACTGTTTGGTCCTTGAATTATGTTTTCTTTGCATTTAGGTCCCTATGTACTGTATGCCTTGTTTTGATTGATTAAAATAGCAAATTAAATCCAAATTAGGTGAAATTTGGAAACGTGGCTCCTGCCACTGTGTAAAAATTTCCCTAAATTTTTGGTACATTTTTAGGCTTGTTGATATTTTTAAAAATTCATAAACAATGATTTTTGGTACTGTCTGAATTAGAAAATCAAAGAAAAATATAAAAACTCCTTTAAAAATTTTTTAAAAAATAGGGTTAGTTAGGTTTATTGTATTTTAGCTTGTGTCTAATTTTTGTGCTTTTTAGATTTGAAAAAGCCTTAAAAATTGTAAAACTATAAAAATCTTATAAAAATTCTAAAAAATTATATAAAAATCAAAAAATACAAACTATTTTTCTGTAGTTTAGTTTTTACATATATTTTTCATAAAAATTGCCTCCAGACTTTTATTGATCAATTTTATATTTTTAATCCATCTTTCAAGTCTGGCTGCACAGTAGCCTTTATTTTTCCTTTTTCTTGATTTTTATAAAATCAAATAAAAATTGCAAAATTCTGAAAAATTCACTAAAAAACACTTAGAAACCAAAAAAAACATAAAAACATTTTTATTTGAATTTTCGGATCATTGTTGTGTGCTTAAATAAATTGTTGAACTTGCTTGTTTTCCCTTTTCTTTTAAAATAAAAAATACGAAAACATTAAAAAAGTATAAAAAAATCCACCAAAAATATTTTCCTCTTTTATTTTTGATTTTTGACTACTTCGTAGGCCGCAAGGCCATCACGTGCTCTCTGAGTTCGACCCTGGTCACTATACCAGGTTAATAAAAATAGCGAGGGCTGCTCTTGATTTTGATTGATTTATCTTTATTTGGTGGTTCCTTATTACCGTGATCGACTGATTTCTGTGAGATCTGGGTCGCAATGACCCGAGTGATTATTTTTACCTAGCTCGGATCTTGAGTGTGGGATTTTTCGATCATCAGAATGGCGCCGTTGCTGGGGAGCACGGCTTAATAGTCGTTTTTCGATTTTTCCGCGGCTTTTCTTTTTCGTGGCTTTGTGTAGATATTTTGTAGATATATTTTCTCTATTTTGTCTACACAATTTTTTGGACTAACACACTTTGGTTTCTCTTTCTTGTAAGGGCCCGAGGATCGAGGTAGCTTTTTCGGAAGCCGAAGCAACCACAGGAGTCGGAGGCAGCTTCCTTCTTTACAAAGCCGCAAGAGAGCACGGGGAGTAGAGCCGAAGTTCGGGAGCCGCGGAATAGCCACGAAATAACCGTAGATTAGCGGTAGATTAGATTTAGCTTAGTTTATTTTTCAGCATTATTTTATTGTAATAATACAGGGACAGACACTTGGTTGACATTTCGGGGTCTGTTTCGCCGAGCACCGGTGTGCTCGGGGGACCCCACCGAGTTTTTCGCGGTTTTTTCAACTTTTGACCGTTTATTTACTGCTTGTTTGATGTACGCAGTTTTCAGCTCTAGCTTAGGATTTTTATTGATTGTGACGTAATTAATTAGGATCAAAACACCTAATTATCTGTCTGTACCTATAGCTCGAATAATTGGATCTTATTAATTAAATCACAAAGAAAAAGTTAGCTTATTTGAGCTCTGGTCCATGTGCCTTGAGGAGTCACATACAGCGTGTGCAGGATGTTGTGGCAGATACCGAGGGGCTCCCAAGATAGGACTCCGGACCTAGGCTCGAGTAACGACTACTGTTCTCTCATGTAGAAATTGCCTCGTTTAGTGTCGGTTTTCCGCGTGCATCATATAGGTAGTTTATATTCAGTCTTTTATTTATGCACGGATCACCCTGCATGTAGACTGCTAGAGTCAGGTACACATCTCTTACTCTGCATGCAACATTTATTCCTGTGCATCGGCTTTTTCGTCTTCTCCCCCTAGTTTTTGGACTTAAAATAATAAGGAGAATCGAAAAATTCGTTAGGTGTTGTTTTTATCTGAAAAATAACTAAAAAAAGAAAAACTATAAAATTGTAACTACTAAACAAACTTGACCCTAAAAGATGCTTCATCTAAAAATCTGTCTTGGGGAGAGCAACCCCCTCATTGTCTGGTTTGATTGCGCGAGAGAGTGACCCGCACACTAGGCTAGAGCCACATCCGAACCCCGATTAAACTACCTGCCTTTTATACATGACAGTCTGGTTGGCGGATTGGATTCCTACCAGGTCACGTAACCGCTCTGATATCCTGACATGATCACCTAAAAAAATAGACATGATAATTGACCGAACTCTTACGGTCTTCAGCTCAGCGTGGAGTAGGTGAATTCGGGGTTTGTATTGCTCATATTGTTTGTTTCCAGATCTTATCCGCCAGACTCGTCAGATCGAGATGATGGGCAAGAGGTCCCTTAGGCAGCCTCTAGCTGCACCACTTGACCGCACTCCTGCCCGTTCACCTAGATTGGTTTGCGAGAGCTCAGACTCACTCTCCGAACCCGAGTTCGATTCCGCCCTGTTCCCCCTTGACCACCCTTATTCCTATCCTGAGATGCCAGTGCCAGATGTGAGTCGACAGACAGATGATATTTCAACACCTGAGTTTACATCTTTTGCCTTTGCAGAGACCATGGCGAGCAGCGAGGAGCGCATCGGTGGTCCGAGGCCAGAGACGACCACATAGGTTCTGGACCAGGGTGCCATCAACACCACCATGTTAGCCTCCCTTGAGACGATGTAGAGACAGATACGAGATCAAGGGGCTTTCATGGTGGAGATGAGGAGATATATGGAGAGGCTCCGAGAGCAGAGAGAGCAGCCAAGAGCCGACATGCCGAGAGCTGAGGGACGGAGAGATCCCGATCATCCAATAGTCGCAGCAGCAGCAGAGTAGACGAGACTGATGCGGGAGTTGCACAACCCCGGATCGACTCAGACACACAGCTGGGTGATACTATCGGCGATCGCGGGGGACTTCAAGTTCCCCCCAAACACACTTCATCTTCTTCCCCGCTTCTACGGGCTCGCCACTGAGGAGCCCCATCTCCATCTCCAAGTGTTTCTGATGATCTGCAGCACCGTCCATGACCGACAGGTGGACGAGGACACCATCCGGATGATTGCCTTCCCCTTTTCACTGGCAGATAGAGCAGCCACCTGGCTAAAGCATTTGGAGAAGTTTGTCTACACCTGGGAGCAGCTCCGCACCGAGTACTTGCACAAGTACTATCCACTCGGGCAGACCGATGCAGCGAGGGCCCTGATCAGCAACTTCTCCATGCTCCCCAACGAGCAATTCCATGAGGCATGGGAGAGGTTCAGAGAGTTGACCGACAGATGCCCGCACCACGACATCACGAAGCCGAACCTTGTTCAGAGCTTCTTCTGCAGGTTGACACCAGAGCTGCAGGGCCTGGTGAATGCTTCTTGTGCCGGTTCCTACTTCGTTAAGGATGAGGATAAGGTCTGGGCCATCTACAAGGAGATGGCCGAGAACTATACAGTGATGTCCCAGACCCGTCTCTGCACTCAGGGACGCCCTCAGCCACAGACCGTGCAGTTTCAGAGGGTAGAACGGGTAGATGCCGGTCCTTCCACTTCGTCAGCGGCAGCCGCACAGGCCGAGTCCACAGCCACCGATTTGGGCATTATCAGCAAGAAGCTGGACTGGATGGAGCTGATCGAGAAGAAGTAGTGCCAGAGCATATCTCAGATAGAGCAGATGGCACAGTTGCTGAGTGATCTGAAGACACATGTCATGTGTCTCCAAGAGGCAGAGACGGCTTCCCAGCCCCATCTTCAGACATGAGGAGATTCGAGCAGCAGCGACAGCTCGTCCCAGCGCTCCACCCCGCCTAGACAGGTTCACCATGTATAGGCAGAGCCGTACCCACAGCCGTACTACCAAACGCCACCATCCCCAAACTCTCAGATGGTGGTCTACCAGCCGGATCAGCTCCTGGCAGTACTCCTGCCACCCTCTTACGAGATGGAGCCGTTGATGGATGTCAACGGGATTTGGTACGACCGACCCCAGCTAGGTATCCGACGAGACCATCCCGGATTCCGTTGGTCAGCCGGAGGTGCCAGTTCCCAGCAATAGCCTCCAGTTCAGGGTGGCCAGTACGGCCATCAGCGAGAGCAGCACCAGCAGCCCCAGCCCCCAGTACAGCAACAACAACAATCATCCCAGTATGGTTATTGTCCCTATCAGCAGGGACATTCTTGGAGGCGTGATCAGCCTCCGCAGTATCATCCCCAGCAGTACCCCTCTCACCCGCATCTGACACAGCAGCAACCTCACTACTAGCGAGGCCACCTGTCAGGTTCTCATGGGCCAGCCTATGAGAAACCCACCTTAGACGACTTAGCCCACCTCATGACTGAGCAACAAGCTACATTCAGATGGGAGATGGACGAGTTCTACCAGGAGATTCGGGAGATAGTGAGAGGGAAGGCCGCCATCCTTGCCCAGATCGAGCCGAACCCGAACAACCCGAAGAGGAAGTCTGAGCAGGTAGAGTTCACAGAGATTACCACTCCTAGTGATTCTTTTGGTGATTTGTCAGCATACATGTTTGATGCTGATTTTGTCAAACTTAGAGCGATAGGATGCCAGCAGGCGGCGCCTTGTCTGAGCGACGATCCCACGCTACACCAGGAGCGCCGGACGAGGAGGAGCGTGGTACTGACGCCGCGAGAGATAATGATGGTGGTACTGATGCCACCATGTACGTTGATCCAGCCGACAGTACTGAGGCCATCGCTTCACCAATTCGAGGAGGTGGTATTGACGCCACCACAGTTGCTGAGCCAGAGCGCAGTACTGATGCCGCGAGACGACATGCCGAGGATGGTACTGAGGCCACCGTTTCAACTTTTGCTAGTCCTGTTGTCTTTCCACCTGTAGATGTGTCTCATGACGTTTCTGGAAATAAAGGAAAGGGTATGTTATTTTCAGATCCACATGTGTTGATATATGATGTTTGTGTGGATTCTGTTGTTCATGAGCATGCCAGACCCTCTCCTAGTCCTTCATCTGAGAAGGACCCTGAGATCCCCTTTCCACGAGCACTTCACATGGAAAAGGGGAAGAAAATAGAAAACCCAAAAAAGAGTCATCAGATAGAGTTCAACCAGAAGATGATAGATCGATTCCATATTCAGCTGACTCTACAGGAGGCCTTGGAACACATCCCTCTACTCCAGAGATCACTCAGAGATAGGACCACAATTAGGAGGAAGAGGAGGAACCATTATTCTGAGATCCATGTGCTTACTAGAGCCACTTGTTTCACGATACAGAACCATCTACCAGCCAAGAGGCCAGATGCAAGAGCCCCGTATGTCAGATGCCATATTCACGAGCAGAAGTTCGACCGTACTCTATTAGATAGTGGTTCTTCGATCAACTTACTTCTGACAGCCCTTCTCGACCGCTTCGAGTTGGGCACTCTTTGACAAAGCAGGACGATCCTTCAGTTTGCTGACCGATCTGTCAAGAGGCCGAAGGGGTTGCTGAAGGACGTTGTCGTCACGATCAAGGGCCTGAAATTCTCCGTGGACTTCGTAGTGTTGGTCACGGAGATCCCTGAGTCCGTGACCGATACTCCCATCATTCTAGGATGCCGTTCTTGGCCACAGTCAAGGCAGTATCCGACCATGATAGCGGGAAGGTGTACTTTCGCGTCGAGGGCGAGAGTATACAAATAAAGACGGCCGAGAAGACTAGAGCTAGAGATTCAGATTGCTCAGAACTGACCACAGATTCAGAGCAGATGAAAGAGGCAGGGCGAGATATCCACCAGGACTTTAACTTTGTGATTACAGATGACGAGGTAGATTGGGTAGATCCAGTCGCACAGGCCATCCTCTCACCTTCAGAGTTCGCTTATGTAGAGATGCCAACAGAGGAGAGCTTGGAGAGCGCATTCCAGGTCCAGGATACATTTTAGGCCGCAGATTCAGTTTTTGACCGCGATACATATCTTTGTGAGTATGATCCCTCGGAGTCATATATTGATTGGGCAGAGTTTGATGATTTGACACCGCATCTGACTTCCACTGAGCCTACAACTAGGGAGGAGGTTGATGCCGAGCAGAGCAGAGACAGACCAGTTGAGTAGCCTTCTCTAGATCCAGTTTGTGAGCGAGAGTTCTCATTCTCCCGTGCAGATTTGGCAGCATACACTCGGATTCTTCAGAAGCCAGATTTGCCAGCACAGACTTGTCCAGAGCTGAAGCTGCTACCAGCATCGCTGAAGTATAGGTTCCTTACGGGTGAGCGTGAGATGTACCCAGTCATTATCTCCGCTGATTTGACTGGAGAGCAAGAATCTCGTCTGATGGGGGTTCTTGAAAAGAACCGCAAGGCGATAGGATGGAGTGTAGCCGATCTCCAGGGGATCAGTCCGGCTCTGTGCTCCCACCATATCTATCTTGAGGATGAGACAAAGACGTCGCGTGAGTTCCAGCGGCGGCTGAATCCGAATCTGAGAAATGTTGTCATGAAGGAGATCTCGAAATGGTGGAGCTCTAATTTTATCAACCCATCTCCGACTCCAAGTGGGTCAGTGTTTACTCCGGAAACCGGTGGTCTTAAGTTCCTCACAAGGCGGGAACTTAGTCGCTGAGTCGACCACACGAGATCCGGAATAAAACAACAATTAACCCACAATAAATATATGCAATGAATATCCAAAAAAATGTGGAGTTAAAATTTATTATAACTCTACATGCAAATGTGTATAGGTGTAAGCACAGGTAGAGGTCGAACACTGGGAGGCGAATGGTTGTATGTAATGTATCATTCAATTATTCAATCAATTGTGCATGTCCTTTTATTGTTTTTGTGGGTTTTGGGTTTGGTAATTTTTTTATATTTTTGTTTTTATAATTTTTATTTTGATTTTATATTTTATACTTTTTTTTTTATTTTATTTTCTTTTTATATTATTAATTATATAAATCTATATAATATATATATATATATAAAGAGATATATATATATATATATAAGAAGAGAGAGAGAAGTAATATAGAATATATATATATATATATTTATAAACATAAAAACTTAATATATAGACTTATATTTTTAACCCTTTTTTTTATATATTTTTTTTATATTTCTAATTTTTATGTATTTTTCACTTCAAAAATGTCCACAATATAGGACTAAATAAATAGCCGTATATAATTTGGGTTTTAAAAATATCAAATAATACCCAAAATTGCCCAAATTAATTTTCACATCTTAATAATAATATATAGATAATTGTAAAAGAGAGAAATGTATTTTTAGGGTTTTTAAAGAGTTTTTCTAATTTTTATGTTGCTTTTGGGGTTTTATGATTTTTTTAATTTTCTTTTTCATATTTTTAGGGTTTTTCATTTTCTGGACTCAATATATATATAAATATATCATATATCATTTTTTTGGAATTTTTCAAAAACATTTTCTAATTTTTTTGTATTTTCTAGTTTGAACAGTACAAAAATGGCTTCTTTTTCATTTTTAATAATTAGGAAAAATGCAAAAAATGCAAACTAAAATATGGGCGTGAACAAGCATGGCATGGAGCATCTATCCTAATTTTGGTGGATTTTTAGAAGCCTAATAGGTATTTTTAATAAATAGATAAAGACACAAAAAGTAATTAAGCCTGGCAGGGGCATTTTTGCAAATAAAATAAACTCCAGGGGCACAGGTGCAAAAATACCAAAATATTATAACGTGTTTTGCAATTTTAAGGACTAAAACTAATTAACTAAACCCGCCAGGGCCCCCTTGCAATTTAACCATCACGCGGGACAACACGTGATCCGCACTCACAGGGACCGAAACGCAATTACAGAAAATGTAGGGTCCTGGTTGCAATTTTTCACAAAAATAATACACTGAATATTTTATTTAATGGACTAAACATAAACATGCAAATCTGCAGGGGGACTTGTGCAATTTTACCACCTCACGTGGGACTACACGTGAGGTGACGTGGACTGGACCCAAGTGCAATATGCAAACAATACAGGGGGTCATAAGCAAAATATCCACATTATTTACAACGTTATATTTATTTTACAATACTAAATATTAAATATACAAAAATGCAGGGGCTAGATATGCAATTTACCCCTAAAATGCGCGCTGGCGAACGGTTGGGATTCCTTCACTTGCCACGTGTCGCTCATCCAACGGCTGGTGCCGCTTCGCCGATGAACGCTTGAGATTAGATCACCGGGGGTGATCTGACGGTCGGCACGACGCTTCATCGGACGGTGGCTGTTGAAACTGGGCCTTCGTCTTCATCCAACGGCGGAGGAGCTGCGAGGAGGAACAGGGAAGAAACCTCGCCGAGGCGAGCTTCCTCCGCTCGGATCTTGCTCTCCGGTCGGTCTTCTTCGCTCCTGAAGGTCCACAAAGCTTCCTGGAGGATATCTCTAGCTGCTGGAGGTCTCAGATCGACCAGAGGTTCACTGGAGCGCCCCCGCGAGGTCGGAGAAGAAGGGGGGCTCCAGGTACCTCCGGCGTTCGTGTAACGCGTCTCCTGGTGCTTCTCAACGCACCAAACCTGCACAGGAACTAGGCTCGGCTCGAGGCGATACTCCTCGGCCCAAAAAATGAAGCTGTTAGCATGGGAAATGGAGGCGGGCGGCGATACTCCAGCGAAGTGGCGGAGGGGAGCATCGATTCGCGGAACCAAGGAGGCTCCGGTTGGTAGGGAGTGGCTGGAAGGTGGAGAAGGCGTAGGGGAACGAAATGAGGGTGAAGGCGAGTCGGAATACGGTCGGGACCACAGTGAAAAGCTCGCCGGAGCGGAGCTCCGGCGAACTACGACATCGGATTTCTACGCTAATCTACTGGATTAAAGGCTAAATAAAATGCGGAATTAAAATGCTGGAACAAGAAACTAAGTAAAAATGATAAAAACGCAGCTCTTAGACCTGGGGGCCGCCAGGGAGCAGGGCGGACGCCGGAGCTCCGCCGCGTCAAAATTCTCCTCCCTCCGGCCAAGTCTCGATGCTGGGCGACTCCCCCTGTCACGAGGAACGATCCAGGCACAAGATCTAGGCTTTAGGTTGGAATGAAAGTGGCCAACTTTGGCCGGGAAGACGGAGGGTTTTATTTATAGACATTCCGAGGGACCCCCATTGACCGGCGATTATTGGAGTATCTACACTATGTACAATGGATCTAAGCAATCGGCGCGAATCTTGGATGATCAGGGAACAAAATCGGTGAAGGGACTGTGGTCGATTGATGCCTGTGGCGAGCGGGAAAAAGGGAGGAAATCGGGGAAAAGATAGTGCCCGTCAAGTCAAGCGGCTGGAGGTCGAGTTGACTGGGGTCAACTCGCGGAGGGACCTGATTGGTCCACCTCAGCCGCTACACGCCAAAACAGGGATCCTTATTAGAAATTGATTTATTTAGTTGGGTAAATGATTTTATTAATTTTTGCTTATAAAATAAAAAATGTGTATTATTTCATGTAGTATTTATTCATGATTTTTATTGAATTTTTCGAGGTGTTTTATTACGGTTTTATTAAAATAATGTGTATATGTATGTATTTTATATGTATTTTTGTATATTTTATTTTTAGTTTATTTATTTTATTTTATTATTTTAGTTTCTTATTTTATAATTTTATAACTTATTTTTGTGAGTATAAATATATTTTTATTTTATTTTTGTGAGTTTATTTATATTTTTAAATAAATAGATGTATGTGTATGTATGTATACTTATAGGTATTTTACCTATATATTATATACATTTTATTTATTTAATGAATTTTATTTGTTTTTATTTTGGATTTGTATTTTTAATAAGTTATGTGTAATATATATATTTTTTAGAAAAATATAGATGAATAAAATAATTAAAGAATGTTTTCCCCTTTATTTATATACACATGGGTAGCATAGGTATTTTGCCTAGGTATTATCTAGGCTTATTTTATTTTTAAAATTTCTTTTTGGTTTTCTTTTAATTTCAATATGTATATGTATTATAAATATTATTTATAAAATTCTAAAAATATAAATTTATAAAAATAATAGATAGTAAATAAAATGAATATTTTAATCCGGTATTATGTACAAGAAGGGCCAAAAACCTAACTTCCACAGATGGACTCCAAAAATTATGAAACCAATTTTATAAAATAGTTTATGAAATGCTATATACAATTAAAGGTGAGTTTGGATGATTTGGAGTTTTTATTTGTAAGATATGGGTCTGTGAAGTTGAGATTTTTGCTTTTTATTTTGTGTATAAAATGTACACTGAGTGTTATTTTTACACAAACTCAATTTTGTATTTTTATTTACATTATTATCTACAACTTTCATGTACAAAAGATTTTAATTTGATGAATAAATAATTCTGTACAAAATAGGTGTCAAAAATGCATAAATGAATGAGATATTTATTGTATAATTGGCCCTTATCTCCCCCTACTTTATTCCTTGTCGACCAAGTCCATGCTGGCCTTGGTCTCGGGGTTAGGGTCATAAAATATTTGCAATATTTTATTCCTTTTTCTTTTCTTCTCTTTATTCTATAATTTTGGCATTAAAAACCTTATTTTGTGTATGAATAATGAATGCTATTATGTACAAATTAATGCTATTTACATGCGTTTGCTGGGGTTTTTAAGGCCAAAATGATAGAATAAAGGTGATGAAATGGAGATTCATCAGTCAGTCCGTTGCATGTGGTGCCCAAGAAGACGGGCATCACTACAGTTGTCACGGAGTCTGGAGAGGAGATCGTTGTCTGGGTACCCACTTCTTGGCGGGTCTGTGTGGATTACAGACGATTGAACCAGGCCACCAAGAAGGATCATTTCCCCCTGCCCTTTATTGATCAGATTATTGAATGGCTATCAGGGAAGAGACATTACTGTGTCTTGGATGGGTACTCCGGCTATAATCAGGTGGCCATCGCGCCTGAGGACTAGGACAAGACCACCTTCACCTGTCCCTTCGGGACATATGCTTTAAGTCGCATGCCATTTGGATTGTGCAACGCTCCGGCGAAATTCTAGAGATGCATGTTGTCCATCTTTTCGGAATAGTGGGGGAGTGCTTGGAGGTCTTCATGGATGATTTCTCGGTCTACAGCGACAGATTCGACTCTTGTCTCTACTGCCTAGACCGAGTCCTTCAGCGATGCATAGAGGTTCACCTTGTGTTGTCTTGGGAGAAGAGTCACTTTATGGTGACTCAAGGGATGGTGCTTGGCCACATCATCTCCAAAAGGGGCCTGGAGGTTGATCCGGCCAAGGTGGATGTCATTAGAAAACTCGATCCACCGTCCAACATGCGGCAGTTACGGTCTTTTCTGGGGCACGTCGGATTCTACCGATGCTTCATTCATGATTTCAGCAGGATTACCCGACCGTTGACTAATCTGCTGACGAAAGACATCGAGTTCCTTGTTGATGATAAGCGTCTATCGTCGTTTGAGACTCTCAAGAGCTGTGTTATAGAGGCTCCTGTTCTCCAGCCACCCGATTCTTCTCTCCCATTCGAGATCATGACGGACACCTCCGATTTTGCCGTGGGGGCTGTGCTGGGACAGAGGAGGGATGGAGTCCCATTTTCTATTCACTACGCTAGCCGTACATTGGATGCTGCACAACGGAACTATACAATCACAGAGAAGGAGATGCTAGCCGTAGTCTTCTCCCTAGATAAGTTCATATCATACATCATTGGATCTAGAGTGACCATTTACACTGATCATACCGCCATCAGGTACCTCATGGAAAAGAAGGATGCCAAAGCTAGATTAACCAGATGGATCCTTCTACTCCAGGAGTTTGACATAGAGATTAAGGATAAGCCTAGAGTCAAGAATGTGGTGGCGGATCATCTCTCCCGATTGGAGTATCTTGAGGATTCTGAGTAGATTGACCCTATTTTTGAGACCTTCCCAGATGAGGCGATCCTTGCTATCGGCTCGCTCCCATGGTATGATGATATTGTGAACTATCTTGTTGCCAAGAATGTTCCACAACATTGGCCCAGGAAGAAACTTAAGACCTTCCTCACGAAGGACAAGTTTTACCATTGGGAGGATCCCATCCTTTACCATGAGGGAGGGGATAGTATCTGGCGTAGGTGCATTCCTTCGGAGGAGCACCACAGCGTCCTTACTTACTGCCACAAGCTTGAGACAGGAGGACATCACTCAGGGAGGAGAACAACACAGAAAGTTCTCCAATCTGGCCTATGGTGGCCTACTCTCTTCAAGGACTCTGATGAGTTCGTGAAGAGGTGTACTGACTGTTAGAGGATGGGCACTTGTAGACAACGTGATATGATGTCGATGCATCCCATACACTTCTGTGAGGTTTTTGACGCATGGGGCATCGATTTCATGGGTCCATTCCCTAGGAGTCAGGGATTTGAGTACACTCTGTTGGCTGTTGATTATGTGAGTCGTTAGGTTGAGGCCATCCCTGCCCGAACCGCAGATGCTAGGACTGTTTGCAGATTTTTGAGGAAGAATATCGTTTCATAGTTCGGGGTACCTAGAGTGTTGATATCTGATGGGGGGTCTCATTTTGTCAACGACAAGGTAAAGGCCCTTGCTAGCGAGTTCAGCATAGACCATCGAGTTGCCACTCCATACCACCCTCAGACGAATGGTCTTGTTGAAGTGTCGAATAGGGAGATCAAGACTATATTGTAGAAAGTTGTCCGTCCTGACCGAAAGGATTGGTCACAGCTTTTGGACTCGGTCTTGTGGGCATATAGGACGTCTATCAAGACTCCTTTGGGTACATCTCCCTTTCGCCTCATTTATGGCAAGTCGTGCCATTTACCTGTTGAGCTGAGACATAGGTCACTTTGGGCAGTCACTGATATACTTTTGGATCCAGAGAGTGTAGGAGATCAGAGGAGGGCAGAGTTAGCAGCCCTGGAGGAGCTTCGTGATACCGCCTTTTGAAACATCCTACATTATAAGGAGAGAGTGAAGGAGTGGCATGATTCTCATATCATCCACAAGCAGTTTGAACCAGGACAGAGAGTATGATTGTTTGATGCTTGGCTTCGTCTATTTCCAGGGAAGCTACAGAGCAAATGGAAGGGACCCTATTTGATGAGAAAGGTGCATGACAATGGGAGTATTGATATATCTGAGTTGTCTTCTGATGCCACCTTTCGAGTGAACTGCCAGCGACTCAAGCCATATCTAGATCATGAGTCGCAGGTCGTTGATGTTGCCCCTATTCACTTTGCGTGAGATGTGGTCTCTTGACTCACATCCATTGCATCTCACGCCTGGTTATCGCTGTTCTTCCGACTTGTATAGATCCAGTTGTCCATATCACTCTATTCTTTAGTCCTACATCCCTTTTCTCATCTTATGATTATGCTATACTTAGGGTGTACTTTACCCTAAGTATAGGGGGATGTAGGACTCTCGGATATTCTGTTGATTCTTTCTACCCCTATTTTGTTGCCTCTACTTAGGGATATTTCACCCTAAGTAAAGGGGGGGGGGGTAGACCCTGTACATCCTTCTACTCGGATTTCCCTACATGTACAACCTACTGTACTTAGGATTACTTAATCCTAAGTATTAGGGGAAACATCGAGTCCTCTTGATTCTATTCTTTGATTTGTCTTTGTATATAGCCATTCCTTTTCACTTCCCTATACTAAGCACGAGTTATGTCTTCTTCATCGCTCTTGATCACTCTGAGGGGTGTGTGTATAT
This sequence comes from Ottelia alismoides, assembly GCA_037367405.1. Taxonomy (NCBI): domain Eukaryota; kingdom Viridiplantae; phylum Streptophyta; class Magnoliopsida; order Alismatales; family Hydrocharitaceae; genus Ottelia; species Ottelia alismoides. Next base: position 1,838,435 of record JAZKJV010009534.1, read on the forward strand.
ATTTCATATATACTTTAGCCATAACTCGTACTTTGTGTGTGTGTGTTAATAAATAAATATGGCTAAAAATCCATAAAAATTTAAAAATTTTCCCTTGTACATAAAATTCTTCTTGCACATACCTATTTATGTATAAAATTATTTTTGTACAAATGATTGCAAAATTTTTTTATGTAAATAGCTTGTAAATATTTTCATATCAAAATTATGTATATAGTACAAAATTTTTTTAAAATGTTTGAAAAACAAAAAGTTTGCAAAAACCTTGTGTAAACTTTTGTAAATATTTTACAAAACTTTGCATTCATGCATACATCCATGTTTTCAAACATTTTTCAAAAATTTTGCACATGTGTAAATATTTGTAAATTGCATCTTTATTAAATAGCATCTTTGTAAATATTTGCACAGTTTTTCCAAATCATAGTTGACATTTATACTGGCCTGGAATTAAATTGACAAATGGAGCTTGGTTAAGACCTTAATCCACCTAATAATAAGAGGAACCTTATAAGGCTTAGGATTGAGACTTTTCAAGTCCCTTGGGACATAATTCCTTGAGTCCACAAGGCTATGAGCATATGTTATCTTGATGAGCCTAGGTAGAGCACTTAACAACACACACATGACTCTCAGAGACAATGGCTTTACTTGCACCAGCACCTTACACATAGCTCTCCATAGATGAGGTGGTGAGGAGGCAGTTTCCTTTGGCTTGGGATAGCATATGAGGGTAGTACTTCTAGGCGGAACCTCTCTTCTTCTTATAGTGAAGGAAGTGCGTCTCAACTTGGTCTGGTGGTTATGAAGTCTAAAGATAGAAGCCGTGGGTTGCAATAAAGCTTCAAAAGAGGGATAGTCTACTGGCTCAAGAGGAAAAACTCCTTGTATATATGCTGCACCATGTAGATATGTTGTACAGATGCACATGAAAAAACAATGTGCAAAAAGAAAAGAACTCCAAAAAAGTGGTGGGTCGGATTGAAAATTTAATAATCCCACCGGAGTGTATATAGTCAAAAAAAGCAAAAGCTTATGGTATACCTGTTCCAATCTCATGAAGCTTGCAGCGGGAGACTCAGCTACACTGGTTAGAGCTCTCAAGGATACATAGCTACACTGGCCATGGTCCATTCTCCTCTTCCCCCTCTTCTTGAGCCAGTTGCACTTGAACTTAAAAGGGAATACCCCGCTTCTCAAGGAAAGAGTTGCTAGACCGAGGCATTAGAGTTACAAGGTTGAGGGAGGTTGTTTCTTTGTTACTTTTGAGGTGGGGAGCTACATATCACTTACACCGTACAAGGAAAGATTCATGGTCATTAGAGTTTGTGTATGTAGACTTGTTCTGATCTGGTTTATTGAGGAGTCTTGACCATAGCTTGGTGGAACTTAGAGGTTGTTAAGTTTTAAGCTTAGGTCCAAATAAGGTTCCGACAAATGAATAATTCAAAGGTCTGACCGAGCTCCATATTTCAATTTAATGAAAGAAAGTTTAATAATCAACCTTGATTTCTCCTCTTTTTCTTTTTCACTTATTTTTCAAATAAATGTTTGCTAAGGGACTAGCAAAAGTAAAGTATAGGGGGATGATGAATCCCAATTCATCACTCTTTATTCCTTTATTTTAGCTAGAAACTTGAGCAAAACATCATGTAAATGTGTGTAATTATCATAAATTGCCAAAACACATGCATCATGTAAATATGCATAATTAGCATGTTTTTTTGCCAAAATAAAGGAATAAAGAAACACGAGAAAAAGAGGGAAATATTTAGAATAAATATTGAGTGACCTAATCCCAAGGGAGGGCTCAACATGGGCCTGACCGCAAAAGAACCCAAGTAGAGAGAGATAAGGTCATTCATACATGTAGATACCCCCATATATTTAAATAAATTTATTTTCCTCAAAATAAAAAATAAAAAGTATTTCTTATATTTTGTAAATATTTATAAAAATAAAACTTAAATAAAAATGAGAAAAACAAAAAGACATAAAAATCTCTCTCACTAGTGTACATCAACCATGTATATAAAATAACATACCTACTTATTTTCTTCTTGTAAATAATTAATAAAAAATCCCATAAAAATATTTCTATATTCCATATTTCATGGTGTAAATAATTAAAATAAAAATCAGAAAAATAAAAAAATAAAAAGAAAAAGAATAAAATCAATTTCCACCTTGTATATATACCATGTACATATGTATATATCCCTATTTATTTAATTTATGTAAATACATCATAAAAATAAAATAAAAATGACTTATTATTCCAAATTTTATGTTTTAAATAAATAAAATATAAAATTGGAATAAATGCACAAAAACAAACAAATAAAAATAAAAAATAAAAAATACATATATGTATGTACCTATATAAAATAATAATATAATGTAAATACATTATTTATTTTTCAAAAAAAAATAAATGAAAATCACTAAAAAAATAATTTAAAAAATAATAAACATTTTTCATGCGTCGACTTTTTTGAAATAAAATCATTTAATAATTTTAATTGAATTTCTAAAGAATTAATAAAAGGCAGCCTGTGATTGCTCCACGGGGGATTGTTGACCCTGGTCAACTCCCCCCTTGGACCACCAGCCCGCGGATCCTGCGCCCTGACCCGACTTTGCCTAATTTTCGCGCAGTGATTCGACTCTTCCCACCAAAACCCCGGGCTTCGATTGAAGTTCTCACATCTATGATCCACGCCCGGCGGTTCTCCTAGGGGTCCGTGCTCCACGCAACCCTACCCGACTCCTCCTTGTCGGACCCTCCTCACTATAAAGGTTCATCTCCGACCACCATTTCACACCATCTTTGGCTCCGCCTTCTCATCCCGGGATCTCCACTGCCTTTCCTAGAGTGACAACCAGCCGAGGGTCGTGTCGCAGTGAGGAAAGATTGCCCCCAGCCATTGATCCGACGAGTCCATCGCAGTGCGCCGCCGCAAGGTGCGCCAAGCCTCGGACCTTGACGATTCCTTGAGACCAAGACCCCCAGAGCTTCTCCAGCTCATTCCCAGTCGATTTCCTCCATCAGGTAGCTTCGTCACCCTCTAGCTTCGCGTAATTTTGATTCACGCCCATTTGCGCCGCCAGTCTTCGCCGGCAGATTCCCATCGATCCGTTCATCCATTCACTCATCCGATCATCGATTCACCGTCGCGAGACTTCCCTCCACCTTCTACACCCACTCACTTAACTTGGTTCGCCCCGGAACCAAGAGTCAGACCTCCCCCGCCGTCGCCTCGCCGGAGGTCTCCACTTCGACGCACCCGACCACCCAATTCACCTACTGACGGGTTAGGGCAATTTGCCCTCGACCTAGGAGCGTTTCTGTGCCATTTTACAGGTCGAAGGACCCCATCTGGGGGGTCGAGTCGTTCGAGCACAGAGGCTTAGATCTTCCCTCGTCGTCGGAGCTCCTCGGAGTTTCCATGTCTCATCGGAGGAGCCCACCAGCTGCGGATCACCTCAGCGATCACTTTCCACATTCCACCAACATCATCGGAGGTCTCTACCGCGCGCACTGAGCCGGCGAACTTCGTCGGTGGCTTGTTCTTGGAGAAGCTCCAGTTGCCGTCCGATCGCACCTCCTCCGCCAGATTAGATCGTGTCCTTTCATCTGCAGAGTATCCTCAGCCGTCGATGCACTAGAAGGAGCTGATCTGGACCATCCATCAGTGAAGAGGCGTCCCTACTCCAGATACCATCAGATCGTACATGTGTCGCCACGCCCACCGTCGATTTTAATAAGGAGTAATATCACTTAGGCCCTATGTTTAGTGCTTTTATAGTTTAGTCCTGTAAATATTTAGTATAGTTGTTTTTATTTCGAATATTTTGCATTGCGTACCTCGATGTTTCTGTTATTTGCAATTCAGTCTCTATGTGTGTGAGCCACATGCTTCGAAACGTAAGGTTTTGGAATATTTGCACTTTTCATCCTGTATTTCCTTTGTGTTACTGATGGATCTTTTATAAATAGGATTTACAGTTATACCCCTCCGTGCCTGATTCACGTGTTGTGCGTGTGATTTTGTGTACTGCGTTAGAAATTCATAAGCAGCGATTTTTGGTACTGTCTGAGTTAGAAAATCAATGAAAAATATAAAAACTCCTTTAAAATTTTTCAAACATTTTACAAAAAATTTTGTACTATATACATAATTTTGATATCATAATATTTACAAACTCTTTATAGAAAACATTTTTACAAACATTTGTACAAAAATAATTTTTATAAATAGCTATGTATGTGCAATAAAGAATTTTTATGTACAAGGAACAAATTTAAATTTTTATGGTTTTTGTATAAAAGAATTGTAGCCATTTTATTTATTAACACACTCACACAAAGTACGAGTTATAGCTAAAGTATATATGAAATATATATGACACCCCCCTATACATAGCTCGAACGATGTCCTCAAAGTGGATCAAGAGCGATGAAGAAGACATAACTCGTGCTTAGTATAGGAAGTGAAAAGGAATGGTATACTAAAACAACGAATCAAAGAATAGGATGAAGAGAGCTCTGTATTTCCCCTATACTTAGGATCAAGTAATCCTAATTATAGCAGGTTGTACATGAAGGGAAATCCAAGTGATAGGATGTACAGGGTTTACCTCCCCTATAGTTAGGGCGAAAGGTCCCTAAGTATAGGAAAGAAATCAGAGGTAAAAAGAATCAAAAGAATACTCAAGAGTCCAACACCCCCCTATACTTAGGGTAGAGTACACCCTAAGTATAGCATAATCATAGGATGAAGATGGGGTGTGGGACTAAAGAATGGAATGATATGGACATCTAGATCTATACAAGGCAGAAGACAATGATAATCAGGAATGAGATGCATTAGATGTGAATCAACGACCACCTCTCACGCAAAATGAATAGGGGCAATGTCAACGACCAATGGCTCATGATCTAGGTATGGTTTGAGCCGCTGCCCGTTAACGCGAAAGGTAGACTCAGATGACATCTCAGATATGTCAATACTCCCATTGTCATGTACCTTTCGGACCTGGTATGGTCCCTTCCACTTGCTCTGCAACTTCCCTGGAAATAATCTAAGCCTGGCATCAAACAACCATACTCTCTGATCTCGCTCAAACTACTCGTGGCTGATATGAGAATCATGCCACTCCTTTACTCGCTCCTTGTAATATAGGCTGCTCGAAAACACTGGATCTCTAAGCTCCTCCAGGGCTGTCAATTCTGCCCTCCTCTGGTCTCCTACACTCACTGGATCCAAAAGTATATCTGTGATAGCCCAAAGTGACTTATGCCTAAGCTCAATAGGCAAATGGCAGGGCTTGCCACAAACCAGGTGAAAGGGAGATGTACCCAAAGGAGTCTTGAAAGACGTCCGGTATGCCCACAAGATCGAGTCCAAAAGCTGTGACCAATCCTTTCGGTCAAGGCGGACGACCTTCTGCAATATAGTCTTCATCTCCTTATTCGATACTTCAGCAAGACCATTGGTCTGAGAGTGATATGGAGTGGCTACTCGATGGTCAATGTTGAACTCACTAGCAAGGGCCTTTACCTTATCGTTGACGAAATGAGACCCCCCGCCACATATCAAAACTCGATTTACCCTGAACCGTGAAATGACGTTCTTCCTCAAAAATCTGCATACAGTCCCAGCATCTGTAGTTCGGGCGGGGATGGCCTCAACCCAACAACTCACATAATCAATGGCCAACAAAATCTACTCGAATCCCTGGATCTTAGGGAATCGACCTATGAAATCAATGCCCCATCCATCAAAAACCTCACAAAAGTGAATGGGATGCATCAGCATCGTGTCAAATTGTCCATAGGTGCCCATCCTCTAACAGTCAGTAATTTCTTCACGAATTCATCGGAATCCTTGAAGACAGTAGGCCACCATAGGCTGGATTGGAGCACTTTCTGTGCTGTTCTCCTCCCACAGTGATGTCCTCCTTCCTACAACTTGTGGCAGTAGGTGAGGACACTATGGTGCTCATCCTGAGGAATGCACCGTCGCCAGACACTATCCCCTACTTCATGCTAAAGGATGGGATCCTCCCAATGGTAAGACTTGGCCTTCTCTAGGAAGGTCTCTAGTCTCTTCCTGGGCCAACTTTGTGGAATTTTCTTGGCAACAAGATAGTTCATAATGTCAGCGTAGAACGGGAGCGAGGCGATAGCATGGATCTGAATGATATGGTAAAAAATCCCCAAGCGCATCACGGAAGCGTGATCGTCGTATCGGATACGACGAAGAACGAATAGTCGCACTAGTTGTTCTATGCAGCGGAAATTAAAAAAATTTTAGGCGACGAAACCACATGATCCAAGAACACTTCTTGGATCGTTTCGTCTAAACCACAAACAAGTATTTGGCTTACCTCTTGAAGCGTGGTTGCGATCGAGTCTCTAAACAAAGAGACCTCCTGTCTCAAGTCCGATCCGACGAAGGAGATGCTTGCGAGCGCGGGGATGAACCGCGTGCTTCTCGCAATCCATGTTGATGATCCAAGCGGTGGATCTCCTGATCTCGACACACGAGATCCCACGTCTTCTTCACGAGCAAGGCACGCCGAAGTAGACGGAGTTCCACGAGCAAAATATCGGGCAGCATAACGATGATGCCGCGGCGATGTAGAACCTCTCTAGGGCATCCATGGTGGACGGCCATGAGGGAGAGAGAGAGAGAGAAAGATAGAGAGAGAGAGAGATTTGTTGTCTCTTGTTGTGTATGTCTTAAAGAAGAGCAATGGGGTGCCTCTCCTTTTATAGGGTTTTGGGATCCATGGATCTCAATCCATGTGTCAACACAAATCCAATGGTCCACATTAATTTGTGTTTCTTTCAATGGTCATGATTTGTAGCTAAAAACACAACAACAATTAATTTAATAAAAAAAATCAAATATACAATAAATATAATTTGATATTATATCAAATCAATCTTCATTGGAGAAATAGGAAAGGAGGCAAGCCTTCTTCCATAAGGAGGGTGGACGGCCACCAATTCCTCATGGGAATTGTGGCCGTCCCCTCTCCGCATTAGGAAGGGAGCTTCCTTTTTCTTATTACAATAGATTACATTATCTCATGATTCTCTCCAATATTTGCAACAATTTTTGTTGCAAATTATTTGACAAAAATAAATCCAATTTATTTTGTGAACATTGCAATCATGTCATTGGAGATTTGTGAATTATATTCACAACCCAAAATAAAATGTAAATTACATTTTCAATTTAATGTCCAACGTGAATCCAATTCACATTAGCATTTAATTAACAAATGTAAATTACAAACATCTCTCTCTTATATATTATAAATCACCTTTATAATATATTTGATTAATATGGTTATTGCTATCCACATTAGTCATATCCATGATAATTAAATCATATTTAATCACCTTGGATCTCATTTCTCTTGTTCTCAAATAATATGAATCACATTCACATTATTTACATCTTTGATAATCAAATCACATTTAATTATCTAAGATAGCTCTCTTTATAATATGAATTAAATTCATATTAATCATGATAATTAAATCACATTTAATTATCCATTTTCTCAATGCTCGGATATATATATATATATATATATCAACAATAGAATCATCCATGAACTCCTTCAAGGATAATGCGCTTTCTTCGCAGATACCTGGAGATAAGGACAGGGCGATTGTATTGTTCCACGTATAGTGACATGGATATTGAGATCATATCTCAAACCCAGATCTCGAGCCTCCCATAGATGCTTGATTAAATCAAGACCGTAAATCTAATCTTCTCATTGGATCTGAATCACATTCAGATCAATGTCCAATACTTGGACCAAGATCATATCACTTCTCTACTGAGAGGAGTCACTAAAATCCAGACCCGTTTCATCACTCCCTAGGAATGGAAGCGTCATGGATATACAATCGTTTATGATCACATCACCCTCAGGTATTTTCAACACCTGTACATCCTGCACACTGGAAGACTCAGATTAAACCCGAAGTATTGGATCAACTTTATACTGTCTACTTCATGGTTTTATCAGTAAGTTTCTCATTCGATCATTGGGAATCGGTATCGATCATATACTTTCCAAAAGCATATATCATACCTAGGTATTGATCATATACTTTCCAAAAGTATATATCAAACCTACAAATTCAGTCAAGCTTCCAAAGCGAGACGATCATGCGCATGGAATTTGATTCTTCCCAATATCTCATGAGTGAGCTCATGTCTTCCGGTTCAGTAACTGAACCTGTATGTTCCCTTTGAGAGATCGTATCACTCATATGCCCTTATATGCACACCAGTGCGCCAGTGTATAGACCTTGATTAGGTCATCAACCTATTGGTCTACCAAATGTACATATTTAGACATATAGTAACACATCTGTCTCCGGTCAGAGGATGTGTGCATATATCATGACAGTATACGATATAGGACTTTGGTTATCTCGATCTCGTTAAGTCAACTCTTTGACCTACCTCATCTGACACCTCCAAATCTCTATTCCTATGCAGAGGACTTGCATCAAGAGGTCGGTCAGATATCAGCATTTAGAGAAAAGATTGTCATCTCCTTCTCAGGCTGGAGATCATCTCTCAATAATCATTTGATGGTGCTTGATGAGTCCTCAATCTAACTCATTAGATATTCATCTAAGTACCAGCCTCTATGATTCAATAATTGAATCAACAACTGTATGATCATTAAGACGGCCATGGTACATAACCCTAATTGTACTAAGGGACCTATTATGCAAATTATGTATTCTTCATTTCATATTAAGGAGTGAATTGCAATAACATTTATTGCATAATGGCTCGCCGTGGGCTCGCATTTCCAATAATCTCCCACTAGCCCACAGAGCCATTAATGGGCTAATCATTTAAACCCACCCTCATGTGACAATCATAGGCTATTTAGAAAATAGATAGGTAAGCTGATCAGTCAGTCTGTTCCCAAGAGACTATGCCAAGTCCTTTTACGGCACTTGCATATCTCCTAGTGATAGTGCTCGCATCCAATGCGAGTGTTGCATCTCATGCAACCAATACTCAATTTTATTAGTTATAGTGTCCTTGACACTACATCTTATTAATTATCATAACCAGTATTCCCATAATACTTATCAGAATACCTTCATTCCTGGAGATCTCTATCTCCTAAGGTATCTAAAGTAAAGACCCTTATAGATCACTATCTACAAGGTCTTAATCTTTTGAAGATAAGACTTTGAGATCACTATCTCTATGTTTCATCATCTTTTGAAGATATTGTTATTACTGCAACTAAGTGTTTTATTTCCAGAGTAGGATTAGTAACAGATTACTACTCCCACTGCATGGCAGACATCTGGCTCTTTTGCACATCTAGCATACACTCAGCTTCTTGTAACTGATGCACAAGAGCATGCAGTTCTAGTATTCACTTCCTCAACTCTTTGAGGTGCTATCCCTTTAGATAGGTTAGTACCACATCTTAAGGGAAGGAAGCCTTTTCTTGGAATTTTTCAGAAAATGGAATAAGTCCAAGGTGTATTACTAATGTGTTGGTCCCAATACCCTCTTCTCTTTGCTTCTGAACATCTTCAGAACTAGGATCTAAGAGGTATCCTTGAGATCATATCTCAAGGTATGGAACAACCAAATCATAAAACACTTATTATTATTCTTATATCATTCTAAATGATTAGAATAATATCTACATTTAGCACGATGAACACAATGGCACTCCTACTAAGCTTCACATGGTTCATCAAGATTCTATCTGAAATCATAACATTTATAATTTCATCAAATCTTATGTTCCTACTACAAGAAACTTATTTGAGTTCAAAGATGGAGTTCTTTGGCTTGCACACCATGCTTTCCTCAACCATAAAGCCCTGGGGCTACTTCATATGAATATCCTCAGAGAGGAATTCATAGAGGAATGCAATCATGACTTACATCATGAAGATGTCATAGTCAAGTTGTGTAGCTATAGTTAGCAATATTTTGATGAGTTTAAGCAAGGTCACTGGAGAGAAAGTCTCATCGCAAGCGATGTCTTCTCTTCAGTGTGTAGCTTGTGGCTACGAACCATGCATTGAAGGTCTCTACCTTCTCATCAGGTTCCCTCTTTCTCTTGTAGATCCATTTAAACCTTAATGGGTCTTACCCATATAGGTGGATCCTCGAGGGTCCATATACAACACTTGTATATGAAGTCTACTTTAGACTTTATTGCTAACATCCATCTTTCCATGTTATGATCCTCATGAACTTCATCACATGAAGTCCGATCATTTTCAGACTTAACTGATACATGGAATCCATCCTCAAACTTATTTGAAGAGGTATTAATGTTTCATCTTTAATTATCTATTTAGTTTCCGATTTCAGGAGCCTCATTATCATCTCAAGATTAAATGAGTTTCTTTACTTCATTTTTATCTTGATTCTCAAGAGAGTCATCCTATAAGAATCATATTCTCAAAGATGAGATCTTTTAAGAATCTCAAGGTCATAAAGTAGGTATCCAATACCATCCTTTATTTTCCTAATGAAGTAGCACTATCTAGTGCTAGATTCCAGCTTACATGCATGGAACCTTATAAAGTATATATAATGTAGTCTCTACCACATATACATATACCTGGAAACTAAGATAGAATTATGCTAAGATTAATCATTGATCAAATCATGTCACACATGATTAATTGTATCTCCCTACAACTCTACTGAGTTAAGGTCCATTAGGAGGATTGAGATAGGAATGATATTCACATTTCCATAAGGTATTCCATGAATTCATCTAATAGGTACAAGCTACCTTGGTTAGATCAAATTCATTTCATCTTCCTTCAAACTTTGGTTCTAAACCAAAATTGTGAAATCTCTGAACATTTCAAAGTTTTCTAAGTGAAGAGAAGAAATCTTATAAATAATCATCAATAGATATCACATATCCATAATGTTTACTATGATATAGATGATTCACATACATCAATATGTATGAGATCCTGAATACCTTGACATCTTACACCTTTCCCAAAGAAGGGTGTATTGGACATTTTTACTTTGAATACAATATTCATAAGTATGCAAGATTTGAACCTTTAGACAATCTAAAGTTTCATCTCTTTTCAGTCCATTGATCACATCAGCAGACATATGTCCAAAACATGATGCTAGATCATTATCAAATGATCTTCATCCTCCTATTGATCTTTAATGGTTTATTTTTCAGCATTAGAAATCTTAATGAACCATTCATTAATTTTCTAATTAAGTAGAGTCCACAAGATTTTAGATCACTATCTGAAATATCTTCATCATAACTCTTTATGATAGATTTATTGCGGAATTCATGCTTATTTCCAACATTTGGAAATAAACAATGAGTGTATTCTAATATCTAGGTCATAGAGACATTCTCTAAGATTAAGGACTCCCACTGAAATATGAGGTATATTCATTAGGTGGAAATTGTTGCAACAATTGCAGCAATTCCAACTTAGATGACCATTAAACCTTAAGATCAAATTTCTAATATTCTAATACATATGCAACCAATTGCAAGTGTCATTAGAAGATTGAGATACAATTATTAGACTTTATATTATCAAATAAGTAAGTCAATTTCAATGATTATAAGTAGATTATGCTGATGTACTATCCAATTCCTTCTCTAAGGATTCTAGATAGATATGATAGTCATACTATCAACACATCAACTTATTGCAGTGTTGGCATTCATCCAACTCTTTGGATGTTACATGGAAGTCACAGAAGTACATTCAACTCTTTTGACTATACTTCTTACTTGGGTTCAACCCATGCTTCCATTGCGTTCCCTTTATCTATAAGCAACCATTGCTCAAGATAGATGATGTCTTATGTTAAAATCAAAAAAATTCAATATAAGAGAATTTCAACATTTATACATGCTTCATTCAATTCATACAATATGAATATTATGAAGCTTCAGGAATGACTAGAGTAAAGATAGTAGAATGATGACATTCATCGTATCTACATCCATCTAGACTCTTACAAAATTGGTTCAAGTAGGTACTCAAACAATTTGAATACATTATCTCTTATAGAGCCACCATTCTGCATAATGCAGAGAACCATGTCATTCATGATTAAATGTCAAGAGCACATATGTATGCCAGAATATATCTTTATTGATTTTATAAGGATTATTTGATAATTGCGATCATCATCGACATGTCACTTCCAAAGTACATTTGATGAGATCAAGACTTATAGAGACATACAAACCCTAGGGTTTTAGTCCTATTGTCTTATTTAATTATCATTCCTCATTATTATGAGGAAACTTGCACATTGCAAGCACATACATTATGTGTTCAATTGCAAGTGCAATATCTGGATCATAGGTCCAATCCATGATATTCTACTGGTTATTACTGAGTATAATATTGAGTGGGTTTAAAGAAGGATTATCTGAAATAAGAAATTTGCATAAGGATATATATTTATATATATACATGTTTTACTTTGATTTAGGAATTTTTATATCAAAGTTGTCTTACCATGTCAACAATGAAAGTTCATTCCCTTAATCACTTTCAATGTAAGAGATATACTTACCATTATATCTCAAGCAAGATCTGGGATCTTCTTCCTTATCTTTGTTGCATCCCAATAATATGAGAACTTACAACTCGGATAAAAAGAAGCGGGAACATATTCCGCCTTGCAAGTCCAACTTGCATCTCCCAATTCGGTCTTTAATACCCGGCCCCACCACCCCTAAGGCAATGTTGACCCGTCATTAATTAATCCAACCGTCAACAGGAATACAACTCGCTATGCGCAATCCAATATCGCCCCAATAATATGAGGACTCGATATTGGGGTCACTACGCATACGTCCTTACTCTTTCGAGAAGCGACGAGCCCGATCCAAATGGATCATATGCAGGAGCTGTCACTTCGGACAGGCGTCTCCTCCATATAATATCTGGCGACGGAACCCTTCGCCTTGACAGGAGACCATGGATGTCACTTATGTGATCATCCATCTCTTATTCAAATTTAATTAATTACTATGAATCACATTCGTACAATTAATTCTTCCAAGGGAATTATTAACTCTAATCATATTAGAGTATTCTAATTGGACATAACTAATTCAATCATATTAAATTAATTATCAATCCAATTCAATCAATCAAACTCGATTTTTATGCTTGAATATATATAGTATTATTCTCAAAATATGTATTAATTCGTATTTTAATAATTAGAAAATACATCTTAATCCCACGGACATTATCCCAGACCTATCCGTTGTCATGGCCAGTACCGACGGGAGTGGGACGGACCGCATATGTTGCAACCCGCTACCCCAGCGATCCCCGACTAGATACCATATCCACCTCGGGAAAGGATAATGCCAAATTGACTAATTTGTACTTGAGATGATCATCGGTTCTTTAACTGAAAATAATACCATATAGTAATCAAAACAATTTTGATTACAAGGAAATTTGCTAGACAAATTCCCAATCCTATTCAAGCAAGGAGTTTGATGATTGTGATTCCAATTATGATTTAGATCAAATCTAATCAATTAATTGGTTGGGGCTAAGTCAATTAAGGAAATAATCATCTTCTAATATTTCTCAAATATTTTCCACAATTATTTCTCGAAATTAACAATTAATTTCATTAATTGACAATCACATGGTTGTAGATTAGGAATGTAATTTCAGCAGTGACCCCTACTTACTAAAATTAGCATATCTCAATCATATTAAATCCAAATTAGACAAAATCAATTTTCATAGATTGCTAATTTGATTTAGGACATAACCCAAGTGAATTTTCACGCATTTCGAGGCAAGTCTAAACAGTAATTAACATTTTAATCACGTTCATATTTACAGTCCCGCAACAGTGCATACATGTTCAATAAAACAACCATATCTTGAGCATACGAACTCCGATTTACGCAAACTAAGATCCTATGGTTTCCTTATTTAATGGGGAACAAAATACAAGTATTAAATTTGTGTTTAAACAATTTAAACAGTGCCTAATTTATTTACTAAACAGATCTGCGAAATCAAATGCGATGAAAACTTTCGTGACCTAAACGAACCCAAGTCGTCCTCGGTTTTTCGAATCAAATTCGAAACCGTCAACCTGGCTCTGATACCACTTGAAGGATATGGTAAAAAAATCCCCAAGCGCATCACGGAAGCGTGATCGTCGTATCGGATACGACGAAGAACGACTAGTCGCACTAGTTGTTCTATGCAGCGGAAATTAAAAAAAATTTATGCGACGAAACCACATGATCCAAGAACACTTCTCGGATCGTTTCGTCTAAACCACAAACAAGTATTTGGTTTACCTCTTAAAGCGTGGTTGCGATCGAGTCTCTAAACAAAGAGACCTCCTGTCTCAAGTCCGATCCGACGGAGGAGACGCTTGTGAGCGCGGGGATGAACCACGTGCTTCTCGCAATCCATGTTGATGATCCAAGCGATGGATCTCCTGATCTCGACACACGAGATCCTACGTCTTCTTCACGAGCAAGGCACGCCGAGGTATACGGAGTTCCATGAGCAAAACATCGGGCATCATAACGATGATGCCGCGGTGATGTAGAACCTCTCTAGGGCATCCATGGTGGACGGCCATGAGAGGGAGATAGAGAGAGAGAAAGAGAGAGAGAGAAAGAGAGAGAGAGAGAGAGATTTGTTGTCTCTTGTCGTGTATGTCTTAAAGAAGAGCAATGGGGTGGACAGCCATGAGAGGGAGAGCGAGAGAGAGAGAGAAAGAGAGAGAGAGATTTGTTGTCTCTTGTTGTGTATGTTTTAGAGAAGAGCAATGGGGTGCCTCTCCTTTTATAGGGTTTTGGGATCCATGGATCTCAATCCATGTGTCAACGCAAATCCAATGGTCCACATTAATTTGTGTTTCTTTCAATGGTCATGATTTGTTGCTAAAAACACAACAACAATTAATTTAATAAAAAAATCAAATATACAATAAATATAATTTGATTTTATATCAAATAAATCTTCATTGGAGAAATAGGAAAGGAGGCAAGCCTCCTTCCATAAGGAGGGTGGACGGCCACCAATTCCTCATGGGAATTGTGGCCGTCCCCTCTCCTCATTAGGAAGGGAGCTTCCTTTTTCTTATTACATGAGATTACATTATCTCATGGTTCTCTCCAATATTTACAACAATTTTTGTTGCAAATTATTTCACAAAAATAAATCCAATTTATTTTGTGAACATTGCAATCATGTCATTGGAAATTTGTGAATCATAATCAGAACCCAAAATAAAATGTAAATTACATTTTCAATTTAATGTCCAATGTGAATCCAATTCACATTAACATTTTATTAACAAATGTAAATTACAAACATCTCTCTCTTATATATTATAAATCATATTTATAATATATTTGATTAATATGGATATTGCTATCCACATTAGTCATATCCATGATAAATTAAATCATATTTAATCACCTTGGATCTCATTTCTCTTGTTTTCAAATAATATGAATCACATTCACATTATTTACTTCTTTGATAATCAAATCACATTTAATTATCTAAGATAGCTCTCTTTATAATATGAATCAAATTCATATTAATCATTATAATTAAATCACATTTAATTATCCATTTTCTCAACACATTTAATTATCCATTTTCTCAATGCTCGGATATATATATCAACAATAGAATCATCCATGAACTCCTTCGAGGATAATGCGCTTTATCCGCAGATACTTGGAGATAAGGACAGGGCGATTGTATTGTTCCACGTATAGTGACATGGATATTGAGATCATATCTCAAACCCAGATCTCGGGCCTCCCATAGATGCTTGATTAAATCAAGACCGTAAATCTAATCTTCTCATTGGATCTGAATCACATTCAGATCAATGTCCAATAATTGGACCAAGATCAGATCACTTCTCTACTGAGAGGAGTCACTAAAATCCAGACCCGTTTCATCACTCCCTAGGAATGGAAGCGTCATGGTTATACAATCGTTTATGATCACATCACCCTCAGGTATTCCCAACACCTGTACATCATGCACACTGGAAGACTCAGATTAAACCCGAAGTATTGGATCAACTTTATACTGTCTACTTCATGGTTTTATCAGTAAGTTTCTCATTCGATCATTGAGAATCGGTATCGATCATATACTTTCCAAAAGCATATATCATACCTAGGTCTTTATCATATACTTTCCAAAAGTATATATCAAACCTACAAATTCAGTCAAGCTTCCAAAGAGAGACGACCATGCGCATGGAATTTGATTCTTCCCAATATCTCATGAGTGAGCTCATGTCTTCCGGTTCAGTAACTGAACCTGTATGTTCCCTTTGAGAGATCGTATCACTCATATGCCCTTATATGCACACCGGTGTGCCGGTGTATAGACCTTGATTAGGTCATCAACCTATTGGTCTGACAAATGTACATATTTAGACATATAGTAACACATCTGTCTCCGGTCAGAGGACATGTGCCTATATCATGATAGCATACGATATAGGACTTTGGTTATCTCGATCTCGTTAAGTCAACTCTTTGACCTACCTCATCTGACACCTCCGAATCTCTATTCATATGCAGAGGACCTGCATCAAGAGGTCGGTCAGATATCAGCCTTTAGAGAAAAGATTGCCATCTCCTTCTCAGGCTGGAGATCATCTCTTAATAATCATTTGATGGTGCTTGATGAGTCCTCAATCTAACTCATTAGATATTCATCTAAGTACCAGCCTCTATGATTCAATAATTGAATCAGCAACTGTATGATCATTAAGACGGCCATGGTACATTGTACTAAGGGACCTATTATGCAAATTATGTATTCTTAATTTCAGATTAAGGAGTGAATTGCAATAACATTTATTGCATAATGGCTCGCCGTGGGCTCGCATTTCCAACAGGATCGCCTCATCTGAGAAGGTCTCTGTAATAGGATCAATCTGCTCAGAATCCTTAAGATGCTCTAATCGGGAGATGATCCGTCACTACATTCTTGACTCCAGGCTTATCCTTAAACTTAATATCGAACTCCTGGAGTAGAAGGATCCATCTTGTCAGTCTCGCTTTAGCATCCTTCTTTGCCATGAGGTACCTGATGGCGGTATAATCAGTAAAGATAGTCACTCTAGATCCAATGATATATGATCTGAACTTATCCAAGCCAAAGACTACGGTTAGCATCTCCTTATCAATGATGGTGTAATTCCGCTGCACGACATCCAATGTACGGCTAGCGTAGTGAATGGCAAATGGTACTCCATCCCTCCTCTATCCCAGCACGGCCCCTACGGCAAAATTGGTGGCATCCGTCATGATCTCGAATGGGAGAGATCAATCAGGTGGCTGGAGGACAGGAGCCTCAACAAATAGACTCTTGAAAGTCTCAAATGATGCAAGACACTTGTCATCTACAATGAACTCGGTGTCTTTGGTCAGCAAATCAGTCAACATCGGGCAATCCTGCTGAAGTCATGAATGAATCATCAGTAGAAACCGACGTGCCCAAGAAAAGACCATAACTGTCACAAGTTGGATGGTTGATTGAGTTTTCTAATGATATCCACCTTGGCCAGATCAACCTCCATGCCCCTGTTGGAGATGATATGACCAAGCACCGTTCCTTGAGTCACCATGAAGTGAATCTTCTCCCAAGATAACACAAATGGACCTCGATGCATTGGTGAAGGACTCAGTCTATGCACTCAAGACAAGCATCAAACCCATCACCATAGATTGAAAAATCGTCCATGAAGACCTCTAAGCAATCACCCACCATGTCCAAAAATATGGACAACGTGCACCTTTAGAATGTCACCGGAGCGTTGCATAGACCAAAGGGCATCCGTCTGAAAGCATATGTCCCAAAGGGACAGGTGAATGTGGTGTTGTCCTGGACTTTAGGAGCAACGACCACCTGATTATATCCGGAGTACCCATCAAGAAAGCAGTAATGACTCTTTCCAGCTAGCCTCTCTATAATCAGATCAATAAAAGGCAGCAGGAAATGATCCTTCTTGGTGGCTTGGTTCAATCGTCTTTAGTCCACACAGACCCTCCAAGAAGTGGACACCCGGATAGCGATCTCCTCTCCATACTCACTCATAATTATAGTGATGCTCGTCTTCTTGGGCACCACATGTAATGGACTGACCCACTTGGAGTCGGAGATGAGGTAGATAAAATCGATGCTCCACCATTTCGAGATCTCCTTCATGATAACCTCTCGAAGGTTTGGGTTCAGCCGTCGCTGGAACTCACACGACAACTTAGCGTCCTCTTCGAGATAGATATTATGGGAGCACAGGGACGGACTTATCCCCTGGATATCGGATACACTCTATCCTATCGCCTTGCGATTATTTTCAAGAACCTCCATCAAATGAGATTCTTGCTCTCCAGTCAAATCCGCTGAGATAATGACTTGATGCATCTCATGCTCGCCCGCAAGGAACCTATACTTCAGCGATTGCGACAAGGGCTTCCGCTCTGGACAACTGGGAGCTGGCGGATCCAGTCTCCAAAAGGTCTGAGTGAATGCAACCAAATCTGCATTGGAGAACTCTCGCTGAACCTGAAAATTTGGTGTAGACTGCTCTGTTGGTATGTATATGCTCTGAATGGGATCAATCTCCACCTTAACTGCTGGCTCTGTAGAAATTAGACACAGAATCATATCATCAAACTCTGCCCAATCATTATCTGTCTCCGAGGGATTTGAATATGAATATGAAGAAAAATCAACTACTTTGCCATCACGAACACGATCTGCTGCCTCGAAAGTCTCCTCTGCTAGGGATGCAATCTCCAAGCTCCCCTCTGCTGGAATCTACGCATCAGTGGGATCTGAAGGTGAGAGGATGGCTCGTGCAATAGGGCCTGACCAAACTGCCTCATCATCTATGATCACAAAGTCACACTTCTAGTGGACGTCTCGCTTTTCCTCTGTCATCTGCTCTGAATATGTAAGCGGCTCTGAGCAAGCTGAATCTCACGCTCTCATCTCATCGATCGCCTCTATTTGTATACTTTCGCCCTCGACGCGAATGTACACCTTCCCGCTATCACTATCGGACACTACCTTGGTTGTGGCCAAGAACGGGTGTCCTAAAATGATGAGGGTATCAGTCGCAGACTCAGGGATATCCATGTCCAACACAATGAATTCCACAAGGAATTTCAGGCCTTGAATTGTGATGACCATGTCCTTCCGAACCCCTTCGGCCTCTTTACAAATCGATCAGCAAACTGAAGGAGCATCCTACTCTGTCGAAGAGGGCCAAACATGAAACGGTCGAGTAAGGCTGTCGGAAGTAGGTTGATAGAAGAATCGTTGTCTAATAGCATCTGATCGAACCTCTACTCATGAATGTGACAACTGACATAGGGAGCTCCTGCATCTGGCCTCTAGGCTGGCAGACGGTTCTGGATGGCGAAGCAGGTGCCACGAGTGAGCACATGGATCTCTGAGTGGTGGTTCCTCGTCTTCCAGCAAATAGTGGTCCTCTCTCTAAGGTTCCTCTGGAAGAGGGGGATGTGCTCCAAGGCTTCTTGTAGAGTCAGCGGTATCTGGAATCTGTCTATCATCTGCTTGCTGAACTCTAGTTGCTGGGCTTTTTTGGATTTTCTTTTTTGGTCCCCTTAGACAAGTGGAGTGCTTGGGGAAAGGAGATGGTTGGGCCCTCCTCAGATGGAGGGCTAGGATCGGGTCGTTGCTGCTGTGGTAAAGTGAAATCCATACAAACATCTCCATGCATCACAGATGGTCTCGCAAATGAAGAACCCTTTCCTTTATTATCAGAATAGTCCTGAGATACAACATAAGGAAATGCAACAGGAATAGAAATGGTGGCCTCAGTACCACCCTCGGCATCTGGACTTGTGGCATCAGTACCACACTCTGGCTCAGCATCATCTCTGGTGGCATCAACACCACCTCCTACATCTGGTAAAGTGATGGCCTCAGTACCGTCAGCTGGATCAACATCTTTAGTGGCATTAGCACCACCACCACCACCATCATCATCATCACGGGCGGCATCAGCACCACACTCCTCCTTATCTCGCGCTTGTGAGTCCTCATGGTTGTCGCTCAGATGAGGCATCATCGGCTGGCATCCTACCTCTCCTAAGTGTGACAAAGTCAGCATCAAAATGGTATGCAGAAATATCACCAAGTGAATCACTAGGAGTAGTAACCTCTGTAAACTCTACCTGCTTAGATTTCCTCTTTAATTTATTCGGATTCGGCTCGATCTGTGCAGGTATGGAGGCCTTGCCTCTCACTATATCCCTCATCTCATGTCTGAACTCATCCATCCCATGTCTAAAAGTAGCCTGTTACTCGAAAATAAGGCGGGCTAGATCCTCAAGCGTTGGGTTCTCATAGGTTGGCCCATGAGAATCAGACGGGTGGCCTCTGTGAAGGTGAGGTTGTTGCTGCTGAGAGGGATACTAAGGATGATACTGTTGCTGAGGCTTCTACTGCTGCCTCTGCATTTGTCCCTGCTGATAGGGACGAGAACCTGGCTGCTTGTAATGTGGCTGCGGATGTGGCTGTGGCTATGGGAACTGGGGTTGTTGCTGCTGGCTGAATTGGCCACCCTGAACTGGACACTGCTGCTGGGAAGAGGCACCTCCGGTCGACCAACAGAATTCGGGATGCTCTCGTCAGATCCCAGGCTGAGGTCGGTCATACCAAATCCCGTTGACATCCATCAATGACTCCTGCTCGTAAGTGGGTGGGGCGAGAACTGCCAGGGGATGATCCGGCTGGTAGGCCACCATCTGAGTGTTCTGAGATGGTGGTGGCTGGTAGTACTGTTGCGGTTGCTGGAAAGACTCCACCTGAACATCATGAACATGTCAGGATTGGCTGGGGTGCTGGGTCGAGCTGTTGTTGCCGCTGGGATCGGCCCGTGACCTGAGACGAGGTTGAGAAGCCGTTTGTGCCTCCTGGAGACACATGATCTGGGTCTTCACGTCACTCAGCGTCTGTGCCATCTGATCTATCTGAGACATGCCCTGGCACTGCTTCTTCTTAATAAACTCGATCCGGTCCAACTTCTCGCTGATAATCACCATATCAGCGGCCATCGACTCTGCCTGTGCTGCGGCTGCTGATGATGTAGATGGACTGGTATCAACCCGTGCTATCCTCTGATAAGACACAGCCTGTGGCTGGGGCTTCCCCTGAGTGTACAATCGGGTCAGAGACATCACTGCGTAGTTTTATGCCATCTCCTCGAAGATGGCCCAGACCTGATCCTCATCCTTGGCGAAGTAGGAACCCCCACAGGATGCATTGACTAGCCCCTGCAACTCCGGTGTAAGCTTGCAGAAGAAACTCCGGACGATATTGGGCTTGGATATATCATGATGAGGACACTGGTCTGTGAGATCCCTGAATCTGTCCCATGCCTTGTGAAATTAATCGTTGGGAATCATGGAAAAGTTGTTGATCAGGGCCTGGACTGTATTGGTCCAGTCGAGTGGATAGTACTTGTTCAATTACTCATTCCGGAGCTGTTCCCAAGTAGTCACGAATCTCCCTAAGTGCTTCAGCCAGTTGGCTGCTCTGTCTACGAGAGAGAAAGGGAAGGCCACTATCCTGATGGTGTCCTCGTCCACGAGGCGATCATCGACAGTACTGCAGACCATCTCAAACTCCTGGAGATGGAGGTGTGGCTCCTCTGTGGCGAGACCGTGGAAGCAGGGAAGAAGTTGAATGGTATGCGGCTTGAACTTGAAATCTCCCGCAATGGCTGGCAACACTATCCATATATGGGTTAGAGTTGCACCAGGGTTGTGCAACTCCCTCATCGGTCGTACAGGTGTTGCTGGTCGTGCGGGCTCCTCAGAGTTTCCACCCTCAGGAATCTCTGGTCCTTTGCCTCCACTGGCTCCGCGCTGCTCTCTATCGACTCTCATCTGCTCCATCTCTCTGCACATAACCACCATGAAAGCCCCCTGGTCTCTGATATGATGTTGCATGGTCTCCAGAGAGTCTAACAGGTGTTGTTGATGGCACCCTAATCCAATAAATACGTCGGTGTCTCGCTGGGTCCATCGGTGCGCTCCTCACCAGTGGCCATGGTCTCTGCAAAGGCAAAAGACCCAAACTCAGGTGCCGATAAATCATCAACTGTCTGCTGCGATTTCTACTCGGGCACCTCAGGACTGGTAGAAGGGTAGTTGAGGGGGAACAAAGTGGAGTCAAACTCGGGTTCGGAGAGCAGGTCTCGACTCTCACGAACCATCATAGATGAGCGGGTCGGAGTGCTCAAAAGCGGTGTAGCCAAAGGCTGCCTAAGGGATCTCCTGCCCATCATCTTGATATAGCGAGTGAAAGCGGATGAGATCTGGAAAGCACACAAGATCGGAAAAGCAAACCCCAAATTCACCCACTCATGCATAGCTGATGACCGCAAAGGTTCGGTCTTTTATCTTGTCAATTTTATTAGGTGATAAAACAATCTTTCAGAGCGATTAAGAGAGCTGGTAGGAACCTAATGCTCCTAACAGACTATCCCGTATAAAAGGTCAGTAGTCTATCCAGTGTTTGGGTATGGCTCTATCCTAGTGTGCAGGTCACTCGCGCTCATCCAAACCATACAATGAGGGGATTACTCTCCCAAGGCAAATTTTTAAGTGAGGTGTCTTTTAGGATCAAGTGAGTTTAGCAGTCCCAATTTTAATGTTTTTTTTTCTTTTTAGGTGCTTTTCAAGAAAACAACGCCTAATGAAAATTTTGGTTCTCTTGATTATTTTAAGTCCAAAAGAGAGGGAGAAGTCGAAAAAGCCGATGCGTGATCAAACACGATGATGCATGCAGAGTAAGAAATGTGTACCTGACTCCAGCTCTCTACATGCAGGGTGATCCGCGCATAAAGTAAACACAGAATTAAAACTACCTATATGATGCAAGAAGAAATCGGCCTTAGACGAAGCACTTTCCATACACGAAGAACGTTTTGTAGCTAATCAGACTAAGTCCGGAGTCTGATCTTAGGAACCACTCGGTGCCCGCCACAACGGATCCTGCCAGCGATGTATGTGGTTCCTCAGGGCACATGCACTCAAGCCTAATTAAACTAAATTTTTCTTGTGATTTAATTAGTAAGGTCCAATTATCGATCTATAGGAGTAGGCATAAAATTAGGGTTGGGCCATAATTAATTATGTCACAATCAAAGAAAATCCTAAGTCTAGGGGCCAAAACCTTTGAAAATCAGATAAAAAAATAAAGAAATCGGTAGAAAACAAATCGGTGAAAATCCGTGGTGAGGTCCCCCGAGCACACCAGTGCTTGGCGAAACAGACCCCAAAACAATCACCAAGTCTGAGTCCAGAGTCTGTCCTGTATTATTACAATAATAGTAGCATAAAATAGATATAAGTTTAAACAACACTACAACTCCCAAACTTCTTCTGCCCTTCTCCTACGCTCTCCTGTAGCTCCATGCAGAAACGAGCTGCCTCCTAGTCACGCGGGTGTCTTAGCTCTCCGAAGATCACCGTCGTCGCTCGTCGGGCCCTCGCAAGAAAGACTGAACATAAATTGTGTCAGTCCACAGTCATTCAAAATATATAAGAAAATCAAGCAAAGAATTCACACAAGGAAACCGACTACTAAGCCGTGCTCCCCGGCACTGGTGCCATTCTGATGACCCAAAAATCTCGATACTCGGGTTAAGGTATAAATCAAGGTCATTGCGACCCTAATATCATGGCTAAGTCAATCAAGAAAACAGACCACCAAAATAGAAATTAATCATAAGCAAAGAAAGCGATCTCGCTAATTTATTTTACCTGGTATAGCTACCAGGGTCGAACACAAGGAGTACGAAATGCGAAAGCTATGAAGTAGTCAAGAATCGAGAAATAAGAGAAGCTGGTGGATTTTTTATATTTTTCATTTTTTTGTAATTTTTAATACTAAGGAAAAGGCTAAAAGAATTCAAAAACTCATTATGAAAAAATTATTTAAAGCATAAAAATACTCAAAAAATTCAGACAAAAATATTTTTGGATTTTTAAAATATTCAAATGTTTTTGTGAATTTTATGGTATTTTTCTTTTATTTAATTGATTTTCAAAAAATGAAATAAAAACAAAAATGGTAAACAACGTACAACTAGAATCTAAAGGCAACTTAAAAATACTTAAAATGCCTATAAAATTCGAGCAGCAATTTTATTTAAAACTACAAGTAAAAAACTAACTCCAAAAGAAGAAAACACATTTTTTTGATTTTTTTATAAATTTTTAATGATTTTTCTGATATTTTTAGTTCTTTTCATTTTTTATGGTTTTTATAAGTGGGAATGTGACCAAAATTGGATTGAAATGAAAATAACACAAACCAAGCAAACCCTAGATTTTTTTAGAATTTTTAATGGTTTTTAATATTTTTAGTTGATAGTCTAAAACAGACAGGAGTATTTTTAATGTTTTTTATTTTTTAAAAAATAATAAATGACAACAACATAAAACAGAAAATTCACAGAAATTCCTACACCATGGTAGGAGCCATGTGTCGAACTTTCCTGAATTTTGGGAAAATTTTGCTATTTACTATAAAAATCAAACACACAGCACACAGGGACTGATCTGCAATAAAAATATGTTCCTGGAACAAACAATAACACGTATAAAAAGTACAAGGTCCTATCTAGAATTTTTACACGAATATCGGTACATGTCCAAAATCAACACGCACAAGGGTATAAATGCAAATACTGAAACTATCAATTCAACTCATAACATTAAATAAATCCAGGACAGTACATGCAAATGACCCAAATAACATGTGACGAAGCACGTGTGGCCACACAAGAAGGATTGAAATGTAAATATGAAAAACTACAGGGGCACCGATGCAAAAAGTCTCACTTTCTACTTTTTATTTTACAGACTAACTAATAAAATAAAATAACAGTAGGGATGGCGGAGCAAATTACACTTGCAGCGCGTGCGCTACATGTGGGGTGGACAGGTGGCGCACTCTGAATGGACGAAGACGTGCGGCTCTGGCGCGTGCAGTTGGCAGATCCAACGGCCCACAAGAAGTGCGAACGTGGGAGGTACGTGGACCATTAGATGTCAGATCTAACAGCCTGACTGGTGCAGGATTTGAACGGCTGTGATGGAATCTGGGCGATGGAGACGATCCGATGGCGAAAAGAGGATCCGGAAGAACGGCTCCTAGGCGAAGTTCACTGGAGCACCGGGTGAGATCGGCGACTTCGATGAACGATCGGGTGGTGGCAACAGACTCGTGGGACTTCTACGCGTCGAGTTAGTAGTTCCGATGAGCTTGCTACAGGACGGATCACCTGGAAGGTGGCTGGAAATCGGCCAGCTCCTGCGAAGTGGGGCGAAGGCGATTTGGTGCGTATCCACGCGCGCAACGACCTACAGAGTAAAGATCTAACTCGTAGCATGGCTCTGGCCAAGGTTATTTGACCTAAAACAAAACGAAAGCGGTGACGAATGGAATGGGGGTTTCGACGAAGCGACAAAGGGAACCTAAAGCCTAATCTTGGCTCAGATAGCCAAGGTTCGGATGATCAGGTTGCATAAGAAGGATGATGGTAAGCAGATGTATCGATCAGAACGGATGGAAATGACTGATGAGGCTCCGACCATCGGGTTGGAGCTGGTCGAGCGGCAGCGGTGGATGAACTAAAGATTAAAAAGATACGGAGCTGCAGATTATGAGATCGACACCTGAAGGTCCTAAATCAATCCTGAGCTCTAGGGGTGCTATCGAAGGGGGTCATTGCCTCAACCTCATTGCAGAAGGCGGGGGAGCTCATCGCGGCGGTGCTCTGGTCACGAGTCTCGAGCGACGGCTGCAGCGGTCTTCTCCGATCACTAAGGGCCCAATCCGATTGCTATCACCAAGGGGAAGGGTTCTAGGGTAGCAGGGAAGTGTGCGGCGTGAGCTCCTCTCCCAGGAGACGATAGAGTGACTTTATAGAAAATCCCAAGCGACTGAAAGAATTGGAGCCCACACGTGAATCGAGGGAGATCCACATCTCTCTAGGGATCCGCGAGGATCACCGATCCATTGGGAGATACGGTCGGAAAAAATTGGGGTTAAAGGATGCAAGGTTTGGTCGAGAAAAATGAGATAAGTCGGGGCATGAGTCGGGTCCACGTACACGAGGGTCTAGGAGGGGTAGTTGACCGGAGTCAATATCCTCCTGGACCAAACAGAAAAAAGATTGCTCAAAAAGAAATGGAAAATAAATTTAAAAAGAAAATGATTTTAATTTAAAAATATTCAAAGTGAAAATATCTATTATTATTCAAATGAATTTTTTGTGAGTTTTAATTATTTTTTAAAAAATAAATTACGGTATATACAGTATTTTACATTACATACATGTATAAAATACCTATGTATTTTATGTAATTATTTTTATTTTCTTATTTTTGTACAAATACCCCAAATTTATATTTTATATATTTA
This sequence comes from Ottelia alismoides, assembly GCA_037367405.1. Classification (NCBI taxonomy): domain Eukaryota; kingdom Viridiplantae; phylum Streptophyta; class Magnoliopsida; order Alismatales; family Hydrocharitaceae; genus Ottelia; species Ottelia alismoides. Next base: position 1,864,992 of record JAZKJV010009534.1, read on the forward strand.
CAACATAGTTGTTGGAGTATAGAAATATTTTTATTTTATATTTATTGGTTATTTACAGGTGTACAATAAATAAAGAGTGATACATATGTACATGAGTTTATGTACAAGGTCATAGAGAGAGAATTTTATTTTTGTTTTTATTTTATTTTTCCAATTTTTATTTTATTTTTAGGAATACATACAAGGGTATAAAAATACCTTTTTATTTTTATTTTTTGTAAAAATAAAATATATACTCATAGGAAGGAATATGTACAATGTAGAATTCTCTCTCGACTTATTTTATTTGGCGGTCAGGTCCATTTTGGACCCTCTCTTGGGTTCAGGTCACTCAATATTCATTCTAAATATTTCCTTCTTTTTCTTTTATTCTTTATTCCTATATTTTTACACAAATACATGCTAATTATTGGATATTAACAAATACATGCTTATTGGTAATTTATTGTATTTACAACTATATACATGATGCTTTGCCAAGATATTTAGCTAAAATAAAAGAATAAAGAGTAACGAATGGGGATTCATCTCCCGACCTCTCACAGAGTTATTGAGCAAGGAGACTGAGATCAATGTTGATCAGTAGGTTCTCCTTTCATTTAATGAGTTAAAGGAGTTAATCACTCAAGATCCAGTCTTATAGCCATTTGATTGGTCTCTTCCGTTTGAGATCATGAGGGATGCGTCAGACTTTCTAGTTCGGGTTGTTCTAAGATAGAGAAAAGACAAGGCGCCCTATGTCATTCACTATGCCAACAAAACAGTAGATGAAGTGCAGAGAAATTACATTGTCACGGAGAAAGAATTATTGCTCGTGATGTTCTCCATAGGGAAGTTCGGATCTTATATGCTTGGATCAAAAGTCACCATTTTTACCGACCACTCTGTTATCTGATACTTATAACAGAAGAAGGATGCCAAGCCTATACTGATCAGATGAATCCTTCTCCTCCAAGAATTTGATTTGGATATTAAAGATAAACCTGGGGTTCAGAATGTGGTAGCATATCACCTCTCCAGAATTGAGCAGCAAGAGACTCCATTGAGCAGTGCACCCATCACTGACACCTTCCCTAACAAATCGATTCTAGATGTGGATTCACTCCCTTTGTATGTCAATATTGTGAACTATCATGCCTCCGGTGTAGTTCCACAAGATTAGATGAAGATCAATAAGGACAAGTTCATGTCCACTATCCATCCATTTCTACCAATGGGAAGATCCTCTCTTATTCAGGGAATGAGAGGACTGCATTTGGCGCAGGTTTATTCCCCAGGAGGAGCATCATTGTGTCATCGAGCATTGTCATTTGCTCAAATTTAGTGAGCACTACTCTGAAGATAGAATAGAAGCTAAAGTACTATAGTCTGACCTATGGTGTCCTATACTATTTAAGGATGTCGTAGCATATGTCAAGCGTTGCATTGATTGTTTGAGATTGGGAGGGACCCTTACAGTTAAAGATTCAATGCCCCTGAATTCCATTCAAGTTGCATATGTATTCGATACTTGGGGCATCAATTTTATAGGACCCTTCCCCAACAATCAGGGATATGAGCACATCCTTCTTGGCATTGATTATGTGAGTCGCTGAGTTGAATCGATCCCCGATAGAACTATAGACAGTCCTATGGTTTGTTGCTTTCTAAGAGAGAACATAATACCACGGTTTGAGATTCCAAAGATACTGATATCAAACTAGGGTAGTCACTTCATTAATAGAGATGTCAATAAATTAATCAAGGAGTACGACATCTAGCACAGAGTCGCATTTCCTTATCATCCTCAGACCAATGGCAGGATCGAATTATCAAATAGAGAAATCAGGACTATCTTGCAAAAACTTGTGAAGCCAGACAGAAAGAATTGATCCCAACTCTTGATCTCTGTCCTTTGGGCATATATAACTACTTACAAGTCTCCCTTGGGCATGTCTCCCTACTGTCTTGTATATGTACAACCATACCATCTACCCATGAAGTTAATTCACACATCATTGTGGCAATCAATATTTGCAATTTGGACTCACAAAAGGGTGGTCAAAAAAGAAAAGAGGATCTAAATAGGCTCTTAGAATTCCTAGACTAGCATATTATAACACATTGATGTATAAGGAGAAGGTTAAACGTTGGCATGACTGACACATAAAACAAAAGATCTTCAAGACTGGACAGAAAGTGTGGCTATTTGATGTAAATTTGAAGATATTTCCAGGATGATCCTTCAGTTTGCTGATACATCGATCAAGAGGTCGAGGGGTATTCTTGAGAACGTTATGGTAATGGTGCAAGGAATGAGATTCCTGGTTTATTTTGTTATTATGGATACGGAAACCTCTGCACCGTTACTCCATACCTCAATTATACGAGTTCGACCATTCCTTCGAATGGCTAAAGTGATAGTGAATTATGATACTAGAGAGATAACCTTTCACTCCCTCAGTGACAAGGTTAAGATAGAAACGATATCATATCTGAAGCCATCATCGCCACCAACAACGGATGGGAGAGAGATGGTTACAATAGATTACGAGGATTGTAATTTTCTGTCTGAGATTAGAGAGATATATATATTTTCAAAGATTTCATGGACACCCAGGAGTTCCTTTCCCACAAGGAACCTCTAAAAAGCGCAGTCAATATTAGCCCCCTTGTTGATTATTATGAGTTTTCAGTTGATGGATCTTTTGGGTTGTTTTTTGAGGATCAGTTTGAGTCACTTTTGAAGGTACATGTTGATACACTCGAGATAGTTCCTTCTGAGTTCACTGATGGCATACCTCCTGTTGAGATATCTGAGATTTTTATTGATGAGTTTTTTGAGATTTTTTAGCATCCTGATGAGCCATCTATTTCTAAGAAGAAGTTATTCATTTCCAATCTTTCTGATACATTACATGTTGAACCTACAATAGCTACGGTAGACAATTCATACTGTACAGATCATCTACCTTCTACTAGTGTAATTGTAGAGGTTGTTGTAGAGCCGATTCAGACTCCACTTGAGCTCAAAGTTTTACCTTCGATGCTGAAGTATGCCTTCCTTGCGGGTGCGCCCCAAATCTTTCTGGTCATCATCAATTCGTAGTTGACAGACGATGAGAAATCTCGATTGTTACAGGTTCTCAAGAGAAATTGCAAGGCCATAGGGTGGAATATTTAGGTTCTCTGTGGGATTAGTATAGCTTTGTGATCACATAATATCTACTTAGAGGATGACAGCAAGCCAACTCGTGAGTGTTAATGTCATTTAAATCCGAACCTTCATGATATTGTCATGAAAGACATTAGGAAATGATGTGATGCTGAATTTATTTATCCCATTTTGGATTCCAAGTGGATCAGTCTATTGTATGTGGTCTTGAAGAAATTTAGGATTACTATTGTGACAAATGAGCGTGGTGAGGAGATTCCGACTTGTGTACCCACTTCATGGCGTGTCTGCATAGATTATCGACGCATGAACTCAACTACCAAGAAAGATATTACTGAGAGGTTGGCCGGTGAGGAGTTCTTTTGTTTCTTGGATGAGTACTTGGAATATAACTAGGTTGTAATCGCCCATGAAGATCAGAAGAGAACTACTTTTACTTGTTCGTTTGGCACCTGTTCCTTTAGACGACTGCCCTTTGGATTGTGTAATGATCTTGCTACATTCTAGAGGTGTATGTTAGTAATTTTTGCTGAAATGATAGGTAGATTTTTTTAGGTCTTTATGGACTATTTCTCGGTCTACGAGGATAGTTTTTACTCATGTCTTAATCATTTAGACCTAGTACATCAGCGTTGTTGTGAGATAGACTTACTGCTCGTAGGAGAAGAGTCACTTTATGGTTACTAATGGAATTGTATTAGGCCGCGTCGTCTCTAAACATGGTATGGAGGTTGACACAATTAAGATTGATGTGATCTCCAAGTTAGAGCAATCACAGAATTTGAAGTAGTTGAGGTTGTTCCTTGGTCACGTTGGATTTTATAGGTGATTCATTAAGGACTTTAGTAAGATTTTCAAGCCTTTGACTAAGCTTATGTGCAAGGATAGTGAGTTTATAGTTGATGATAAAGTCTTCCTTGCATTTCACCAAATGAAAGACATGTTTACTAGAGCTCATGTCCTTCAGCCACCTGATAGGTCTCTTCCCTTTGAGATCATGATAGGCTCGTCAGATTATGTAGTTGGAGATGTTTTAGGGTAGAGATGATATGTGATATCATTTACCATACACTATGATAGCAAGATTCTAGATGAAGCACATCACAACTATATAGTTATAGAGAAGGAGATGTTATCATTGGTGATTGCTTTATAGAAGTTTTGTTCATACCTACTTAGTGCACATACACAGATCACACTGCCATATGGTACTTAAAAGCAAAGAAGGAGGCCATAAAACCATGCCTTATCAGACGGATCCTTCTTCTTTGGGAGTTTGATTTAGAGATTCTAGATAAACCTGGAGTGAAAAATATTGTGGCAGATTACCTTTCTCGGATCACAGATGTAGAATCCTCTAAGCAGATAATACTTCAGATTTTAGAGACCTTTCCAGCTGAGGCTATTTTTTCTATTGCCTCACTGCCATGATATGTTGATGTTGTAAACTATCTTGTCTCCAAGAAAGTTCCACACGATTGGCTGAAACACAAGTTTGACAGATTCCTGTTAAAGATTCATTTTTATAGTTGGGAGGATCTGTACCTATTTTATGAGGATGTGGGTTGTATCAAGAGAAGGTGCATTCATCAGGAGGAATACACCATTGTGCTTGAGAATTGTCACAAATTGGAGTCTGGTGGGCATCATTTGGGGAAGCGCACGATAGATAAGGTTTTACAATGTGTCCTATGATGGCCAACTCTATTTAAGGATGCTACAAATTATGTTCGAGATTGTATTGACCATCAAAAAATGGGAGGAACCATCAGTTCTAAAGATACTATGCCCCTGAGATATATATAGATTTCACATGTTTATGATGCTTGGGGCATAAACTTCATGGACTCATTTCCTGTCAGTGAGGGAATTCAGTGCATCCTTCTTGTCGTGTATTATATAAGTCATTGAGTGGAGGCTATCCCCACCCGAGTTGTTGATAGTTGTATGGTTTGTTCCTTTCTTAAGGACAATATTATTGCATGGTTAGAGATCTCTAAGATGATCATTTCAGATAGGGGAAGCATTTCATTAATCGATAAGTCAAAAAGCTTGTGAAGGAATAGGCCATTGAGCACAGAGTAGCATTTAGTTACCACCTACATACTAAGGGCTTGTCTGAGATTTTAAATAGGGAGATGATGACCGAAAAAATCACGAAAGACTAAGAAAGATAAATATCACGGGTCATTGCGACCTCAATCCGTCGAAGATCGGTCAATCAAGAAAAATCAAAGACCACCAAAATAAGAGTAATCAGTCAAAAAGCCGAATAGATGTCTCGCTACTTTATATAACCTGGTATAGCGACCAGGGTCGAACACAAGGAGCACGGATTGACCAAATGGCCTACGAAGTAGTTATAAAATCAAAGAAAATATTTTTGGTGGATTTTATGGTTTTTTAAATTTCTTTTGTATTTTTAATTATAAAGAAAATATGGAAGATGCCAAAGAGAAGCACACTTCAACAAACTATTAAATACACAAAACAAATCAGAAAATTAAAATAAAACTATTTTTGGATTTTATTATTTTTCAGATGATTTTGGTAATTTTCTTTGAATTTTTAATTTTTAGTTGATTTTATAAAAATGAGATAAGGTAGAAAATGAAAATCAATGTGCAGCTAGATTTGAAAGTCTATTTAAAAACAGATAAATAGCCTATAAAAATCTGGAAATAATTTTATGTCAAACTAAAAATACAAACTAAACTACAGGAGAAGAAATTGTAGTTTTTAAAATTTTTTAATAATTTTTATAATTTTTTTGTGTTTTTCAATTTTTAGGTGTTTTATAAATCCAAATTAAGAAAAAATTGAAATGAAGCAAGAAGACACTAAAGCAAAAAGTAGCTAATTTTTTTAGAAATTTTGGAGGGCTTTTTATATTTTAGTTGATTATAAAATTCAAACAATATCAAAATAGAGCTTTTTAAATTTTTAAAAATAGGAAATTAAACAAAAAATGTTCCAAAAAAATACTCATTTTTTTACATAGTTGCAGGAGCTGAATATCCAAATTTCAGAAGATTTGTAGTTGATTTGATATTTTATTCAACCAATGAGAAAGGCACATCACACAGGGACCTAAGTGAAAGAGAAATAAGTTCCAGGGGCTTAATAAGAACACGTGCGCAAAGTTGACGAGTCTGAAATCACAATGTTAAGAATATGTTTTTATATTGTTCATGCTTAAATAATAATGAGTCGTGCATTATAGGCGGCAATCGGAATCGGTCAAGAAAATAACCACATAATAATTTAAGCAATTTTTAATCTCATGATTTTATGTTTATTTTACTAGGGCAAGTCCCAAGGTCGATCACAAGGAGGCAAAGGAACAACCTAGAGTTATGTCTATCAAAATTCGTGCACGGTTTTCGAGGCGGTCTTTTTTTGGAAATTTTAAATGCAATCAAGGATGCAGAATGCGATTTTGGCCGATTTTAGGGACTAAAATGTAAAATTCGATCAAACAATGTCCGAAAAATATGAAACTTGGACATGATGCAAAATATGATGAAATGAATGCACTGTAATTTTTTTTTAGAATTTTTGGATGCAATATGAATTTTTTATGAATTTTTAAATGCAAACAAAATGAATTTCAATATTTAATTATAATAAATACTAAACCTACTTATTTTCAAGGATTAAAATTATCGAAGATCTATCATTAGGTGATTGATCTCAAAAATGTGAGATCTAATACCTATTAAAAATTAAACGCAGAAATATGCAAAATGCTTTTTATAGGGAAATCTATGCATGTTAATACAAATCTTTTCGGGCACAATGTCAAGCATAATTAATCCTACAATATATGATTTTTTGGGAATTTCAGTATAATGGTTAATTAAATACAAATTTTGGAGCTCAAACAGGGTAAAATATGCAATTTTCCACAAAATAATTAATTATTAATTAACCACTAATCACAAAAATATCCACAATATATCAGGCCGTAAAGAATTAAAAGATGAATATCATGCTATTTTTTAAATAATAAAATAATGTCAAGAAGAGGTTCAAAACAGAGGGGGAACACAGGGGTAAAACTGCAATAAATAATATAAATAAAAAAGGTAGAAGAAGGGCCTATTTGTAATTACCTATAGTTGGGGGTGTTTTCTGCAAAATACCCAAGGGAGCCGCACGCGCTCCTTGGGTGTATGGACTTCTTCGCAAATAAGAGGAGCTCCGGGCACCGTATGTAATTTTTCCAACGTGACCTAGATTGATTATGGTTAGTGTTTCCCCACGTACGTGCGGAGCACGTGCGGGGGACCTCGGGATAGGAGCCTCGGCGCTGGTGTGGGTGGTTGACGGCCGAGGCGGAGGGGCACCGGCAGACGTGGACATCGAAAGGCGAGCTTCTGGTAGGCGGAGATGAAAGGGAAGCTCCCGGAGGCGATGTTGCGTTGGTGAAGTAGCCAGGCGAAGGAGAGGCGGAGTGTCGGCGTGGATGGTGGCATTGGGGGCGAAGGCGATGATGAGGCGTAGTCGTCGTTGGCATTCGATGGTAGATGGAGATGACGAAGCTTGATGTCGTAGGGTATCGATGGTCGATGGAGATGACGAAGCTCGATGTCGTAGGCTGTCGATGGTCGATGGAGATGACGAAGCTCGATGTCGTAGGTTGTCGATGGTCGATGGTGATAACAAAGCTCGATGTCGTAGGGTGTGAGGGGATGGGAGGGCACGTGCGGAGCACGTGCCTGGGAGGCACGTGAGACGCACGTGCGTCCATTTTATTTTTATTTTTTTGATTTTTTTATATATAAAATTGATTATAAATAAGTACAACAATGGCTGACACGTGGCGGCCCCAGGTGCGGCCACGTGTCAGCACCAGAAAATTCGAAATATAAATATTTTTTAAAATCGAGAAAAAAATAGTAAACGACCTCAGATCGAAAAAGTTTCTTCATGAAAATTTCTCGTCGCGATGAGATATACAACTTTTATGAAGACATCAAAACCAAAATCGATCATTTGCACAATGTGGTATTTTTGGGGTATCCCATGTACGTAGAATACCTTGATTTTTAGATTTTATAATTTTTATATCATTTTTAAAACCGATAAAAATCCGGAAAAAATATTGTAAAATCAAAGATAAATAATTACACATTAATATATTTTTTTTGGACTTCTTACTAATTAAGAAGAGGAAGAAAATAAATATACTATGAAACAGATCAAATTTGTACAGTCGGTTAGTGAAGACTCGGACTCAATTTGTTTCTTTAATTTCAAACTCAATTTGGATTTGGATTTTTGTGCATTTTAATAAAACTTTCATCAAAGAAGACAACTGAAGAAGAAATGAATTAAAATAGGTTAATTATGTACATAAAATATTAGGTCAAAAACTCCTAAAATACAAAATACAAAAGAGGCCTAAAACCTAATTTTCAGATATGAGCTCTGATTCACTTGAACTTAGTCTTGTTTTGAAGGTAATTGAATGTACATTAGTTCAAAAGTGAGTAGGATTAAAACGGACATTGGATGATGAAGATATGAGATTTTTAGTCCGGAAATCCTGAAACTAGGGTTTGGGTTTTTGGTCCACTTGTTTGGGTTAGTTTTTTTTGTATTTTTCATTTATTCTTGTTAGTGATATGTACACAGTGGAAGTGCTTTTGGGTCATTCGGAGTTAGCGTGAATGAGTTAAAAATCTTGGAATTTAGTCTATTTACAGGTCAATTTTGGCTTGGATTTTTGGCTTCTTATTGTGCAGAAATTAGTGCTAAAATGCAATATGAAAATATGCAGGAACACTAATTATGCAGAATAGATGCAGATATGATGTTGATTTTGAGGGATTTGAGCTTAATAAATGAGATTTAGAGTGATGAATCCGAGATTTATCGTCCCCCTATACTTAAACCATGCTCGTCCCTGAGCATCAAAAAGAAATGCTATGAAGTGAAATGAGATTGGATTCCATACCAAGAACATTAGGTGAAGGTGAAAGTGAAACTAGACTTGACCTTTGGATTATTAGTGTGGCGGAACTTCTGTGTGACTTAGAATTTTAAAATCAACAACCCTCAAGTTCTACAAATCATTGCTACAGTTTCGGCTTAGAAGTCATCTTAGATCAATCCTCTTCCCAAAGCATACCCTATGACCATTGAACAATCGACTTATGTGTGTGAAAGGTTTTAGATCATCCCACCCAGAATGCCGGACTACTGCGCAAACCTCCTCTCTAGTAACTCGTCCTCGGGGAGTCAGGTCTTTCCTTCTAAGGTCTGTCGCGTTGTGTTCACAATCGAATTGGAGGAGAAGTTAGAAGAAGGAGAAAAGAACTGGAGGGTGGCTAGTGTAGTCACCTCTCCTTGTGAAGCTGGCCAGTATAGCCGAGTCTTCACCAAGATCTACAGGTTTCTTGAAGCTCGAACCTTTTTGGTCAGATATTTATTTGGTAGAATGCTTCTTTATATTTGGAATTTTTGGCGGTTCTGCTTGGATCTTGTTGTGCCCCTATGGATATAGAATCTTTTTGTTCCATACATTTTCTGGGGTCTTAGAAAAAATTGTGCCCAGCCGTCCATCCCTTTTCTGAAGCTTTATTTCAACCCGTACTTCGGTCTTTAGATTTCCACGCTACCAGAAAAGAAACTCACACAGTCTTCCAACATCCCGTCTGAGTTGAGCTAAGTACATAGTGCGAGAGTACAAATTAATTCCTTATTCCAGAGTTGTACCCAGAATGAAGAGACCAGGTTAGACACTAAGAGTCAAACTTTGCACATTGTCATGTGGAACTCAAAGAATTAAGTCAAAGTCATGAAGTTTCTAAAAATCCTATTTCTCGGTGAAGTTCCTCTGAAAATTAGGTGGATTAAGGTCAAGTCCAGACCACTCTCGATTTTGGCTCATAACTCGGTTCAGAACCCAAAGAATTTTCACTGATGAAAATGAAATGTTGGATGAAGTGCAGGTGTGTGAAATGCAGACACATTTTTTTGTTTTTTTTTGTTTTTTTATGCAAAAATGAATAAGAAGCCTATTTTTTTTCAAAATTTTTGGGCATAGTCAGTGTTTGTAGAAAAACTCTTTTTTTGTTGTTTATTTTGTTCTTTTTTATATATTTATATTTTGTGTTTTGTTTTTTTTAATTACCCATCCCACAAATACATATAGACTTACGCAAAATTACGAGGTATGGCTAAAATATATACACAGTATATATACAGATCCCCCTATACTTAGCGAGTGTTGTGTCCTCAGAGCACAAGAAGCGTAAACAAGACATAGCTCGGGCTAAGCGTAAGAGAGTAAAAAATTGATATACAATGGTCTGCCCCGTAGACTTAAACTGGGAACAATCTAAGTATATAAGAAGAGCACAAAAAGAGGCAGTCAGGATATGTAAATGAGGAGAGTATATACAGGTGGGTGTCGGTTCCCCCTATACTTAGGCTCTGGTCAGCCAAAGTATAAGAGAAAGGTGGAAATGGAGCGATCGGGAGAAAGAGTGTGATGCGGGAAAATGGTATATATACAGATGGCATCGGTACCCCTATACTTAGGCCTTGGCCTAAGTAGAGGAAGAAGCTGTACAAGAAGACCGATATGGTCGGGAGGGAGGGTGGGTAGCCATGATTTAGTGGCGGTTTTCGGCTGATCTTTTTGTGAGCCTGCGATGGGAGATCATAATTATGAGACGGAGATGAAGCATATGATTCCCAACTATTATTAATGTCATCCTCAGAAAAATCATGACGGATAGTAGATGAAACATTTGAGTCTCAGAGGAATAGCATTTGAAAGTGGACACACTCCAGATATTCATGTCTTTTTGTTTCTTCAATTATTTCCTAAAAATTCTTTCCTTTTTATGATCAATCGATTTGTCCTCTGATGAATACTCAGAAGCACCGATCTCAATCAGCTCATAAGAAATAATTCCAGTGTACTTGTAGAAGGCATGAGCATCAACATTGGATGAGTAATAATTACGAATGGGGGTTGTCCAACGAGAATTGAAGTTTGGATCCTTGCGAAGATATAGCTTTAGAGCTGCCGAACAGACTTCACTCATGTAGACTACATTTTCCGGACCTGATGAGGGATCCTCAGCTGATTCCTCTTCCAAAAGGTCAAAGGTGACTTTCTTTCTCCTGTTTCGTGAAGGTGTTGGCTCACTTGAGTACCTAGATGAATAGCCATTGGAATTCTTCTCCTTGGTCAGTTTTCGGGTTGCGTGTCTGTTCCTAGTCTTCTGAAAGTTGGTGCACTCTCGATTTGGGATAATTTGGTAAAGATAATTAGAGTAGGTTGCCCCTGGGTGCGACCATGCAAATGTCTCTGGATCGTAGTAGAAGGATTTTTCTATTTTGAGATACGCGGGAATTGAAATACTGCGGAGAGTTTTTGCTAGTTCATTCTTATTTGATTCGATGTTGGAGCATTCCTGTGTCAAGTTGATGTAATCTATATAGTCAGAATAGGTTGACCCAGGATGTGCCCATGCATAAGTCTCCAGATCATAAGATTCATATGCTCGATTTTCCATGGTGAGAGCAGCTGAGAATGGAGCAGAGGGGATATTCTCTAAACCAATAGTGTCATCAACAACCGCTATCTCAGGTGTAGCTGCGGGGTAGGGCTCTTCTACCGTTTCATAGTTACAATTGTCGGGGACTTCATGGGTTGCCTCAGAAGATCGTGGTTCCTCAAAGAAATGGTCAGATCTAAGTGCTTCCAATGCTTTAAAATTTATTTGCCGAGTCTGACAATCAATAATTGCCTTAGCCAATGCTAAGATTGGCTTTCCGAGAATAATTGGAGACTGGGTGAATTCTCCTTGATGCTCAATATCAATGATCGTGAATTCTACTTTGAGCGCAGCACCTTGGAATTTGATGATGACAGAAATGATTCCTCTCGGTCGCTTTATTTATCGGTCAACCAATTGAACAATCTCTCGTATCTTCCGAATCGATCCGAGCTTGAGTTCATGAAATACAGAGGTCGGGAGGATATTGATTGGTGAATCGTCATCAATTCGAGCATGGGTGAAATTTGTGTCTTTGATCATACAATCAAATCTGGGCAACCGCTTCACTATGTGGCTCTTGGTTTTTCTCCTCAACACCAAGGAGTAGGCCATTGACAAGATATGTCTTTCAGTCTTTGTTCTAATCCTTTCCTACTTTTTGATCAGTAATTTGTCCATTACAAATCTTTTAAGGTCGGGGAAGTGTTCAATAGCTTTTATAAAGGGAAGTTCAAAAATCAAGCATTTTTCCAGTGCTTCCCGTACAGTAGGATCCAAATTACTTAGATCTTCTTCAGTCTCAATTTTTATGAAATTTTATGGATTTTCATTTTTTTGTAGTTTTCAAATATTTCAATTTTTTGTTATTTTTTGTGTGGTTTGGTGATGTGGTGTCTTCCATAGATGAGAAGGGGCCTTGATATTCAGAGTAAGCGTCAGGGGCATAATCATTTCTAGGGGAATAATAAGCAGAAGTGTTGATGTTAGAATCATCCCTAGGTCTTTGAATATCCTCAAAATTTTCACTCTTAGATCCAATCATTCCCTCATTTATTTTTATATCCGAGCCACTATAGAATGAGATTACTCGGTTGGTAAATTTTTGAAATCTATCCTCCATAAATTCAAAAATTGATTTTATCCTTGAAATATTATCCTGAAAATTCTGTTCATGATCAATCATGGGAGCAGTCGGTATTATTCAATAATTTCGTCTTCCATTTTCCTATATGTGGTAGGAGGAGAGTTTCTTGGAATGTTCATTATATGATCATTACTTTCTAATGATTTCTCCTAAAAAACTATGGAAGGAGGCTGCTCATATGATCCGAGCATGTGTATTTGATAAAGTAGAGTTCAATCCTTTGATCATGATTGATTAGACCTTGATATTGTGGAGTCAGCATACAAGGTTTATGTATTTCTATGTGGTTAGTCCAGACCTCCGTATGAGCATTATGTCTCAAGAGGAGTCTCTCGTGGTCAATCCAACGCTGATGATCATTAAGTGGGTGTCTTTCCATCTGGGTTTAGTTTCTCAGCCAGTCATAAGACTCAAAGGTATTTTGATCTTGAAATATTTCATTAGCGAGAAACTGAGAATAAGACGATTCAGTCCTAGATGGTAGGTGGTCATGTGCGGTCGGATGATTCGAGTAGAAATTCAATGAGGGGGCCGAATTCATCTGCGGGTGACAGTTTCCCGCAAATGTTGTAGGATTATTGAAAGAAGTGGATGTAGTTGATTTGGGCCTAACCGAGAGAAATTTGTTTTCATAGTATAGCATTCATGGATTCTCGGATAATTGTTCTGTTATTTTTGAAAAAAATGATGGGTTGGATCTGCAATTTGGAAAAAGTTCCATGATGAGATTTAAATCAAGAGATGAGAGAGACGATTGCACGGGATAGTCAAAAGAAATTTTATCAAATGTGCGGCTTTTGATCTTTGATATTGATTTACGCACACGAATGCAAACACAAATCAAACCCAGGGTTCACTAACTACACAATAAAGCCATAGGAGTTCGTCAGTTTTCTTTTCAATTTTAATTGGTGACAAGATGATCTTGGAAAATAATTAAGAGAGTTGTTAGGTGCCGAAATTTTCATAAAGACTGTCCCGAGTTTGTACGACTAGTTGCGTCCACTTTCAGCCAGTATAGGTGTAAGTACGAATCGTAAAGCGGTTACTCGTGTTACTTAAGGACGGAGCCTTACATAATGTCCTTTAAACCACCCACTCTGCTAAGGAAGTCTGGACCGGTTACCGGCTACCCGTATTCCTCACTGAGAAGTAGCTAATCATTTTTTTAAAATCATTAATCTGAATGAAAATATTGGAGCTTGGTTCTAACCTTAAGTGTCGTCTCTCGTTCACTCGGGAAAATAAAAATATCCAAGGTCGGGGTTGCAATCTTGTAAAAATCCTTGATTTTATGATTTATTTAAAATCGGCTATATTTAGCAGTTCCAATTTTATTTAGGCCATTACTGAAGATTTTAAGTGAGCAGAAATACACGTCTACCGTCCAGTCCCAATTTCCTTTAGAGTTATGTGATAAAACAAGAGGAAGAAATTCGGGAAAAGCCTACACACACGAAAATTGATGGTGTATGCTCAGTTAGAAGACTTACAGTGAATCATCGCAATCTTCATATGGGATGCAATACAAGAATTGGAATTTAATCTATATGAAATGCAAGCCAATGAAAAATCGCACCTAGCAGAAAGTTCTATTAATGGGGCAGAAATGAGTTAAATTTTGGATAAATCGGACGGTCTATGTGCGTCTCAATTAATAGTGCAATGTGGCTTAATCCTACGAGCATAATTAAAAATTAAAATGCTCTGAGAGATGTATGTGCAAGTCTATTCTAATCGCCACTCAAGTCGGGCCCCACCCTCACCGGAGAATGAAATAGGCCACGACACACCATAGTGGAAAGTTAAGGTCTTGTTATACATGCGGGAGTCCAAACGGACACCGTTGTAAATGTACAATTATTTACAAAAATTAAAGTTCAGAAAAATAAATCCTAAACTCTATGCTCTCTTACGACTCGACTCGATCTTAATTTTAATTGCGGCTTTTGCGGAAGTCAGTGAAGTTGCGTCGGTTCTAGAAAAACTGCTCACGTACCGGGAACCTCGCAAGAAAATAAGAGAGATAGTGTAAGAAAGTGACTCAAAAATAATACAATAGACAAGAAAAAATAAATGCTAAAAATAAACGGAATTTACAATGAAAAATTCGGGAGTCAGACTATCCGAATGCAGAAAACCGAACGAAAATTTTTAAGACAAAAATATAAGCCGTTTACCTCCACGGCAACGACGTCATCTGACGAGTCCGAAATCGCAACGTTAAGATGATGTTTTTATATTGTTCGTGCTTAAAGAATAATGAGACGTGTGTTGTAGGCGGCAATCGAAATCGGTCAAGAAAATAACCACACAATAATTTAAGCAATTTTTAATCTCGTGGTTTTATGTTTATTTTACTTGGACGAGTCCCAAGGTCGATCACAAGGAGGCAAAGGAACAATCTAGAGTTATGTCTATCAAAATTCGTACACGGTTTTCGAGGTGGTATTTTTTTGGAATTTTTAAATGCAATCAAGGATGCAGAATGCGATTTTGACCGATTTTAGGGACTAAAATGTAAAAGTCATTCAAACAATGTCCGAAAAATATGAAACTTGGCCACGATGTAAAATATGATGAAATGAATGCACTGTACTTTTTTTAGAATTTTTGGAAGCAATATGAATTTTTTTATGAATTTTAAAATGTAAACACAATGAATTTCAATATGTAATTATAATAAATACTAAACCTACTTATTTTCAAGGATCAAAATTGTCTAAGATCTATCACTAGGTGATTGATCTCAGAAAAATCCTAAACCTTAAAAATGTGAGATCTAATGCCCATTAAGAATTAAACATTGAAATATGCAAAATGATTTTTACAAGGCAATCTATGCATGCTAATGCAAATATTTTTGGGCACAATGTCAAGCACAATTAATCCTACAGTACGTGATTTTTTAGAAATTTTTAGAATAACGGTTAAGTACATACAAATTTTGGAGCTCAAACTGGGTAAAATATGCAATTTTACACAAAACAATTAATTATTAATTAACCATTAATCACAAAAATATCCACAATATAGCAGGCTGTAGAGAATTAAAAGATGAACATCATGCTATTTTTTGAATAATACAATAATGTAGAGAAGAGGTTCAAAACAGAGGGGGAACACAGGGGTATAACTACAATAAATAATAAATATAAAAAGGTAGAAGAAGGACCTATTTGTAATTACATATAGTTGGGGGCATTTTCTGTAAAATACCCAAGGGAGCACGTGCAGCGCACGTGCTCCTTGGGTGTATGGACTTCTTCGTAAATTAGAGGAGCTCCGGGTGACGTATGCAATTTTTCCAACGTCACGTGCAAGGCACGTGACCTAGATTGATTGTGATTGGCGTTTCCCCACGCACCTGCGGAGCACGTGCGGGGGACCTCAGGATTGGAGCCCCGACGCTGGCATGCGTGGTTGACGGTGGAGGAGGAGGGGCACCGGCAGGCGTGGACGTCGAAGGGCGAGCTTCTCATAGGCGGAGGTGAAAGGGAAGCTCCTGGAGGCGATGTTGCGTTGGTGAAGTAGCCAGGCGGAGGCGAGGTAGAGTGCCGGCGTGGATGGTGGCGTTGGGGCGAAGGCGATGAAGAGGCGTAGTCGTCGTTTGCTGTCGATGGTCGATGGAGATGACAAAGCTCGATGTCGTAAGCTGTGAGGGGATGGGAGGGCATGTGCGGAGCACGTGCCTGGGAGGCACGTGAGACGCACGTGCGTCCATTTTATTTTTATTTTTTTATATATTTTATATATAAAAACGATTATAAATAAGTACAAAAATGGCTGATACGTGGCGGCCCCAGGTGCTGCTACGTGTTAGCACCAGAAAATTCGAAATATAAATATTTTTTAAAATCGAGAAAAAATAGTAAATGACCTCAGATCGAAAAAGTTTATTCACAAAAATTTCTAATCTCGATGAGATATACAACTTTCATGAAGACATCAAAACCAAAATCGATCATTTGCACAATGTGGTATTTTTGGGTTATCCCATGTACGTAGAATACCTTGATTTTTAGGTTTTATAATTTTTATGTCATATTAAACCAGATAAAAATACGGAAAAAATATAGTAAACAAAGATAAATAATTACACATTATTATATTTTTTTGGATTTTTTATTAATTAAGAAGAGGAAGAAAATAAATAAACTATGAAACATATCAAATTTGTACAGTCGGTTAGTGAAGACTCGCTCAATTTGGATTTTAATTTTTGCGCATTTTAATAAAACTTACATCAAAGAAGACAAGTGAAGAATAAATGAATTAAATTAGGTTAATTATGTACATAAAATATTAGGTCAAAAACTGCTAAAATACAAAATGTACAAAAGAGGCCTAAAACCCAACTTTCACATATGAGCTTTGATTCACTTGAAATTAGTCTTATTTTGAAGGTAATTGAATGTACATTAGTTCAAAAGTGAGTAGGATTAAAACGGACATTGGATGGTGAAGATATGAGATTTTTAGTCCGGAAATCCTGAAACTAGGGTTTGCGTTTTTGGTCCATTGTTTGGGTTAGTTATTTTTTTGTATTTTTCATTTATTCTTGTTAGTGACATGTACACAGTGGAAGTACTTTTGGGTCATTCGGAGTTAGCATGAATGAGTTAAAGATCTGGGAAGTTAGGCTATTTACAGGTCACTTTTGTCTTGGATTTTTGGCTTCCTATTTTGTGCAGAAGTTAGTGCTAAAATGCAATTCTTATGAAAATATGCAGGAATGCTAATTATGCAGAATAGATGCAGATGTGCTGTTGATTATAAGAGATTTGAACTTAATAAATGAGATTTTGAGTGATGAATCCGAGATTCATCAAAAGTATAGGGGGCGTACAGTAAATTTCACAATAAATCAGCACATGTTTAATTCATCCACGCACAGGGGCATATATGGAAATAATAAAACTAAAAGTTCATTTCATAACATCCATAAAACCCAGGCCCGTACATGCAATTCTCCCAGAAAAATCACGTGTCAAAGCACGTACACAACACACAGAGGGACTAAAATGCAATATCCGAAAACTACCAGGTCCAAAGTGTAATTATTCCAAAATAAAAACAACTACAAGTAATAATTATAGGACTAAACTATAAACGCTAAAGAAAGATGGGCCTAAGGGATATTTACCCTTTTATTATGATCCGACGGCTGAGGGGCATGCTCTTCAGATCTAACGGTCGAGACGCGTGGCACCCCTTGGGCGATGGATTCCCTGGATGAGCTCCACAGATGATAGAGCAGTCACGAGCCTCCCGCAGATGGACGGCTGAGATCTAAACTGGGGCGAGAGACTCGATCGATTGGCAATGGAGGATCCGCGAAGAACAGCTCGCCGGCGACTTTTGTCCGGCCAATACACGTGCTCAGGATCTCCTCTGCTGCTGCTGAGATGGGGAAATCGAAGCTGGAGGTGATCCATAGCTGGTGGGGGCTCCGATGAAGCTGGGAGCGACCGGGGTGCTCTAGAGACAAAGGGGACTTGAGGATCCTATTCGTAAGTAATAGGGCCTCCTTAGCCTTCGTACCTGCACAACAAGCAGGGGGGGTTGAGGGCAAACTACCTCAGCCCGTTAGTGGGCGAAATGGGTGAACGGATGGGGCGATGCGTGGTTCTCCTGCGAGCGGCGGCGGAGGAGAACCTGAGTCCAGGTTCCGGGGTGACCCAGGATGATCGGATGGGTGAAGAAGGTGCGGAGGAGTCTCGTGAAGATGTAAGCATGGTCGGATGGAGAAATGGGTGGTCGGAGTGTACTGGGTGATCAGATGAACGACAGAGGTCGGAAACCTAAAGATCGAAATTTAGCTAAGCTACAGGCTAAAGGAACTACCTCACGGTCGAGAGCCTCTGTGCTGGAGGTCCTCGTCTCAATGGAGCGACGCCTCCAGAGGCTCAAGCTCGCCGGTTGCGGAACACGGCGATGTGGGTCGTCAAACCTGGGCTAGGGCGCCTCCCTCCTCTCTACAACACCCCCTCGATCTTGCTGCCACTCAAGGCAAGGGAATGGAGGTAACATGGGTCTGAGACGGTGGACCAAGGTGCGGGAGAAGGCGGTTGGAGCTCGGGTTATATACTGGTGCAGGTCCGATAAGATGGGAGTGTAGCGTGCGGATCGAGGTGCGGAGCCCTAACGAGAAGGTCCCGTGAGGATCACGTCAACAATCGGAGCCCGAAGTTTGATCGAATGGGTGGAGGACCGATTCAGGAAAAATGGGAGAAATCGTGTCGAAAACCAGGTCTGCGAGAAGTGGTCCAGGGGGGGCAGTTGATCGGGGGCCAACATCCCCCGTGGACCAATGAGAATTTGCCATTTCGAAATTATTTGTAAATACAATAAAAAATAGTAAATGATTTTATTTCGAAATATTTACAACATGAAAAATGTTTATTATTTTTCAAATTATTTTTTATGATTTTTATTTATTTTGTGAAAAATAAAATAATGTATATACATAATATATTATTATATATGTATGAATACATAGGTTTTTTTATTTTTATTAGTTTATTTTTGTAAATTATCCCTATTTTATATTTTATTTATTCACAACATAAAATTTGGGATATAAAGTGATTTTTATTTAATTTTTATTATGTATTTACAAGGGCAAAATAAATAAGGATAGGTACATTTGTACATGGTATATATAAGGGTAAGAGAGAGAATTTATTTCCTTTTTACTTTTATTATTCTAATTTTTATTTTATTTTTATAAATATATACAAATTATGAAGAACACATATATATTTTTATTTTATTAAAATAAAACATATACATGTAAAGGGGGAAATATGTACAGTGATGAATGGCCCTATCTCTCTCTACTTGTTTTATTTTGCGGTCAGGCCAATGCTTGGCCCTCCCTTAGGTTTCGGTCATTCAATATTTATTCTAAATATTTCCCTCTTTTTCTTTATTTCTTTATTCCTTTATTTTTGCACAAAAACATGCTAATTATTTCTATTTACACAAAGCATGTAGTTTGACAATTTATTATATTTACAAATATTTACATGGTGTTTTGCAAAGATTTTTAGCTAAAATAAAGGAATAAAGAGTAATGAATGGGGATTCGTCACCCCCTATACTTTACTTTTGCTAGTCCCTTAGCAAACACTTATTTGAAAAAGAAGTGCAAAAAAAAGATGGGAAATAAAGGTTGATTATTAAACTTTTCTTCATTAAATTGAAATATGGCGCTCAGTCAGACCTTTGGATTATTAATTTGTCGGAACCTTATTTGGACCTAAGCTTAAAACTTAACAGCCTCTAAGTTCCACCAATCTATGGTCAAGACTCCTCAATAAACCATATCAGAACAAGTCTACATACACAAACCCTAATGGCTATGAATCTTTCCTTGTACTGTGTAAGTGATATGTAGCTCCCCACCTCAGAAATGACAAAGAAACAACCTCCCTCAACAAGGTAACTCTAATTCCTCAGTCTAGCAACTCTTTCCTCGAGGATCGAGGTATTCCCTTCTAAGTTCAAGTACAACCGGCTCAAGAAGAGGAGGGAAGAAGAGAATGGACCATGACCAGTCTAGCCATGTATCCTTGGGAGCCCAACCAGTGTAGCTGAGTCTCTCGTTGCAAGCATCATGAGATGGTCATGTCTAACATAAGATTTGCTTTATTTGTCTAGATACACTCCGGTGGGTTTTTTATTTTCAATTAGACCCACCACTTTTTTGGAGTTTTTCTTTCTTTGCCCTTTTTTTATGTGCATATGTACAACATATCTACATGGTGTAGCATATGTACATAAGGAGTTTTTCCTCTTGAGCCAATAGAATATCCATCTTTTGAAGCTTTATTGCAACCCACAACTCCTGTCTTTAGCCTTCATCACCACCAGACCAAGTTGAGATGCACTTCCTTCACTATAAGAAGAAGAGGGGTTCCGCCTAGAAGTACTACCCTCATAAGATACCCCAAGCCAAAGGAAACTGCCTCCTCACCACCTCATCCGTGGAGAGCTAAGTGTAAAGTGCTGATGCAAGTAGAGCCATTGTCTTTGAGAGTCATGTGTGCATTGTTAAGTGCTCTACTTAGGCTCATCAAGATGACATATGCTCATAGCCTAGTGGACCCAAAGAATTAACTCCCAATGGACCTGAAAAGTCTTAATCCTAAGCCCAATAAAGTTCCTCTTAAATTAGGTGGATTAAGATCTTAACCAAGCTCTATTTTCCAATTTAATTTCAGGCCAGTTTAAATGTCAACTATGATTTGAAAAAATTGTACAACTATTTACAAATATGCAATTTTTGCAAATTTTTACAAATGTGCAAAATTTTTGAAAAATGTTTGAAAACATGGATGTATGCATGAATGCGAAGTTTTGCAAAATATTAACAAACATTTACACAAGGTTTTTGCATACTTTTTGTTTTTCAAACATTTTACAAAAATTTTGTACTATATACATAATTTTGATATCAAATTATTTACAAACTATTTACACAAATCATTTTTACAATCATTTGTATGAATAATTTTTATAAATAGCTATGTATGTGCAAGAAGAATTTTATGTATAAGGAAATTTTTTTAAATTTTTATGGATTTTATGAATGGGTTTTTAGCCATTTTATTTATTAACACACTCACACAAAGTACTAGTTATGGCTAAAGTATATATGAAATATATACGACACCTCCCTATACTTTGTTCGAATGATGTCCTCAGAGTGAATCAAGAGCGTTGAAGAAGACATAACTCGTGCTTAGTATAGAGAAGTGAAAAGGAGTGGTATATAAAAAGATGAATCAAAGAATAGAATGAAGGGGACTCGGTGTTTCCCCCTATATTTAGGATCAAGTAATCCTAAGTATAGCAAGTTGTACATGAAGGGAAATCCGAATGGAAGGATGTACAGGGTCTACCCCCCTATACTTAGGGTAAAATATGCCTAAGTATAGGCAGCAAAACAGAGGTAGAATGAATCAAAAGAATACCCGAAAGTCCTACACCCCCCTATACTTAGGGTAAAGTGCACCCTAAGTATAGCAAAATCATAAGATAAAGAAGGGGAGTGTGACTAAAGAATAGAGCGATATGGACAACTGGATCTATACAAGTCGGAAGAACGGTGATAATCAGGCGTGAGATGCGATATATGTGAGTCAAGAGACCACATCTCACGCGAAGTGAATAGGGGCAACTTCAAGGATCCGCGGCTCAAGATCTAGATATGGCTTGAGCCGCTGACTGTTAACACGAAAGGTAGTATCAGAATACAACTCAGATATATCGATACTCCCATTGTCATGTACCTTTTGGACCAGATAGGGCCCCTTCCATTTGCTCTGCAACTTCCTTAGAAATAAACGAAGCCTAGCATCAAACAACCATACTCTCTGTCCTGGCTCAAACTGCTTATGGCTGATATGAGAATCTTGCCACTCCTTCACTCTCTCCTTATACTGTAGGCTGCTCGAAAAGGTTGTATCGTGAAGCTCCTCCAGGGTTGCTAACTCTACCCTCCTCTGATCTCCTACACTCACTGGATCCAAAAGTATATCTGTGACTGCCCATAGTGACCTATGTCTCATCTCAACAGGTAAATGGCAGGGCTTTCCATAAACGAGGCGAAAGGGAGATGTACCCAAAGGAGTCTTGAAGGATGTCTGATATGCCCACAAGATCGAGTCCAAAAGCTGTGACCAATCCTTTCGGTCAGGGCGGACGACCTTCTGTAATATAGTCTTGATCTCCCTGTTCGACACTTCAGCAATACCATTATTCTGAGGGTGGTAGGGAGTGGCTACTCGATGGTCTATGTTGAACTCGCTAGAAAGGACCTTTACCTTGTCGTTGACGAAATGAGACCCCTCGTCAGAAATCAACACTCGAGGTACCCCGAACCTTGAAATGATATTCTTCCTCAAAAATCGACAAACAGTCCTAGCATCTGCGGTTCGGGCGAGGATGACCTCAACCCAACGACTCACATAATCAATGGCCAACAGAATGTACTCGAATCCCTGACTCTTAGGGAATGGACCCATGAAATCGATGCCCCATGCGTCAAAAACCTCACAGAAGTGTATGGGCTGCATTGGCATCATATCACGCTGTCCACAAGTGCCCATCCTCTGAGTCAGTACACCTCTTCATGAACTCATCAGAGTCCTTGACGAGAGTAGGCCACCATTGGCCGGAATTGGAGCACATTCTGTGTCGTTCTCCTCCCAAAGTGATGTCCTCCTGCCTCAAGCTTGCGGCAGTAAGTGAGGACGCTGTGGTTCTCCTCCTGAGGAATACACCGACTCCAGATGCTATCCCCTCCTCCATGATAAAGGACGGGATCCTCTCAATGGTAAAACTAGTCCTTCACGAGGAAGGTCTCAAGTTTCTACCAGGGCCAATCTTTTGGAACTTTCTTGGCGACAAGATAGTTCACAATATCGGCATACCATGGGATAGAGGCGATAGCAAGGATCACCTCATCTGGGAAGGTCTCACAAATAGGCTCAATCTGCTCAGAATCCTCGTGAAACTCCAATCGGGAGAGATGATCCACCACCACATTCTTGACTCCAGGCTTATCCTTAATCTCTATATCAAACTCCTGGAGTAGAAGGATCCATCTGGTCAATCTGTCTTTGGCATCCTTCTTTGCCATGAGGTATCTCATGGCGGTATGATCAGTATAGATGGTCACTCTAGATCCAATAATGTAAGATCTGAACTTATCTAGGATGAAGATTACGGATAGCATCTCCTTCTCAGTGACTGTGTCGTTCCGCTGAGCGGCATCCAAAGTTCGGTTAGCGTAGTGAATAGCAAAGGTGACTCCGTCCCTCCTCTGTCCCAGCACGGCCCCTACGGCAAAATCGGAAGCATCTGTCATGATCTCGAATGGGAGAGACCAATCAGGCGGTTGGAAAACATGACTTGAGAGTCTAAAATGACGCTAGACACTTATCATCAATAAGGAACTTAGTGTCTTTCGTCAGCAGATCAGTCAACGATCGGGAAATCCTGCTGAAATCATGAATGAAGCGTCGTTAGAAACCGACGTGCCCCAGAAAAGACCGTAACTACCGTAAGTTGGACGGTGGATTGAGTTTTCTAATGGCATCCACCTTGGTCGGATCAACCTCCATGCCCCTGTTGGAGATGATATGGCCAAGCACCGTCCCTTGAGTCACCATGAAGTGACTTTTCTCCCAATACAACACATGGTGAACCTCTATGCATCGCTGAAGGGTGCGGTCTAGGCAGTCAAGACAAGAATCGAATTTGTCGCCGTAGACTGAAAAATCATCCATGAAGACCTCCAAGCACTCCCCCACCATGTCCGAAAAGATGGACAACTTGGACCTCATAAATGTCGTCGGAGCGTTCCACAATCCAAAGGGCATGCGTCTGAAAGCATATGTCCCGAAGGGACAAGTGAAGGTGGTCTTGTCTTGGTCCTCGGGCGCAATGGCCACCTGATTTTATCCAGAGTACCCATCGAAGAAACAGTAATGGCTCTTCCCTACCAGACTCTCTATAATCTGATCAATAAAAGGCAAAGGGAAATGATGCTTCTTGGTGGCCTGGTTCAATCGTCTGTAGTCCACACAGACCCACCAAGAAGTGGGTACCCGGGTAGAGATCTCCTCTCCAGACTCAATAACAACTATGGTGATGAACGTCTTCTAG
Source organism: Ottelia alismoides (assembly GCA_037367405.1). Lineage (NCBI taxonomy): Eukaryota > Viridiplantae > Streptophyta > Magnoliopsida > Alismatales > Hydrocharitaceae > Ottelia > Ottelia alismoides. Next base: position 1,889,491 of record JAZKJV010009534.1, read on the forward strand.
GGCAGTACATGTAACAGACTGACCCATTTGGAGTCGGAGATGGGGTAGATAAAATCAGCGCTCCACCATTTCGAGATCTCCTTCGTGACAACATCTCGCAGGTTCGGGTTCAGCCGCTGCTGGAACTCACGTGACGGCTTCACGTCCTCCCCGAGATAGATATGGTGGGAGCACAGGGCTGGACTTATCCCCTGGAGATCGGCTACACTCCATCCTATCGCCTTGCGGTTCTTTTCAAGAACCCCCATCAGACGGGATTCATGCTCTCCAGTCAAATCTGCTGAGATAATGACTGGGCACATCTCATGCTCACCCGCAAGGAACCTATACTTCAGTGATGACGGTAATGACTTCTGCTCTGGACAACATGGTGCTGGTGGATCTGGCCTCTGAAATGTATGAGTGAATACGTCTAAATCTATATAGGAGAATGAGACTCTCGCTGGCAATCAAAATCTGGCGAAGGCTGCTCTACTGGTGTGTCTCTGCTCGGTATGGGATCAGCCTACTCCCTAACTGTAGGCTCTATGGAAGTCAGACACGGTATCAAATCATCAAACTCTGCCCAATCTATATCAGACTCTGAGGGATCTGTATCAGAATCACTATCTGCCTCATGATCGGGAACCGGCTCTGCTGCCTGAGATGTATCCGAGTCCAGGAATGCGCTCTCCAATCTCTCCTCTACTAGAATCTCTGCATCAGCGAACTCTGAAGGTGAGAGGATGGCCTATGCTACTAGGTCTGCCCAAACTGCCTCGTCATCTGCAATCACAAAATCGTAGTCCTGGTGGATGTCCCACCCTACCTCTGTCATCTACTCTGAATCTGAAGTTAGCTCTAAGCAAGCTGAATCTCTGGCTTTGGTCTCCTCGACCGTCTCTATTTGTATACTTGATGAATCCACGATTCATCATCTCAATATCTTGATCTTAGCAAAATCCCCGAGTAAAAGCTCATAAAAATGTACGTAAATTCATTGAATTAACAAAATGACTCTTGTAAATAAAATACATGAATTATTGTATATTAGATTGTAGAAAATAAATTAACAATAAAAAAAGAAGAAGCCGAAAAATCAAATGAGTTTTATACATGTAAATAGCCCAAAACTTTATGTATTTTTAATAATTTCATGTCAACTCTTTTTTTGGCTAATTCTTTCTCCAACATGTTCATATCAATGTATATAAAAATACAAAAATACAAAACAAATTTTACCTCAAATAAATACTCCTAGATCCCAATGGGAAAAAGCCGTAAAGACCAACTTCCAAGCTAAATTCCCGCTCCGTATGAACTCCAAATTCACCAAACTCACTTTTAAAGTTCAAGTTAGAAAATTATCTATCCAACGGAAGTGGTTTCATTAAAATCGGAGCTCATTTGCAAAAGTTGGGTTTTGGGACCTAGATGTACAGTGTATACCTTGTATATATTCATTCTTTCTTTAATTTTTATTTTATCTTTCATAATTATTAAAAATACAAAAAATATCATGATTGTTTTGTATTTTTATTATATTATTTTATATTATTTTTCTGTTGTAAATATCTCTTACTAAAAAGACAAAAAAATACAAATTAGAAAAGTAAACAAAAATTGTACATGGTGTTTTGTCTTCTTTTGTAAATTCTCCACTATTTGTCTTCTCTCTTTATTTTATTGTATTTAAAGTAGCCAAATCTATTTATCTATTTATTTATTATTGAAATTCCATTCTCTACAATAACCACCAATTCAACTCCATTATTCCACCATTTTTCCCAACTTCCCATTCAACTCCATTAATAATACAACTTCCCATTCAACTCCACCACTTTAATAACCTCTCATTCCATCATCTTTATATACAGGTCATTCTCCTCATTTTTGCCTTTGATCCATCTTTATGTGAGGAGAGTCTAGTTCCCAGAGATGAATCGGTGACAGCGACACAACCGCGGTCGAGCGACGACGGCCCTCTCTCCGGTGAGATCCGTTGGCTTTTTGGCCAACATCGCAGCCGCAACCAAGCGCTGCTCGAGCTCATCGCACGCCGACGATTTGAGCGAAGACCGTGCTCACGAGAGCACTCCATAGGCTCCCGTCTCCGTCGTAGGTAATTTGTCTTCTCATTTTATCATCTTGTTATTTTTGCAATTTTTTTAGCACATCATATCATCACCTAAAAAATCCTCCTCCATTTGTTTAGTTCATCATCATCACCACCACCAACTCATCATCTACCATTTTTGTTTCCTATTTTTTGTGTATATATTTCTGTTAAAGAAAACTATAAAAAAATATAAAAAAATTAAAACAAAAAAAAGATCTCTTCTTACAATGCAAAAAAAAGATCTCCCCGTCACCACCACCGCTGCCCCTTCTCCTAGCGGCGGCCGCACCACCGCTCTCACAGCGGCGCCGCCGCGCCGCAGCCCACCTCCGAGCCAGCAGTCGCGCCGCACCTCCAGCTCCCAGACGCGCCGCCGCCCCTCCTCGATCCCCGCATCCTCCGCGAGCCGCCCGCAACCTCGCCGTGCCCGCTCGCGTGCGGCGGCGCCGCCTCCAGCCCCGCGGCAAGCCGCCATCGCCTCCTCCTTCTTTGGGTTCTTCTCCCTACGAAGGAAGAAGGTAAAGTTTTATTTTTTTTATTATTGTAAAAATTATGTAAATTTTGTATATAGTTTTAGTAATTGCAAAATGGTCCTGTTCACATTTTTGATGTAAAATATTATTTTCTGAGTTTGCACAAAGACCCCTGTGTTCATGCCTTAATTTGGACTTATTTTGGCATCTTTTTATTTAAAGAAAAATAGCATTGTGTGCAGCAACTTATTCTCTGTCATCTGAGTATTTATTTGTGTTTTTGTGAGTCATGGGTAATTAATTAAAAATGGTTAACTGAAATTCTATGTATTTTACCCAAACAGTGATCTTAAAATTATATCTCACACACGGTTGCTTTAAAAAATCCAAAAAACTTATATATAATGCCTTAATATGTGCTTAACTTACTGTCCAAATTTCATCTAAAATGGAGTTGTCATGTGCCTGAAATAATTTGTAGAGTGAATTTAGTATTTGATTTTTAGTTAAATCCACGTATATCCTTTTTATGAAATTTCAACTCTCCTGGATTGCTTATCTAAATATCTTTTTGAGATAATTTTTTCTCTGACAATTTTGATAACGTGTATTTAATAGGAATTAATTAATCATTGCCACTCTGTTTTCACTAAAAAATCCATACAAAATTCATAACTTGTCAAAAAAATCCAAAAATATTACTGTGCCTTCCTTGCATCATGGTTATGTTCCAATAAATTTTTCATGATTTTTGCTTACTGTTTGTGTGATAAATTGCGAAAAAACCCATAAAAAGTGTGCATTTTTCATTGTTGCATGTTAACCCCGAAAAAATACAAAAAAATGTGTTTGGTGTTCATCATTGGATTAGGATTCTAGGAAAAATATAATTTAGCTAAATTGAACTGATTTGGCATTAAACTTAATTTGGCTAAGTTGTATGCTTTCTTAGTGTCTTGATTCACTTGCATTTGCATTCTATTTGCATAAAAAAATCTTAAAAAATTCCGCACTGAAATCTAGACCTAAGTTTTTGAATTAAAACCTAAGTTGTTCCTTTGCCTCCCTGAGTTCGACCCCGGACTTTCCCGGGATATAAATTAAAGCCGAGACACTCTTCACGGAGATCTTCTCTCGGTTCTGACCGAATCTCTAAGTACACGTGCTACAACGATATCGAATTAAACATCGTATTTAGCGGCTCGTCAGATGGCGCCGTTGCCGGGGAGGCAAACGGCTTAGGGATTAGTTTAAAAATTTGGATTTAGATTCCACTTACTCGGGTAGTCTGACCCCCGAGCCACTTTGTAGTTAATACATTTTCTGTCATTTTTTTCTCTTCAATATTTTTTGTATATATTTTGTTGTTTATCTCTCTAATATAAATCTCATTTTTTTGCGAGGGCCCGGTGGACTTGGAGTGCATCGGAGGTCGACGGACGTGACGCGCGCCGACTGCTGAAGAGCTTGGAGAATTTATTTATCTTCGAGAGAATTTTTGTAAATTGTTGTAATTATTTAGGTAGTTGCTCCTTTATAGCGGCTCTTGTTTGAGAGCTCGCGTGTGTAAAAAAGACTTGGACATTTGTGGTGTGTCGAGACCTGTTTCACTCTCCGGTGAGGGTGGGGCTCGACTTGAGTGGCGAAACTAAGGATTAGGCACACGGTAGTTTAGAATCAAATTTGTTTGTGCCCATCGTAAGTTAGGCCACACATATCTTAGAAGATTCACATATCTTATAAGATTCATAATGAGACGCACATAGACACGTACTACTTAGCTCAAATTCAATCAATTCTTCCCCGCTAATAGTATACTGTTTAGGTGCGGTTTTTCTCGATCTGCATGCATTTAGAGTAACATTTATAAATTTTGTTCTGCATAATACATGAAGAGTACTGGGATTCACTGTAAGTATACCTTCTTCTGAGCATGCATCATAGTTTCTCGTTTGCATTCTGATTTCCGATTCCCCTCTTGTTTTACAACTTAAGGTCAAAAGGAAATTGGGACTGAACGGTAGACGTGCTTGTGTGTTCACATAAATTTCAAGTGATAACCTAACTCTAAAATTGGGACTGAATTGAGCAGGTCGATCTAATTAATTGGAATAAAAAGAACCCTTGTTCTCGGGTGCATAAAGCCCTCATTGTTTGTTTTACTTGCAAGTGAGAGAGAGACGACCCTAGGATAGAGCCAAGTCTGGATTTCTTACTTACTACTTGCTCTTTATTTTCAGGCGATTAGCTACTTTTCAGTGAGGAATACGGGTAGCCGTATTTATATGGTTCGGACTTCCTTAGCAGAGTGGGAGGTTTAGAGGGCGATTTAGTCCTCATGGAACGGGCTTCGGCTTGTACTTACTCCTATACTGGCTGAAAGTAGGCCAAACTAGTCGTAAGAACCGGGTCAGTCTGTAGGAAAATACGGGCACCTAACAGCTCGTTAATCTTTCCAAGATTGTATTCTCACCAACTAAAATTGACAAGATAATTCGGCCGAACTCTTACGTTCATCATGTGTTGAGTTGGTGAAATTGAGGGTTTGAATTGTGTTTGTATTGAGTGAGTTCACTCCGCATATTTACGTGCACCGTAGAACTAGCGCCTCATTGAAATATCGTGTTCTAATCGGTTCTTTTGGCATAGAAGATGACTGATTGGGGGGATAATTATTCGGACCTTGCGAATTTCCCGTTGAACCCTCCAAGAAGTATGTCTTCACAGGTCCATGCGCAACGTGGACCAACCTGGACTCATGACCCTCTTGAGCCCAGGATCACCCACTCTCGGGATTGTTACTCTCAAACCATTCCCTTTCTCTCTTCCCACCTCACCGAGGAAGACCTTCGCCTCGATGAGAATATCTTGTTTCATAAATCCTCTTCTAATCAAGAACACATTGTTGATTCAGGCCTAGACACAAGTAAAATGCCTCCAAAGAAGAAATAAGAGGAAGAAGAGAACAATGAAGACCCAATGAAAATGATACTTGCCAGATTAGCTGCATCTGAGCAGCAACAAGCATTACTTAGAGCTCAGTTAGGACAGTTAAATGTTGGGGTCCAACTACCAATGGATGCGGCATACAACCCCGGACAATATCAAATTCATAACTACTTGAGTCTGGCTGAACCCACTGTTGACTTTGAGTTGAAGCCGCACTTTCTGAACCTGCTGCCACATTTTGATGGGAATGCTTCTGAGGAGCCATATGCATTCCTAAGGGACTTTGAGCTCATCTATGCTAACCTCAAACATAATAATGTTAGCCAGGATTATATTAGGCTCAAAGCCCTTCCATTTGCCTTGGGTGGAAAAGCCGATTACTGGGTGAAGAATCTTGGAATCATCATCACCATTTATGCCCAGTTCAAGGACCTATTCCTAAAGAAGTTCTACCCGTTGAGTAGAACTAACATGATGAGGATGCGAATTACGAGTTTTTCCCAGTTACCCCATGAAGCCTTCTGTGATGCTTGGGAAAGATTCAAGGACATCCTGCAGAAGTGTCCTTGTCATGGATTAGATGACAATATCTTGGTCCAATCCTTCTTCACTGGTCTCAACCCTGAGATGCAGGGTTTAGTGAGTGTTGCCTGCGGAGGCAGCTATACATCACGAGGAGCGGATACCGTCTGGAGGGTATTCGAGCAGATGGCTGAAACTAGCCGCTCACATATGGCCAGCAGGGCCTATACACCATCCCCCAGTTCACTCTCATTTGGAGGGGGAAAATCAGTTGTAGTTGATCTCTCTCAAGACGTGATCCCTAGCATGGGACTTCTTGCTGACAAGCTTACTGTAGTCGAGAGGATCGACAGGAGGATTGATGAGTTAGATCGGAGTGTCTCCAAACTTCCAAAATAGATGGAGGAGTTGACTGAGAAGGTATCTAAGATAAAGATACATGCCGTGACTGCACCCTCTGCTCCCGTATACCGAGTTCACCATGTTCAGGAGCAGTTGGTGTCAGGGCAACCCCAGTCGTGGGAGTAGGACCAATCCTACACCCACTCTTTCCAGCAGCCACCTCCAGTAGTAGAGACAGTCCAGGAGGAGCCTCCACCGGTTTGGGAGGTGAATGGAGTATGGTATACTCAGGACCCTGCAAGGCAGGGAAGTACGGGAGACCAACAGTCCTATCAGCGTCCCCCGACCTTTCATAACACCGCATTCACCTCCGCACCGACTCCTTCACAGCAGAGCCCTGGATTCCAGCCACCCCAGCAGCAGAGGCAGCAGTACCAGCAGCATGGCCGGCAGGGTCATTACCAGGCGGGCCAGCAGGGTCCGCAACCCCAGCAGCAGCAGCAGAGGCAGTACTCTGGCCAGCAGGGCCAGTCTTCCCGTTCTTCTTCCCAGTCTTATCCACTTCCTTCTTCGTCTAGTCCCGTGGATATTCAGCAGCAGATACTCGATGAGCTACGTTCCTACAGGAACGAGATTCAAGACTTACGGGTGGATGTCAACCACCTGTCCAGATGGCGAGACGAGCAGACTGCACCCTCTACCTCTATCCCAGCCCAAGTTCAGGCTAACCCCAATAGCCTGAACAGATCTAGTTCTCATCAGCACTTTGGTCAGGTATACTATTCAGCATCTCCTAGATCTGAACATGAGATTCTTTCGTGTGACGAGGCTAACCACATGTCACTCAGGAGCGGAAGGACCATGACCGTACCTGACCGGGCGAGGGATACGAGGAGGGGCATCTCTGGAGATCTACCTGAGGAGTCTTCAGAGGACGAGGAGGAGAGGCATCATATTTTGGAGCCCCATCAGCACCATTCGAGGATTTCTACTCAGGGAGCCGAGAGGAGGAGGAGAGCACGTATGCAGCATCGTCAGCATGGATATTCTTCTGAGTCTACGGAGGACCTTGCATCTCCGGTTGTGGCGGATACCACTCCAGCTTCTATTCCACAACCTGTAGTAGATAGTTTAGATTTTGAGTCCATGTTGCATCAAAAAGATTCTTGTATGAAGAACTTTGTTTCCGTTAATGCAAAGAATGATCTTTCAGTTCATGATTCGAATTCTTCATCCTCTGTTTCCCTAGCTTCAATCCCTTTCCCCCGTGCTCTTACGGCAGGAAAGCGCGTCAAAAAGATTCAGAAAGATGACCCCGATATGGCACGATTTTGTAAAGAAAATATCACAGTTAAGGTGCCATTTGATGAATATGTGGCTAACCATCCTGCCTTCCAAAAATACCTTAAGGTGAGATGCACACCTAGAAGGGTTAGCAGGAAGAAAGATAACCGAAATATAAAGACACATGTCTTATCAGTAGCCACAACCTATTGTCTCAAGAATCAGACTCTGCCAAAGAAAAAGAGAGACATGGGTGCTCATTAAGTGGAAAGTCGTATTGACGACATTGCGTTTGCACGCACACTCTTAGATAACGGTTCTTCAATCAACTTACTTCCCTTAGTATTATATCAGAAATTGGAGTTGGGACCACTTCGCAAATCTAGAGCCTTACTCCAATTCGCTGATCGATCAATGAAGAGACCTAAGGGAGAGGTGAAGAACGTAGTTACCTCGATTGAGGGGTAGAACTATCAGGTTGACTTCACAGTCTTGGACATGGAGACCTCCAATCATTGGAGAGAATCTCAGATCATTCTCGGACGGCCCTTCCTTAGGACCACAGGCGCAGCTTTCGATTATGGTACGGGAATGATGAAGTTTCGTTCTCCAGGCGGAGAGGTGAACCTTGAGATGAAGCAAACCAAGTGTCAGCAACCCGATTCAGAGAGTAGCACAGAGTACTCATCTTCAGAGGCAGATTGCAGTTTAATTAGCACAGTTGGGATTTGGGGACAGATTCCTTCAGGACAGAGCGAGACCCTTTCATCTGGAGAGGATATGGTGCATGATGCAGTTTGTCAGGTGTTGTCTGATCTTGCTAGAGATGCATCAACCTATTCTCATGATGACTTAGAGATCCATTCGGATCTGTCAGTTCCATCCTCTTCGAAACAATCATGGGACATAGATGACGAGTCGAACGTGGCTTTTGCAGATTGTTTGGATACTTTTGACGATCCGACTCCCGATACTTCTAATTTGGTGGCGAGTACTACTCAGCTTAGCCCACCTTCATGTAGCACGGAACCAGATTCAGATTCAATTCAGCCAGATCTGCTTGATGATACCACATTGCTAGAACTGAAATCACTACCTCCTACACTCAAGTACGCCTTTCGTGGGGACCCAAAGAGAGATATCTTGTCATCATTAGCTCAGACTTGACTTTAGAACAGGAGTCTAGGTTGTTAGAAGTCTTAGAGAGGAACCGCAAAGCGATAGGCTGGACAGTGTCGGATCTCGTGGGCATCAACCCCGCTCTCTGCTCGCACCACATTTTTACTGAGGATAATGTGAGACCTTCTCGTGAGTTCCAAAGGAGACTTAACCCCAATCTACGAGAAGTAGTGAAGAAAGAAATTGAGAAATGGTGCAAAGCAGGGTTTATATACCCTATTTCTGACTCCAAGTGGGTGGCCCCGCTTCATGTTGTCCCGAAGAAGTCAGGAATTCAGATGGTCACCAACGAGGAGGGGGTAGAGATCGCGACACGAGTACCTACGTCGTGGCGTGTCTGTGTTGACTACAGGCGCCTGAATGTCGCGACCAAGAAAGATCACTTTCCCTTGCCTTTTATTGATCAGATCTTGGAGAGACTTGCAGGGAAAGAGTTCTTCTGTTTTCTTGACGGGTACTCAGGATACAACCAGGTGGCCATTGCCCCTGAGGACCAGGAAAAGACCACATTCACATGTCCATTCGGCACTTATGCTTTCAGGCGCATGCCATTCGGGCTCTGCAATGCCCCGGGCACATTTCAGCGGTGCTTGATAGCCACATTTGCCGAGATGGTGGGAGAGTTCCTGGAAGTATTCATGGATGACTTCTCGGTCCATGGTGATTCTTTTGATACATGTTTAGCGCACTTGGACCGAGTCCTCACGAGATGTAGAGAGGTGAATTTGGTACTCTCCTGAGAGAAGAGTCACTTTATGGTGACGGAGGATATCGTGTTGGGGCATGTCATCTCCAAAAGGGGAATGGAGGTTGACCCTGCCAAGGTGGAGGTGATCAAGAAACCTGAACCACCTACCAACGTGAAGTCAGTGCGGTCATTTTTAGGGCATGTTGGATTCTATAGGAGATTCATTCAGGATTTTTCAAAGATCGCCCGCCCACTGACTGAGCTCTTAGGAAAAGACACAGAGTTCATTGTAGATCACAGGTGTCTGGAGGCCTTTGAGCTCTTGAAGAGGAAGATTTGTGCCTCGCCTATCCTACAAGCTCCTGACTGGTCTCTCCCCTTTGAGATCATGACTGATGCTTCAGATTTTCCTATAGGAGCTGTGTTAGGACAACGGCAAGAAGGGATTCCGTTTGCGATTCACTATGCGAGCAAAGTTTTAGATCCTACACTAATAAATTATACAGTGACTGAAAAGGATATGCTCGCGGTAGTCTGGGCCCTCGAGAAGTTCAGATCATATATTTTGGGCTCTAAGGTGACAATTTATACTGATCACACAGCCATTCGATATTTAATGGAAAAGAAGGATGCGAAGGCACATCTTCTTAGGTGGATTTTACTCCTCCAGGAATTTGATTTGGAGATAAAGGATAAACCTGGAGTGAAGAATGTTGTGGCTGATCACCTTTCTCGGATTGAACTTAAGGATTTTCCTGATCATGAGCGGATTAGAGAGACCTTTCCAGATGAGTCAATTTGTGTTATTGACTCACTCCCGTGGTATGCCAACATGGTGAACTATCTTGTCTCCAAGCAGGTTCCCCATGGTTGGACTAGGAGCAGCATTGATCGACTGAAGTCGGATTCGAGGAGATACCACTGGGATGATCCTTTCCTTTTCTTCGAAGGACCGGATTGTGTTTGGAGAAGGTGTATTCCTCAGGAGGAATACCAGAGTGTCCTTACATATTGTCATTCACTTGAGGCTGGAGGACACCGTTCGGGAACAAGAACCGCTCACAAAGTACTTCAATGTGGATTGTATTGGCCGACCTTGTTTAGAGATGACATTGATTTTGTACGGTCGTGCCCGATCTGTCAAAGGATGGGAGGGACAGTTGGACAGAGAGATGAGATGCCTATGCAACCGATGATTATTTGTGATGTTTTTGATGCATGGGGCATAGATTTTATGGGTCCCTTTCCCAACAGCCAAGGACATGAGTACATATTGTTGGCGGTTGACTATTTATCCAGGTGGGTGGAGGCTATCCCAACCCGAACCGCAGACAGTAAGACTGTCTGTAAGTTTGTGAGAGATCATATTATTGCTAGGTTCGGGGTGCCAAAAGTTTTGATATCTGATGGGGGTAGCCATTTTGTGAACCGAGATATGAGATCTTTAGCTAAGGACTATGGATTTGAGCATAGAGTTACTAGTCCTTACCACCCACAGTCCAACGGCATGGCAGAGGTTTCGAACAGAGAGGTGAAGAGTATTTTGCAGAAATTGGTTCGTCCCGATAGGAAGAACAGAGAGGTGAAGACAGCCTACAAGACACCATTGGGTACTTCACCATTTAGAATGATCTATGGAAAGCCATGCCATTTGCCTGCAGAATTGATTCATAAATCCGAATGGGAAATTAAGAAGATTAACTGGAGTTGTCACCTAGGGAAGCTTTGTCGAGACTTGAACTTGAACGAGCTCATTTAAATCCGAAACAGGGCATTTGACAACAGTTTGATTTATAAGGACAAAGTAAAGAGATGGCATGATCAGCACATTAGGTGCAAAGACTTTGTCCCTGGACAAAAGGTATGGTTGTTCAATGCCAGGTTGAAGATGTTCCATGGGAAGCTCAAATCTAAATGGACGGGTCCCTTTGTTGTTAAGAAAGTGCACGAGAATGGAAGTGTAGAGATAGCTGATCTCACAGATGGTGCACAGTCTCATGTGGTAAATGGACAACTGTTGAAGCATTTTGTTTATTCAAAAGAGCAGTTAGTCCAAGTCGAGGTCATCAACTTCATGCAGAGCGAGCACAGAGCAGATACATCATATTACTCATCATGAAGATGCAGCATCAAGATTCAACATCTTAGAAGATTCATTCCGCTTGTACATTCGTCGTTCTTTGTATATTCTCCAGATCACATCGGTTCTTACACTTACTCTTGTCCTATACTTAGGCTTACCAAGAGCATAAGTATAGGGGGAGCCGATGCCCGCCGTGTGTACATACTCATCCATTTCTCCTCTTGACCTCGTCCGCCCCATTTTTGCTCTTTTTCTACACTTAGGTTGTCCAGAGCCTAAGTATAGGGGGGCGGATCGACTTCTATACTATTTATTATTTTAGTCATCCTACGCTTAGCACAAGCTACGACTTTTTCTCGCTTCTTGTGCCATGAGGACATAGCACATGCTAAGTATAGGGGGCGTGTATATATTACATATATACTTTACCCATAGCTTGTACTTTCACGTATTTTTATATATATATTATACAATAATTACAAGGTGGGTAAAAAAAATTCAAAAAAAACTTTTCAAAAAAAATGTTTTTTGTTCTCTTTTCTTATTTGCTCTAAAAAAATTTTTCAACAAAAAATGTGTCCTTTCTTATTTATCTATAAAAAAAGATAAAGAAAAAAACCTTCTCAAAAAAAACTTTTCAAAAAAAATCCTTTCTTATGTACCTATCTTTCAAAAAAAATCTTGAAAAAAAAGAGCAAAACTTTTCTAACAAAAAAACTTCTTTGCCTTTGTTTGTCAAAAAAAAACTTTTTGTAAAACTTAAAAAAAATCATTAAAAAAACACACTAAAAAAACTAAAACTAAAAACTAACTAATAAGTTGGTTTAACCCCTGACACATTCACTTTCACACAAGACTAGTGATGTTCAAGAAGACTTGGTTTATGGGCTCTTGAGATTTTGAGTTAACCAGCCTTAGTCGTTAGGGTCTTTGACTTAATTATTCACATTTCCCTAGTTTGAAAGATTTGTGTGCTATATTGCATGCTTAGTCTCTAACTTAAGAATATGATCAGCACCTCACATACATGACTGCAGTTATGATGAGATGAGTTGAAATTTCACTTGAGGATCTGGGATGAGGGATTTGAGTTTGGACTTGATTTAATGATGCTCGAGGATGGGATAAAATCAATGAAGGCTTCATGAAACCTGAGTGTCAGCATCTTTAGCCAGTATGAGAACATGGTTCTTGTACTATCTCTAGACATCTACCTATGTGGCAGGGTGTGATAAAATAAAAAATGTTGATCAGTGTGCGCCAACTCTTGGTAAAAGCAGTGGAGCAAGCCAAAAATACTACAAATCAATGAAATTCAAAGAAAAGCTCTCATTCCACAAAGTCCACAAAGTCAAATATCAAAGAGCTTCCACCAAAGGCGAGCGCTCCCAACCATTTCAAAGTGTCCACTTGGACCACCGCTATTAGGACCAGGAGTCGGGCTTGCACCAAAAAAGGGCTCTGCATCGTAAATGCTACAAGTCTGGGTGTACAAGGTATAATAGATACTCAAAAAAGACACACCCCGTTGTACTCCCAGGAAAACAAGTGCAGACGACTCCAACTTCTCTTGACGGACGCACTGATCAACACCAAAAATATGCGTTGAGTAATAAGGCACTCGAGAGGATCCTTATTCCAATGAGAGGGAGAGAAGAAATGACATAATCCTATGCCCTCCATCAACTGGCCTTCCATCTACACTTTTAAGTCTGACAACTAAAGAGACGGTGGATTGAATGCAAGAAATGGTTTATTCCCTAGTGTTGAGGATCGGGTCCTTAGGAGAGTCTCTTGGACTGGAACCTTGGGTGACGTTGTGACTCTACTCTTGTAACTGCGGTCAACACTTAAAATCATATCCCTACTATATATGTATACAAAGAGAGTCTGATGATTAGGGAAATTGGATACCTTTTGACTAGAGCTTGGTTAAGCTTAGAATTTTAGGATTTCTAAAACCGAGAGTTCTTGAACGGATCAAGTCTTGTATTCACATGCACAGTCAGGGGTTAATCCAACTTATTCATTCTTTATTTGCTCGAGGACTAGCAAAGTTTAAGTATAGGGGGGTGATGAATCCACGATTCATCATCTCAATATCTTGATCTTAGCAAAATCCCCGAGTAAAAGCTCATAAAAATGTACGTAAATTCATTGAATTAACAAAATGACTCTTGTAAATAAAATACATGAATTATTGTATATTAGATTGTACAAAATAAATTAACAATAAAAAAGAAGAAGAAGCCGAAAAATCAAAGGAGTTTTATACATGTAAATAGCCCAAAACTTTATGTATTTTTAATAATTTCATGTCAACTCTTTTTTGTCTAATTCTTTCTCCAACATGTTCATATCAATGTATAGAAAAATACAAAAATACAAAACAAATTTTACCTCAAATAAATACTCCTAGATCCCAATGGGAAAAAGCCGAAAAGACCAACTTCCAAGCTAAATTCCTGCTCCGTATGAACTCCAAATTCACCAAACTCACTTTTAAAGTTCAAGTTAGAAAATTATCTATCCAACGGAAGTGGTTTCATTAAAATCGGAGCTCATTTGCAAAAGTTGGGTTTTAGGACCTAGATGTACATTGTATACCTTGTATATATTCATTCTTTCTTTAATTCTATTGTATCTTTCATAATTACTAAAAATACAAAAAATATCATGATTGTTTTGTATTTTAATTATATTATTTTATAGTATTTTTCTGTTGTAAATATCTCTTACTAAAAAGACAAAAAAATACAAATTATAAAAGTAAACAAAAATTGTACATGGTGTTTTGTCTTCTTTTGTAAATTCTCCACTATTTGTCTTCTCTCTTTATTTTATTGTATTTAAAGTAGCCAACTCTATTTATCTATTTATTTATTATTTAAATTCCATTCTCTACAATAACCACCAATTCAACTCCATTATTCCACCATTTTTTCCCAACTTCCCATTCAACTCCATTAATAATACAACTTCCCATTCAACTCCACCACTTTAATAACCTCTCATTCCATCATCTTTATATACATGTCATTCTCCTCATTTTTTCCTTTGATCCATCTTTATGTGAGGAGAGTCTAGTTCCCAGAGTTGAATCGGTGATAGCGACACAACCGCTGTCGAGCGACGACGGCCCTCTCTCCGGTGAGATCCGTTGGCTTTTTGGCCAACATCGCAGCCACAACCACGCGCTGCTCGAGCTCATCGCACGCCGGTGATTTGAGCGAAGATCGTGCTCACGAGAGCACTCCATAGGCGCCCGTCTCCATCGTAGGTAATTTGTCTTCTCATTTTATCATCTTGTTATTTTTGCAAATTTTTTTAGCACATCATATCACCACCTAAAAAATCCTCCATTTGTTTAGTTCATCATCATCACCACCACCAACTCATCATCTACCATTTTTGTTTCCTATTTTTTTGTGTATATATTTTCTGTTAAAGAAAACTATAAAAAAAATATAAAAAATTTAAAACAAAAAAAAGATCTCTTCTTACAACGCAAAAAAAATTAAAAAAAATTAAAAAAAACCGAAGGAGGCAGCAGCCCGCCGCCCCCTCCTTCGACGAGTAGGTGGCGCCGGCCGCCGCCTCCTTCCCTGTCACCACCGCCGCTGCCCCTTCTCCTAGCGGCGGAAGCACCGTCACTCTCACAGCGGCGCTGCCGCGCCGCTGCCCACCTCCGAGCCAGCAGCCGCGCCGCACCTCCAGCTCCCAGACGCGCCGCCGCCCCCACCCGAGCCTACTACCGCCGCCGCCCCTCCTCGATCCCCGCGTCCTCCGCGAGCCGCCCGCGACTTCGCCGTGCCCGCTCGCGTGCGGCGGCGCCGCCTCCAGCCCCGCGGCAAGCCGCCATCGCCTCCTCCTTCTTTGGGTTCTTCTCCCTGCGAAGGAAGGAAGAAGGTAAAGTTTTATTTTTTTATTATTGTATAAATTATGTAAATTTTGTATATAGTTTTAGTAATTGCAAAATGATCCCTGTTCACGTTTTTGATGTAAATATTATTTTCTGAGTTTGCACAAAGACCCCTGTGTTCATGCCTTAATTTCGACTTATTTTGGCATGTTTTTATTTAAAGAAAAATAGCATTGTGTGGAGCAACTTATTCTCTGTCATCTGAGTATTTATTTGTGTTTTTGTGAGTCATGGGTAATTAATTAAAAATGGTTAACTAAAATTCTGTGTATTTTACCCAAACAGTGATCTTAAAATTATATCTCACACACGATTACTTTAGAAAATCCAAAAAACTTATATATGATGCCTTAATATGTGCTTAACTTACTGTCCAAATTTCATCTAAAATGGAGTTTTTATGTGCCTGAAATAATTTGTAGAGTGAATTTAGTATTTGATTTTTAGTTAAATCCACGTATATCCTTTTTATGAAATTTCAACTCTCCTGGATTGCTTATCTAAATATCTTTTTAAGATAATTTTCTCTCTGAAAAATTTGATAACGTGGATTTAATAGGACATAATTACTCATTGCCACTCTGTTTTCACTAAAAAATCCATAAAAAATTCATAACTTGTCAAAAAAATCCAAAAATATTACTGTACCTTCCTTGCATCATGGTTATGTTCCAGTAAATTTTTCATGATTTTTGCTTACTGTTTGTGTGATAAATTGCGAAAAAACCCATAAAAAGTGTGCATTTTTCATTGTTGCATGTTAACCCCGAAAAAATATAAAAAATGTGTTTGGTGTTCATCATTGGATTAGGATTCTAGGAAAAATATAATTTAGCTAAATTGAACTGATTTGGCATTAAACTTAATTTGGCTAAGTTGTATGCTTTCTTAGTGTCTTGATTCACTTGCATTTGCATTCTATTTACATAAAAAAATCTAAAAAAATACCGCACTGAAATCTAGACCTAAGTTTTTGAATTAAAACCTAAGTTGTTCCTTTGCCTCCCTGAGTTCGACCGCGGACTTTCCCAGGATATAAATTAAAGCCGAGACACTCTTCACGGAGATCTTCTTTCGGTTCTGACCGAATCGCTAAGTACACGTGCTACAACGATATCGAATTAAACATCGTATTTAGCGGCTCGTCAATACTCTCGCCCTCGACACGAAAGTACACCTTCCCGATATCATGATCAGACACTGCCTTGGTTGTGGCCAAGAACGGGCATCCTAAAATGATGGGGGTATTTCTCATGGACTCAGGGAACTCCATGTCCAATACAACGAAGTCCACAGGGAATTTCAAGCCCTGAATCGTGACGACAACGTCCTTCAACAACCCCTTCTACCTCTTGATAGATCGATCAGCAAACTGAAGCACTGTCCTGCTCTGTCATAGAGGACCCAACTCGAATCGTTCAAGTAGGGTTGCCGGAAGTAGGTTGATCAAAGAACCGTTGTCTAATAGAGTGCGGTCGAACCTCTACTCATGAATGTGGTATCTAACATATGGGGCTCTTGCATCTGGCCTCTTGGCTGGCAGACGGTTCTGGATCGTGAAACATGTGGTACGAGTGAGCACATGGATCTCTGACTGATGGTTTCACCTCTTCCTCCTAAATGTGGTCATGTCTCTGAGTGATCTATGGAAGAGAGGTATGTGCTCCAAGGCCTCCTGTAGAGCAAGCTGTATGTGAAATCGGTCCATCACTTGCTGGCCAAACTCTAGTTGGTGTGACTTTTTAGGATTACCATTTTTTATGCCCCATTGCCAGGCGCAGTGCTTGGGGAAAGGGGACTATTGGGTCCTTCTCAGATGAAGGACTTGGAATGGGTCTGGAATGCTCAAGCACAGCAGAATCCACACAAACATCATCAATCAACACAGGTGGATCCGAAAATAATAAACCCTTTCCTTTATTTGCAGAAGTCTCCTGAGATACATGCACTGAAGGAAAAATAATAGGACTAGCAGAACTGAAAATGGTGGCCTCAGTACCCCCTAGGCATCTGGAATCGCGGCCTCAGTACCGCGCTCGAGCTCAGCAACTGCTATGGTGGCATCAGTACCACCTCCTCCAACTGGTGAATCAACGTCCTCAGTACCATCAGCGGGATCAACATCCTTGGTGGCGTCAACACCGCCGTCATGATCATGAGCGGTATCAGTATCGCTCTCCTCCTCTTCTGGCGCTCCTGAAGTGGCGTGGGATCGTCACTTAGACGAGGCGTCGCCTGCTGGAATCCTACCACTCCTAAGTGTAACAAAATCAGCATTAAACATGTATGCAGTCATATCACCAAGTGAAGCACTAGGAGTGGTAATCTTAGTGAACTCTACCTGCTCAGACTTCCTCTTGAGGATGTTCGGGTTCGGCTCGATCTGGGCAGGGATGGCGGCTTTCCCTCTCACAATCTCCCTCATCTCCTGACGAAACTCATCCATCTCCCATCGGAAGGTGGCTTGCTGCTCGGACATGAGGAAGGCTAAGTCATCAAGTGCGGGGTTCTCATAGGTTGGCCCATGAGAACCTGATGGGTGGCCTCACTGGTAATGAGGCTGCTAATGCTAGTAAGGGTGAGAGGGGTACTGGGGATGATACTGCTGCTGAGGCTGCTGCTGCCTCCAAGATTGTCCTTGTTGGTAGGGACGAGGACCAACTGCTCTCTATGGTGATGGGATGGCTACTGCTGGTGAGCTGGGAACTGGGGCTATTAGTGCTCACGCTTCTGGCCGTACTGGACACCCTGAACTGGAGGTTGTTAGGAACTGGTGCCTCCGGCTGACCAGCAGCATCCGAGATGGTCTCGTCAGATACCGGGCTAGGGCCAGTCATACCAATTCATGTTGACATCCATCAATGGCTCCTGCTCGTAGGTGGGTGGAGGGAGTACTGCCAGGGGCTAGTTCGGCTGATACACCACCATTTGGCTGTTCTGAGATGGTGGTGTTGGAAATGCGAGCCCACGGCGAGCCATTATGCAATAAATGTTATTGCAAATATCATTCCCTGATCCAAAATGAAGAATGAATAATTTGTATAATAGGTCCCTTAGTACAATTAGGGTTATGTACCATGGCCATCTTGATGATCATACAGCTGTTGATTCAACTATTGAATCATAGAGGCTGATGCTTGGATGAATATCTAAAGAGTTAGATTGAGGACTCATCAAGCACCGTCAAATGATTGTTAAGAGATGATCTCCAGCCTGAGTAGGAGATGGCAATCCTATCTCTGAAGGCTGATATCTGACTGACCTCTTGATGCAGGTCCTCTGCATAGGAATAGAGATTCGGAGGTGTTAGATTAGTTAGGTCAAAGAGTTGACTTAACGAGATCGAGATAACCAAAGTCCTATATCGTATGCTGTCATGATATAGGCACGCATCCTCTGACCGGAGACAGATGTGTTACTATATGTCTGAGTGTGTACATTTGGCAAACCAATAGGTTGATGACCTAATCAAGGTCTATACACCGGCGCGCTGGTGTGCACATAAGGGCATATGAGTAATACGAGCTCTCAAAGGGATCATACAGGTTCAGTTACTGAACTGAAAGACATGAGCTCACTCATGAGATATTGGGAAGAATCAAATTCCATGCGCATGGTCGTCTCGCTTTGGAAGCTTGACTGAATTTGTAGGTTTGATATATACTTTTAGTATATGATCAAGACCTAGTTATAATATACGCTTTTGGAAAGTGTATGATTGATACAAACTCCCAATGATCGAATGAGAAACTTACTGATAAAACCATGAAGTAGACGGTATAAAGTTGATCCAATACTTCGTGTTTAGTCTGATTCTTCCAATATGCACGATGTACAGGTATTGGGAATACCTGAGGGTGATTTGATCGTAAACGATTGTATAACCATGACGCTTCCATTCCTAGGGAGTGATGAAACGGGTCTGGATTTTAGTGACTCCTCTCAGTAGAGAAGTGATCTGATCTTGGTCCAAGTGTTGGACATTGATCTGAATGTGATTCAGGTACAATGAGAAGATTAGATTTACGGTCTTGATTTAATCAAGCAGCTATGGGAGGCCCGCGATCTGGATTTGAGATATGATCTTAATATCCATGTCACTATACGTGGAACAATACAATCGTCCTGTCCTTATCTCCAAGTATCTGTGGAGAGATTGCATTATTCTTGAAAGGTTCGAGAATAATTCCATAAGATCTAAGCAATGAAGAAATGATGATTAAATGTTATTTAATCATATTGATGTGTGAAGAAATTATCCAATGTAATTAAATGTGATTTAATTATTATGGATAAGAATAATGTGGATAGAAATATCCAATTATTCATAATATATTATAAACGTGATTTATAATGTATTAGAGAGAGCTAATTATAATTTATATGTGTTGATTAATTATTATGTGTATTGGATACACATTGTGTAATTAATTAACAATGTAAATTATATGTTGTTTTGGGTTGTGAATATGATTCACAATTTTTTTTCCATGGCAAGATTGCAATATTCTCAAATATAATTGTGAATTATTTTTGAAGAATAATAACCCAACAAATAAATAAAGAGATATTTCCATGGAGATATGCAATCTCATGAAATTCATGAGATTGCTCTCCCCATGGAAATGAGTGGGCGGCACATCATTCCTATAAGGAATGTGTGGCCGTCCACATGGAAGGTATAGGGAGATGGAATCTCCATGCATCTTCTCTCCTTATTTGTTGATTTGATTTAGGACTAATTTATATTTGATTTTGTCAAATATATTTTAACCTAAATTTGTTGGTTTTACCAACAACAATCTTGACCATTGGATTAACATAAATCAATCTAACCCATTGATTTTATGTGTCCCATGGATTGAGATCCTGGATCCCAAAACCCTATAAATAGATAGGCATACCATGCTCTCTCTTTACATGTGATATTGAGGCTCTCTCTCTTTCTTTCTTCTCTACACACGTCAGCCCTCTCTCGCTCTAATATTGGTGGCCGTCCACCAAACCCTAGAGGAGAGAACCGTCGTCGCCTTCGCCACCGCGCCGCCGCTTCGACGTTCTTCGGTTCTCCGTCTTCTTGGAGAGTTTCTCTCACGAAGGTGACATTTTATCTCGTGCGACGAGATCAGGAGCAACTACGCTTGGATCATCTTCTTGGATTGCGAGGACAACGTGGTTCATCCCCGCCCTCGCAAGCGGTCTCGCCGACGATCGGACTTGAGACAGGAGGTATCTTCCTTTAGAGACTTGATCAACCACGCTTCAAGAGGTATTGCATTATACTTGTTGTGGTTATAGATGAAACGATCTGAGAATGGTTCTCAGATCATGTGGTTTCATCGAATAAAATTTCAAATTCCGCTGCACCGAACAACTAGTACGACTAGTCGTTCCCCGTCGTATCCGATACGATGATCACGCTTCCGTGATGTGCTTGAGGATAATTTCCACATCCTTCAAGTCGTATCAGATCCTTAGGTCGATGATTTCGAATATGATTCGAAAATCGAGGACGACTTGGGTTCGTTAAGGTCGCGAAAGTTTTTATCGCATTTGATTTCGCAGATCTGTTTAGTAAATAAATTCGGCAATGTTTAAATTATTTAAACACGAATTTAATACTTGGATTTTGTTCCCCATTAAACAAGAAAACCATAGGATCTGATTTTACGTAAATCGGATTTTGTATGCTCTAGATATGGTTGTTTTAATGAACATGTATGCACTGTTGTGGGTACTGTAGATCTGAACGTGATTAAAATGTTAATTACTGTTTAGACTTGCCTCGAAATGCGTATACTTAGGTTATGTCCTAAATCAAATTAGCAATCTATGAAAATTGATTTTGTCTAATTTGGATTTAATATGATTGAGATATGCTAATTTTAGTAAGTAGGGGTCACTGCTGAAATTACAGTCCTAATCTAGAACCAAGTGATTGTCAATTAGTGAAATTAATTGTTAATTTCGTGAAATAATCATGAAAAATATTTGTGAAATATTGGAACATGATTACTTTCCTAATTGACTTGGACCCAACCAATTAATTGATTAAGATGTGATCTAAATCATAATTGGAAGCCACAATCTTTCAAACTTGATGCTTGAATAGGATTTGGGAATTTGTCTAGCAAATTTGCTTATAATCAAAAATGTTTTGATTATTACTATATGGTACAATTTCGATTGAAGAACCGATGATCATCTCAAGTACAAATTAATCAATTTGGCATTATCCTTTCCAGAGGCGGATATGGTGCCTAGTCGGAGAGCATTGGGGTTGCGGGTTGCAATGTATGTGGTCCGTCCCACTCTCGTCGGTAATGGCCATGACAGCGGGTAGGGCCGGGATAATGTTCGAGGGATTAAGATGTATTTTTTCTAATTATTAAAATTCGAATTAATACGTATTTTGAGATACTACCATATATATATATATATATTCAAGTAAAATAATCATGTTTGATTGATTGAATTGGATTGATAATTAATTTAATATGATAAAGTTGATTATATCCAATTAAAATACTCTAATATGATTGGAGTTAATAATTCCCTTGGAAGAATTAATTATGTGAATGTGATTCACAATAAATAATTAGATTTTGAATATGATATGGAGGATCACATAAGTGACATCCATGGTCTCCTGTTAAGGCGAAGGGTTCCGTCGCCAGGAAATGTATGTGGGAGACGTATGTCCGAAGTGACAGCTCCTGTATACAAGCGCATCTGGATCGGGCTCTTCGCTTCTCGAAATAGTAAGGATGTATGCGTAGTGACCCCAATATCGGGTGCTCATATTATTGGGACGATATTGGATTGCGCATAGCGAGTTGTATTCCTGTTGACGGTTGGTTCAATTAATGACGGGTCAACATCGCCTTAGGGGTGGTGGGCCCGGGTGTTAAAGACCGAATTGGGAGATGCAAGTTGGACTTGCAAGGCGGAATGTGTTCCCGCTTCTTTTTATCCGAGTTGTAGGTTCTCATATTATTGGGATGCAACAAAGATAAGGAAGGAGATCCCAGATCTTGCTTGAGATATAATGATAAGTATATCTCTTACGTTGAAAGTGATTAAGGGAATGAACTTTCAATGTTGACATGGCAAGACAACTTTGATATAAAAATTCCTAAATCAAAGTAAAATATGTATATATATATATATATATAAATACATACATTTATGCAAATTTCTTATTTCAGATAATCCTTCATTAAAACCCACTCAATGATATACCAATAATAACCAGTGAAATATCTTGGGTTGGACTCATGATCCAGATATTGTACTTGCAGTTGGACACATAATGTATGTGGTTGCAATGTGCAAGTTTCCTCATAATAATGAGGAATAACAATTAAATAGATAATAGGACTACAAGCCTAGGGTTTGTATGTCTCTGTAGTCTTGATCTCTCATCGGATGTACTTTGGAAGTGACATGTCGATGATGATCGCAATTGTCAAATAATCCTTACAAAATCAATAAAGATATTATGGCATACATATGTGCTCTTCACATTTATCATGAATGACATGGTTCACTGCATCATGTAGAATGGTGGCTCTATAAGAGATGATGTATTCAAATTGCTTGAGTACCTACCTGAACCTATGTTTTAAGAGTTTAGATGGATGTAGATGATGAGTGTCATTATTCTACTATCTATACTCTAGTCATTCATGAAGCTTCATAATATTCATATTGTATGAAGCGTGTTTAAATGTTGAAATACTCTTACTTTGAATTCTTTTGAATTTAACGTAAGAGATCCTTGGTCTTAAGCAATGGTTGTTTGTAGATAAAGGGAGTGCAGTGGAAGCATGGGTTGGACCCATGTAAGAAGTATGGTCAAAGAGTTGACTATACATCTATGACTTCCCTATGTCATCCGAAGAGTTGGATGAATGCCAATACTGCAATAAGTTGATGTGTTGATAGTATGACTATCAAGTCTATCTAGAATCCTTAGAGAAGGACTCGGATGGAGCATCGGATTAATCTACATAAATCACTGATGTTGACTTGCTTATTAAATAAGATAAAGTCAAATAATTGTATCTCAATCTTCAGATGACATTTGCAATAGGTTGCATATGTTTTTTTAAGACTGAAAAATTTAATCTTAAAGGTTTATAGTTATCCACATGGATATTGATGCAATTGTTGCAACAATCTCTGTTGGATTGATAGACTTGTTAATTTCAGTGGGAGATCCCTTAGTCTTAGAGAATGTCTCTATGACCTGGATATAAGAATATACTCATTGTTTGTTTCTAAATGTTGGAAATAAACATGAAATCTGAGATAGAACTATCATAAAGAGTTATGATGGAAATATTTCAGATAGTAATCTAAAATCTAGTGGACTCCACTAAATTAGAAAATTAATGAATGGTTCATTAACATTTCTAAATACTGAAATGAAACCTCAAGATCAATACGAGGATGACGATCATTTGACAATGATCGAGCATCAAGCCTTCGACATTTGTCTATTGATTTGATCAATAGACTAGTAAGAGAGGAAACTTTAGAAAGTCTAAAATTTCAAAACTCACATACTTATGAATATTGTATTCAAAAGGAAAAATGTCC
The DNA here is from genome assembly GCA_037367405.1 of Ottelia alismoides. Lineage (NCBI taxonomy): Eukaryota > Viridiplantae > Streptophyta > Magnoliopsida > Alismatales > Hydrocharitaceae > Ottelia > Ottelia alismoides. The sequence goes on from JAZKJV010009534.1 coordinate 1,913,635, forward strand.
AATGCACCCTTCTTTGGGAATGGTGTAAGATGTCAAGGTATTTAGGATCTCATAGATATTGATGTATGCGGATCATCTATATCATAGTAAACATTATAGATATGTGATATCTATTGATGACTATGTATGATATGAGATTTCTTCTCTTCACCTAAAGAAATATTTGAAATGTTCAAAGATTTCATAATTTTGGTTTGGAACCAAAGTTTGAAGGAAGATAAAATGAATTTGATCTAATCTAGGTAGCTTGTACCTGTTAGATGAATTCAAAGGATACCTTATGGAGATATGAATATCATTTCCATCTCAATCCTCCTAACACACCTTAACTCGATAGAGTTATAGGTAGATATAATTGGATCATGTGTGACATGATCTTATCAATGATGAATTTTAGCATAATTATCCCTTAGTTTCCAGGTATATATGTGTAGTAGAGACTACAATGTATATCCTTAATAAGGTTCCATGTATGTTGGAATCTAGCACTTGAGAGTGCTGCTTCATTAGTAAAATAAAGGATGGTATTGGATACCTACTTTATGACCTTGATATTCTTAAAGTATCTCATCTCTGAGAATGTGATTCTTAGAGGTTGAGACTCTTGAGAATCAAGATAAAATGAAGTATAGGAACTCATTTAATCTTGAGAAGATAATGAGACTCCTGAAATTGGAAACTAAAAGGACAATTAAAGATGAAACACTAATACCTCTTCAAATGAGTTTGAGGATGGATTCCATGTGTTAGAGAAATCTGACAATGATTGAACTTCATGTGATGAAGCTTCTGAAGATCATAGCATGGATAGATGGATAGCACTAAAAGTCTAATGTAAACTTCATATACAAGTGTTGTATATGGACCCTCGAGGATCAACCTATATAGGTAATACCTGTAGAGGTGTAAATGGATCTTCAAGAGAAAGGAAACCTGATGAGAAGGTAGAGACCTTCAAAGCACGGTTCGTAGCCATGAGCTACACACCAGAAGAGAAGACATTGCTTGCAATGAGACTTGCTCTTCGGTGACCATGCTTAAAATCGTCAGAATATTGCTAATCTTAGCTACACAACTTGACTATTGCATCTTCAAGATGTAAGTCAATATTGCATTCCTCTATGAATACCTCTCTAAGGATATTCACATGAAGTAGCCCTAGGGCTTCATGGTTTAGGAAAGCAAGGTGTGCAAGCTAAGGAATCCATCTATGGACTCAAATAAGCTTCTTGAAGTTGGACCATAAGATTTGATGGAATTATAATTGTTATGATTTCAGATAGAATCTTGATGAACCATGTGAAGCTTAGTGGGAGTGCCTTTATGTTCATCGTGCTAAATATAGATGATATCCTAATCATTTAAAATGATATAAGGATAATAATAAGTGTTTTATAGACTAGCTATTCCATATCTTGAAATATGATTTCAAATATACCTCTTAGATCTTAGTTCTGAAGTTGTTCAGAAGCAAAGAGAAGAGGATAATGGGACTGTCACATTTGTAGTACACCTTGGACATATTTTATTCATAGAAATTCCAAGAAAGGCTTCTAACCCTTAAGATATGGTATTGACCTATCTAAAGGGACAACACCTCAAAGAGTTGAGGAAGTGAATGCTAGAACTACTTGCCCTTCGGCATCAGTTCTGAGAAGCCAGGTGTGTGCTAGATGTGTATAAAAGCCAGATGGGTGCCATGCAGTGGTAGTAGTAAGCTGTTACTAATCCTACTATGGAAATAAAACACTTGGTTGCAGTAATAACAAAATCTTCATAGATGACATGATTGATGAATCCACGATTCATCGCCTTTATTCTTTTATTTTAGCTTCATTTTCTTAGTCAAACACATGTAAATACCCATTAATTTCATAATTTTACCATTTTGCATGCATTTGTTAAAATTGCATTTTTAACACTTTTTGTACATAAATAAAAGAATAAAGAAGAAAAGAAAAAGAAAAGGAAAATAAAGGATGTATTTATGCAATAAATACAGACTGACCCAAACCCCGAGAGAAGGTCAAGACTTGACCTGATCGACCAGGAATAAAGTAGGGGGAGATAGGGTCGTTTGTCAGAAAAATCAAAAATATCTTGTAAATATTTTTCATGTATATTTGTACAAAATTTACATTATTTTATCTATACATAATGTAACCTCAAATTAATTATTTTCGTAAATAAAAGTTGTAAATAAAATTGTGTTGTAAATAATAAAAATATTTGTAAAATAAAATATTGTATATATTGCAAATAATTACACCCAGAAAAAGCCACAAAGTGATAATTGAAACATCAATTCCGGCTCCACACATGCTCAAATTGAACCAAACTCACTTCCATCATACTATAAATTAAATTATCTTTCAAATGGCTGTGGTTTCATTATTTTTGGAGTTACGGTTTAAAAAGTCGGTTTTCTGGGGTGTTTTGTGCAGTTTTCCTATATATTTGATGAACATATTTATTTATATTTATTTTTATACATAATATATATTGTAAATATTGTTTTCATAAAAAAATTATTAAAAAAATAAAAAAAAACTAAAAATTAAAAAATCCTTTATAAAAATTATTTCCTTATTTGCACCTATGTACATTATATTATATGTATATAATATATGTATACAATTAATTTCGCTAAATAAAAATTACCAAAAAAATTAATTATCTCACATTAATTAATTTAATTTATTTAATTACGAAAATCATATGTAATTATTTAATTTATTGGATTTATTTGAATTCATTTGATTTTATAACTTACCTTTTATGTGAAGATTTGATTTTGTGCCTTAAATAGCCACCATTAAGGTGGTTAATTAATTTTTGGGAATTATTTAATTTATTTATTTTAATTAATTACGAAATTCGTTTTTAATTAATTATTTATTTTATTTATTCAATTATTTTATTTAATTAACCAATAAACACTTTCCTCATTTGTGAATATCTTCCATTTTTTATTTTCTTCTCTTTTTAATGGGCTCCTCCTCCCTCATTCACACTTGATCGATCTTTGGCGGAGAGGAGCCCGGTTTCGAGAGGTTTCTTGTTGAAGAGGGTCCTAGCCTCCGATCCAGTCGGTGACAGAGATTTGTGCTTCGTCGAGGCCATCATGGCTTGTCCGATCCCCGAGGTGAGATCCACTTTTACCTGTCTTTTTCCTTAGGTAATTGTAGATTTAGATTTTTACGTAGTAGGGAGTAGTTTTAGATTAAAAATCCCAAAACATTTATCCACATAATTCGCCTCCGACAACCGATTTTCATCTCATCTCGCTATCCCTCCATATTCACGTTCTACCTTACACGACCTGTCACCTCCGACCACGCACTTCCTCCAAGGCGGTGAAGGCCCAGCTCCGCCGTGAACCTCCTCCGCGCGCGCATTAGCCGCCCTCAGCCCTGGCGTGCCCTCGCGTGCCCTGCTCCAGCCGGACCTTCTGCCCCCGCCGCCGGTGCCCGCGGCCCCGCACCCACCACCGGCAGGCCGCGCTCCCGCGTCCCCGGCAACGGCGCCATTCTGATGACACGCCTGACAACTCGGGTTAAGTATGTAATTAATAATGGTCGTTGTGACCCAAATCACCAAGCGCGGTCAATCGGGAAAAATTTGTATTTAAACCACTTCAGAAAATCAAGAAATTCAATGTGTAAGCGGTCTTTCGCTATTCTTTTTACCTGGTATAGCGACCAGGGTCGAACACTCCCTCTTCGTTGCTGCCTTTTCTTTCTTTCACTCCCTTCTATCCCTCCATCCCACCCTTCAGTTTCCTCTCATCACGATGGGCCACTTTCCATTCCAGTCGAATTTTACGGCTTCTTCATTTCACGCCCATCACTCACGTTCACTCTCTCGAGAGGTCGGAACCCCATCCGACTTCTCATCTTCTCCCTACCCACCCTCCCATTTGGGACGTGCTGTGAGTGACACCCACAGAGACCAGATTGACCAAACACGAGACATGGGTGTTCACATTACTGAGATGAGAGTGCATCCCATAGGCAATCGAATGGGGCAGTTGCGAGCTTTAGATGACTTGTATCCTAGGACATTGGATGAGTACACAGATCATGAAGTCCAGTCCGCTTCTACCTTGAGACCCTTTCTTCTGGATTTAGAGTTAATTGATCTACTGCCTAAGTTTTTTGGGGAAATGCACGAGGAACCTTATTTGCATATTGATGAATTTGAGGATTTTTGTGTATCACGATCATATTTGGATATCACTTCTGAGGACATGATGTTGATTACCTTCCCATTTACACTTCAGAGTATAGCCAAGAGTTGGCATAGACAATTGGGAAGGAAGATTGCTACATGGGGAGATTTACGATCATTATTTTTGAAGAAATTTTACCCCCAGTGTAGAGCAGAGATGATGCGGTCATGTATTCGTGAATTTTCTGTTAACCCCCAAAGGCCGTTGAGAGATTCATGGTTGAGGTTACGAGAACTTTTGAGGCGATTTCCAGATCATGGATTTTCGATGACTGACCTTATCCATATCGCCATGAGGGGGAGCACCGCAGAGCAAATATCATATGTCATTACCTCATGTAGTGGTTCACACCATTGTCCCGACTTGGATTTTGTTGAGACCATCTTGGATACACTTTCTGATCTTGCATATACACCAGATGATTTATTTGGGACAACACATGACGGAGAGATGACAACTGTTGAGTGTGTGACACACCATGCTGATCTTGATAGCACACACAAATCAGAGGATATGGATGCTACTACTTTTCATTTGATGGATGTGTTGCCTACTGTTGTGAGTTCCCAGAGCCGGACATTGGTTGATGACCAATTGGATTTACAATCAGATTTTGAGCCATTCCCGCTCTATCACGAAGAAGATTCGTCGATTCTAGATCTGCTAGGATCCCAAGAGATAGAGGAAGAACCCACATCTCAGCCATCCTCTGATTCTTTCCAGTATCCATACATAGTTGATACAGTGTCTTGTCTTCAGGAGATCTTCTCAGATTCGGAGATACATTTGGATTCATCTCAGCATAGAGAGTTTGATGAGGGACCGAATTTGGATTTTACAGAACTTGATAGTCCCGTACTTGAGCCTTGTGTCCTCCCATTTGATGAGGTCGATACATTTTTAGAGGACATTACATTTGACAGCATTGATCCCAACTTCCCTGATGATTCAGCATTACTCCCTGAGGGTTATCTGCGGGAGGATGCCATGGACCATATAAACTCGGTTTCACTTTCTGGGAGTGCATCCGATCTGTCGGATCATGAGACCGAGTATTTTGATATTTCTGATAATGAATTTGATGATTCTCTCCTCGACGACCCTCGCGAGGATGACCCGATCTTTGAGGTATTCGATGATTTCACTGATCTGTCTACATTCCTTACATCGGATATCAACCTTTATAGTGAGTCTCCTGATCATGAACTGCCATATCTATTCGAAACTGTGATTGACGCGGAGGATTCTCTGACAGATCCTTCCTTCTCCACATTTGACTTTTTCGGCTCTGCCCTTTCACTCCATATAGACCTTGAGCCGATGCTTTCTTTTGTGCTACCGGAGCCCGACTTCATCTGCCCATATCTTGATCCGGTAGAAAACACCCGCCTGATTGATTATCTGGGTGATATCATCAACTCTGTTGACCCTCCTGACTTCGTTGTTGTTCTCCCACCGAGACTGCAACAACAGTACGGTATTTGCCTGACAGATGCCGTCCTGAACCTCAACACTGCGTTATCCTAACATTTGTGCCCAGCTAGGGGCGTAAACTCTAGCGCTTGTTGAGAGGCACCTCAACATTGATTTTTCACATCTGTATAGATCATCTGTCCATATCATACATTCTTTATTTCTCACACCCCATCTCCATCGCATGATCATTCCATACTTAGGGTGTACTTTACCCTAAGTATAGGGGGGTGCCAGACTTGTGATAATTCGTTTGAATCTTTTTACCTCTGTTTTGCTGCCTATACTTAGGGATATTTTACCCTAAGTATAGGGGAGGTAGACTCTGTATATTCATCTCCTCGGTTTTCCCCTTGTGTACAGTCTGATATACTTAGGATTAATTGATCCTAAGTATAGGGGGATCACCGACTTCTATTGATTTTATTCTTTTATTCGTCGTTGTAGTATACTATTCTTCTCACTTTTCTATACGAAGCACGAGTTATGTCTTTATTTCCAGCTCTTTGATCACTATGAGGACATAGTTCGAGCTAAGTATAGGGGGGTGTCATATATATTGTATATATACTTTAGCCATAACTCGTACTTTCATATTTTTAATATGGCTAAAATACTGTGTAAATATTAAAAAAAAGAGATGCATAAATTTCCTCAAAAATTTTCCTTGTACATACTGGCTAATAAGTCAGGTTAAAATATTTTGAAAATTATTTTGAAAGTAGTTTGAAAATCTATTTGAAAAATATTTTGAAAACTATTTGAAAAATGTTTGAAAAATATTTTCAACCTTTGTAAAAATATTGTGGATTGTAAAAACTTTTTTTTCTTTGTGTGAAATAAAATGATTTTGTTAAAACTATTTGCAAATGTTTGGAAAAATGGTTGAAAAATTATATTGAAAATCTATATATACTATTCGAAAAATGTTTGCCAAATAGTTTTCAAATGTGTGTAAATGTTTGTAAAATTGTGTGCAAAATTATTTTGGACTATAGTTTTCAAAATTATTTGTAAAATTATTTTCAAATAAATTTGAGGAATATATGCATCACAAAAAAATAATAATAAATAATAATAATAATAAAATAAAAATTAAAAAAATCCAACTGTGTATATACCTGTATAAATTACTCAAGTTGTAAATTCTTGCATCCTATTCTTGTAAAATAATCAACTCACTCTTGTGTAAATATGAATCTTATTCCAAAAAAAAAAATTCTCTTGTATATATTTGTATGTATTACTAACTTTTTGCATTAAAAAAACCTTTTGCATGTGAATCAATTTTTTTAAAAAAATCCATAAAAAATTTCAAAAATTTGAAAATTGTTTCACAAAAAGATTTTTATTTTTTCTTCGCATTGTACATATTTTCTTGCATTGACATGTGCATTTTTCAGGATAGTCTGGATAATTAAACTAAGTCTGAATAAATTTGAAGAATAGAGCTTAGTTGAACCTTAATCCACTTAATTTCAGAGGAACCTTATAAGATTTGGAGTTAAGACTTTTCAGGTCCTAGTGACTTAATTCTTTGGGTCCACACGACTATGTTCACATGTCATCTTGATGAGTCTAAGTAGAATATTTAACAACACACGCATGATTCTTTCAGACCGTGGCTTACCTTGGACAATGCACTTTACACATAGCTCTTCATGGAGGAGGTGGTGAGGAGGCAGTTTCCTTTGGCTTGGGGTAGCATATGAGGGTAGTACTTCTAGGCGGAACCTCTCTTCTTCTTCTAGTGAAGGAAGTGCGTCTCAACTTGGTCTAGTGGTGATGAAGTCTAAAGACAGAAGTTGTGGGTTGCAATAAAGCTTCAAAAGAGGGATAGTCTACTGGCTTAAGAGGAAAATTTTCTTGTATATATGCTGCACCATGTAGATATGTTGTAAATACGCACATCAAAAAAAAAGAAAAAAAAAAGAAAAAAAAATGTGCAAAGAAAGAAAAACTCCAAAAAAGTGGTGGGTCGGATTGAAAATTTAATAATCCCACCGGAGTGTATATAGTCAAATAAAGCAAAAGCTTATGGTATCCATGTTACATCTCATGAAGCTTGCAGCGGGAGACTTAGATACACTGGTTGAGCTCCCAAAATTCTATACCTCTTATTCCCCCTCTTCCTGAGCCGGTTGCACTTGAACTTAGAAGGGAATACTCCGCTTCTCGAGGAAAGAGTTGCTAGACCGGGAGATTAGAGTTACCTTGTTGATAGAGGTTGTTTCTTTGTTACTTCTGAGATGAGGAGCTATATTCACTTACACCGTACAAGTAAGATTTCATAGTCACAAGAATTTGTGTATGTAGACTTGTTCTGATCTGACGATTGAGGAGACCTGAATAGGAGTCTTGTGGAACTTAGAGTCTGTTAGGTTTTAAATCCACATCCCATTAAGGTTCCGACACACTAATAATCCAAAGGTCCGACAGAGCTCCAGACTACATTTTTATGAAGATAAGCTTAAAAGTCAACATTATTCTAACTTCTTTCCTTTTTCTTTTCTTTATTTTTGTTTTCACTTATTTTTCAAATAAGTGTTTGCTAAGGGACTAGCAAAGGTAAAGTATAGGGGAATGATGAATCCACGATTCATCGCCTTTATTCTTTTATTTTAGCTTCATTTTCTTAGTCAAACACATGTAAATACCCATTAATTTCATAATTTTACCATTTTGCATGCATTTGTTAAAATTGCATTTTTAACACTTTTTGTACATAAATAAAAGAATAAAGAAGAAAAGAAAAAGAAAAGGAAAATAAAGGATGTAGTTATGCAATAAATACAGACTGACCCAAACCCCGAGAGAAGGTCAAGACTTGACCTGATCGACCAGGAATAAAGTAGGGGGAGATAGGGTCGTTTGTATGAAAAATCAAAAACATCTTGTAAATATTTTTCATGTATATTTGTACAAAATTTACATTATTTTATCTAAACATAATGTGACCTCAAACTAATTATTTTCGTAAATAAAAGTTGTAAATAAAATTGTGTTGTAAATAATAAAAATATTTGTAAAATAAAATATTGTATATATTGCAAATAATTACACCCAGAAAAAGCCACAAAGTGATAATTGAAACATCAATTCCGGCTCCACACATGCTCAAATTGAACCAAACTCACTTCCATCATACTATAAATTAAATTATCTTTCAAATGGCTGTGGTTTCATTATTTTTGGAGTTACGGTTAAAAAGTCGATTTTCTGGGGTGTTTTGTGTAGTTTTCCTATATATTTGATAAACATATTTATTTATATTTATTTTCATACATAATATATATTGTAAATATTGTTTTCATAAAAAAATTATTAAAAAAAATTAAAAATTAAAAAAAACCCTTTATAAAAATTATTTCCTTATTTGCACCTATGTACATTATATTATATGTATATAATATATGTATACAATTAATTTCGCAAAATAAAAATTACCAAAAAAATTAATTATCTCACATTAATTAATTTAATTTATTTAATTACGAAAATTATATGTAATTATTTAATTTATTGGATTTATTTGAATTCATTTTATTTGATAACTTACCTTTTATGTGAGGATTTGATTTTGTGCCTTAAATAGCCACCATTAAGGTGGTTAATTGATTTTTGGGAATTATTTAATTTATTTATTTTAATTAATTACGAAATTCGTTTTTAATTAATTATTTATTTTATTTATTCAATTATTTTATTTAATTAACCAATAAACACTTTCCTCATTTGTGAATATCTTCCATTTTTTATTTTCTTCTCTTTTTAATGGGCTCCTCCTCCCTCATTCACACTTGATCGATCTTTGGCGGAGAGGAGCCCGGTTTCCGAGAGGTTTCTTGTTGAAGAGGGTCCTAGCCTCCGATCCAGTCGGTGACAGAGATTTGTTCTTCGTCGAGGCCATCATGGCTTGTCCGATCCCCGAGGTGAGATCCACTTTTACCTGTCTTTTTCCCTAGGTAATTGTAGATTTAGATTTTTACGTAGGAGTAGGGAGTAGTTTTTAGATTAAAAATCCCAAAACATTTATCCACATAATTCGCCTCCGACACCGATTTTCATCTCATCTCGCTATCCCTCCATATTCACATTCTACCTTACACGACCTGTCACCTCCGACCACGCACGGTGGTCGGAGTCTAGGATCTATCTTCCATTTCGCGCAAGATCCTCCCAGTCATCGTTCCCATTTTTGTGTATAAATAAAAAAACAATATAAAATTGTTTTTCCTGTTTGTCTCACATCTATTTTTGCAGGAAAATACAAAAAAAATTACTTTTTTTATCTCTAACCCTTGTTTTGTAGGATAAAAAAAGAATAACTAATAAAAAAATCATTTTTTTTCTTTATCTAACATCTATTTTGCAGGAATAAATAACAAAAACAAAAAAATATATAATAGTTGTTTTTATTTCTAATGTTTGTTTTGCAGGGAAATCAAAATAAAAATTAAAAAAAATCTTCTCCTTTACACTTACTGATTACCTTGCTATTTACATTATAAAAATATCCTCTAACAATTTTTTTGCAGATAACAAATAAAAAATAAAAAAACAACAATAAAAAAAAAGATTTCAGTTTACGGTTATGCTTACAGATTTAAAATAAAAAAATAAAAAAAAACAAAAGTAAAAAAAAACCAGTAGCAGGGTCGCAACCTCCTGCCGCCCACGCCCTTCCTCCAAGGCGGTGAAGGCCCAGCTCCGCCGTGAACCTCCTCCGCGCGCGCATTAGCCGCCCTCCGCCCAAGCGCGCCCTCGCGTGCCCTGCTCCAACCGGACCTTCGGCCCCCGCCGCCGGTGCCCGCGGCACTGCACCCACCACCGGCAGGCCGCGCTCCCGCGTCCCCTCCAACGCCGCGACGCTGTCACGCCCCCCTCCTCCACCTCAAAGCCCGCGCCGACGCGCGGCGCCACCTCCACCGACCTCGAGCGGGCGGCGACACGCCCTCCTTTGTCGTCCTGCGGCCTCCTTCGCGGAGGACTCAACCTCCAGAACCGCCCGCGCCGCCCTTGCGTCCCCCACCAGGCGCCGCGAGTGCCGTGCTCCAGCAGCCGCTGCCGCGCGGCGGTGCGACACCTCCTCTCCTCCAGCGGACTCCGTCCCCGCACGCCTTCAGATCCGCCATCTCGCATAGGCGGCGGCGGCTCCCCATGTGAATGAACGAAGAAGAAGAACAGGAAGCCCTAGGGATTTGGCTTTTGAATAAAAAAAAGAGGGCAAATTGCAAGTCAGCCTTGGAGGATTCTTATAATTACAAAAACGGCCCTACCACCTCCAAGGCACATGCCGCACATGTGACTTACTGGGTAAATTGTGCTTTTTCTCCTGCTACTTAACTCTGTTATATTTCTTTACAGAAACATTTAAACATTTACATTTCAGCCCCTGTTTTTTTTAGACAATGAACTTTGCATGATCTTATTGATGGAATAAATGATTTTATTGATCTAAAAATTCAGAAAATAATTGTGTAGACTCTTGTTATGGTCTTTTTCATTGTATAAAAATTTCATTGCATTTTGACTTCATTTGATAAATTTAAAAAATCAAAAACAATGGTATTTTGTCTGTCTATAATTGCGAAATCCATAAAAAATTCAAAAAATAGTCTAAAAACTCCACAAAAATTTCTGTAGCTGTGTATTGATCTCTTTTATTTTCTGACCATTGCTTGTGCATTTTTCATTTACAAAACTAAAAAAATGCAAAATACAAAAAAAAGTGTGGGTTCTTTGGTTTTGTCACTTTTCTTCATTTGTGCTTATTCGAAAAATAAAAAAATATAAAATTCAAAAACCACTAAAAAATTAACTTGGAAATTTGACTACTTAGTTTTTAAATCGTGCTCCTTGTGTTCGACCCTGGTCGCTATACCAGGTAAAAAGAATAGCGAAAGACCGCTTACACATTGAATTTCTTGATCTTCTGAAGTGGTTTAAATACAAATTTTTCCCGATTGACCGCGCTTGGTGATTTGGGTCACAACGACCATTATTAATTACATACTTAACCCGAGTTGTCAGGCGTGTCATCAATGATTTTTGAGATAGTGATCTCAAATTCTTATCTTCCAAAGTTTAAGACTTTATAGATAGAGATCTAAAAGGTCTTAACTGTAGATACCTTAAGAGATAGTGATCTCCAGGAATAAAGGTATTCTGATAAGGATTATTGAAATTCTGGTTATGATAATTGTTAAGTTGTAGTGTCAAGGATATTGTAACAAACAAGATTAAGTATTGGTTGCATAAGATGCAACATTCGCATTGGATGCGAGCACTGTTACTGGGGATATGCAAGTGCCGTAAAAGGACTTGGCATAGTCTCGCAGGAACAGAGTGACTGATCAGCTTACCTAGCTATTTTCTAAATAGCCTATAATTGTCACATGAGTGCGGGTTTAAATGATTAGCCCATTAATGGCTCTTTGGGCTAGTGGGAGATTGTTGGAAATGTGAGCCCACGGCAAGCCATTATGCAATAAATGTTATTGCAAATATCATTCCCTGATCTGAAATGAAGAATGAATAATTTTTATAATAGGTCCCTTAGTACAATTACGGTTATGTACCATGGCCATCTTGATGATCATACAGCTATTGATTCAACTATTGAATCATAGAGGTTGGTGCTTGGATGAATATTTAAAGAGTTAGATTGAGAACTCATCAAGCACTGTCAAATGATTGTTAAGAGATGATCTCCAGCCTGAGTAGGAGATGGCAATCCTATCTCTGAAGGCTGATATCTGACCGACCTCTTGATGCAGGTCCTCTGCATAGGAATAGAGATTCGGAGGTGTTAGATTAGCTAGGTCAAAGAGTTAACTTAACGAGATCGAGATAACCAAAGTCCTATATCGTATGCTGTCATGATATAGGCACGCATCCTCTGATCGGAGATAGATGTGTTACTATATGTCTGAGTGTGTACATTTGGCAGACCAATAGGTTGATGACCTTATCAAGGTCTATACACGGGCACGCTGGTGTGCACATAAGGGCATATGAGTAATACGATCTCTCAAAGGGATCAAACAGGTTCAGTTACTGAACCGGAAGACATGAGCTCACTCATGAGATATTGGGAAGAATCAAATTCCATGCGCACGGTCGTCTCGCTTTGGAAGCTTGACTGAATTTGTAGGTTTGATATATACTTTTAGTATATGATCAAGACCTAGGTATAATATACGCTTTTGGAAAGTGTATGATTGATACCAACTCCCAATGATCGAATGAGAAACTTACTGATAAAACCATGAAGTAGACAGTATAAAGTTGATCCAATACTTCGGGTTTAGTCTGAGTCTTCCAATATGCAGGATGTACAGGTATTGGGAATACCTGAGGGTGATTTGATCGTAAACGATTGTATAACCATGATGCTTCCATTCCTAGGGAGTGATAAAACGGGTCTGGATTTTAGTGACTCCTCTCTGTAGAGAAGTGATCTGATCTTGTTCCAAGTGTTGGACATTGATCTGAATGTGATTCAGATACAATGAGAAGATTAGATTTACGGTCTTGATTTAATCAAGCATCTATGGGAGGCCCGCGATCTGGATTTGAGATATGATCTTAATATCCATGTCACTATACGTGGAACTATACAATCGCCCTGTCCTTATCTCCAAGTATCTGCGAAGAGATTGCATTATTCTTGAATGGTTCGAGAATAATTCCATAAGATCTAAGCAATGAAGAAATGATGATTAAATGTGATTTAATCATATTGATGTGTGAAGAAATTATACAATGTAATTAAATGTGATTTAATTATTATGGATAAGAATAATGTGGATAGAAATATCCAATTATTCATAATATATTATAAACGTGATTTATAATGTATTAGAGAGAGCTAATTATAATTTATATGTGTTGATTAATTATTATGTGTATTGGATACACATTGTGTAATTAATTAACAATGTAAATTATATGTTGTTTTGGGTTGTGAATATGATTCACAATTTTTTCCATGGCAAGATTGCAATATTCTCAAATATAATTGTGAATTATTTTTGAAGAATAATAACCCAACAAATAAATAAAGAGATATTTCCATGGAGATATGCAATCTCATGAAATTCATGAGATTGCTCTCCCCATAGAAATGAGTGGGCGGCACATCATTCCTATAAGGAATGTGTGGCCGTCCACATGGAAGGTATATGGAGATGGAATCTCCATGTATCTTCTCTCCTTATTTGTTTATTTGATTTAGGACTAATTTATATTTGATTTTGTCAAATATATTTTAACCAAAATTTGTTGGTTTTACCAACAACAATCTTGACCATTGGATTAACATAAATCAATCTCACCCATTGATTTTATGTGTCCCATGGATTGAGATCCTGGATCCCAAAACCCTATAGATAGAGAGGCATACCATGCTCTCTCTTTACATGTGATATTGAGGCTCTCTCTCTTTCTTTCTTCTCTACACACGTCAGCCCTCTCTCCCTCTAATATTGGTGGCCTTCCACCAAACCCTAGAGGAGAGAACCGTCGTCGCCTTCGCCACCGCGCCGCTGCTTCGACGTTCTTCGGTTCTCTGTCTTCTTGGAGAGTTTCTCTCACGAAGGAGACATTTGATCTCGTGCGACGAGATCAGGAGCAACTACGCTTGGATCTTCTTCTTGGATTGCGAGGACAACGCGGTTCATCCCCGCGCTCGCAAGCGGTCTCACCGACGATCGGACTTGAGACAGGAGGTCTCTTCCTTTAGAGACTTGATCAACCACGCTTCAAGAGGTATTGCATTACACTTGTTGTGGTTATAGATGAAACGATCTGAGAATGGTTCTCGGATCATGTGGTTTCATCGAATAAAATTTTAAATTCCTTTGCACCGAACAACTAGTAGGACTAGTCGTTCCTCGTCGTATCCGATACGACGATCACGCTTCCGTGATGTGCTTGAGGATAATTTCCACATCCTTCAGGTGATGACTAGACGTACTGCTGCTGCGACTTGTAGGGCTCCGCCTGAACGTGGTGGACCTGTCGGTAGTAGGCAGAGGGCTGAGCCGAACTGCTGCTGCTGGTGGTATCTGCCCGTGACCTGAGACGTGGCTGAGAAGCCGTCTGTGCCTCCTGGAGACACATAATCTGTGTCTTCATGTCACTCAGTGTCTATGCCATCTGATCGATCTACATCATGCCTTGGCACTGCTTCTTCTAAATCAACTCGATCTGGTCCAGCTTCTTGCTGATGATGCCCATGTCGGCGGCTGTTGACTCTGCCTGTGCTGCTGCCGCTGATGAAGTGGATGGAACAACATTGACCCATGCTATCCTCTAAAACTGCACGGCCAGTGGGTGGGGGCGTCCCTCAGTGTAGAGTCGGGTCTGGGACATCATTGTGTAGTTCTCAGCCATCTCCTCATAGATGGCCTAGACCTGATCCTCATCCTTGGCGAAGTGGGAACCGCCACATAATGCATTCACAAACCCCTGCAGCTCGGGTGTAAGTCCGCAGAAAAAGCTCTGGAATAGGTCCGTCTTCGAGATATCATGGTGCGGGCATCTATCTGAAAGCTCTCTGAACCTCTCCCATGCCTCATGGAACTGCTCGTTGGGGAGCATGGAGAAGTTGTTGATTAGGGACCTCACTGCATTGGTTCGTCCGAGTGGATAGTACTTATTCAAGTACTCGGTACAGAGCTGCTCGCAAGTAGTCACAAATCTCCCCAAATGCTTTAGCCAGTTGGTTGCTCTGTCAACAAGGGAGAACGGAAACGCAATCATCCTGATGGTGTCCTCATCCTCATGCCGATTGTGGACGGTGCTGCAGATCATCTCAAACTCCTAGAGATGAAGATGGGGCTCCTCAGTCGCGAGCCCGTGGAAGCGGGGAAGAAGCTGAATCATCTGTGGCGGGAACTTGAAGTCCCCCACGATCGTCAAAAGTATGATCCATCAGTGCGTAAGTGTCGATATGGGGTTGTACAACTCCCGCATCGGTCTGGCAAGTGCTGGCTGGACCGATTCCTCCGGCTGATCTGGTATCTCTCCCTCTGCTACGGCTCTCGGCTGATCTCGCTCTGTCCTTAGCCTCTCCATCTCTCTACGCATCTCCACCATGAAAGCTCCATGATCCTATATATGGCGCTGCATCGTCTCAAGGGAAGCTAAAAGGGTGTTGTTGATCGCACCTTGGTCTAACACGTAAGTCTGCTCGGCTCTCAGACACTCGGTGCGCTCCTCACTGCTGGCCATGGTCTCTACAAAGGAAAAAGACCCAAACTCAGGTGCCGATAAATCAACTATCTACTGCTCTCTCGGCTCTAGCACTAGTATCTCAGAACTGGTAGAAGGTTGGTCAACGGGGAATAGGGCGTAATCGAACTCGGGTTCGGAGAGTGAGTCTCGGCTCTCATGAACCAACCTAGATTACGGGCTGGAGTGTTGAAAAGCGATGCAGCCAAAGGCTGCCTAAGAGACCTCCTGCCCATCATCTTGATCTGGCGAGTCAAGTCAGATTAGATCTGGAAACAAAGAAGATGAGCAAACAAAGCCCCGGTTCACCTACGCAACATAGAGCTGATGACCGTAAGAGATCGGTCTTTTATTTTATCAATTTTATTTAATTTATAAAGTCAGTCTATTAGAGCGATTAAGCAAGCTGATGGGAATCCAATACTCCCAACAGACTGTCCCGTATAAAAGGTCGGTAGTTTGATAAGAGATCGGATATGGCTCTACACTAGTGTGCGGGCCACTCTGTCGCTCATCCAAGCAAGACAAGGAGGGGGTTGCTCTCCCCAAAGACAGATTTTTTTGATGAAGTGTCTTTTAGGGTCAAGTGTGTTTAACAATCCCAATTTTATAGTTTTTCTTATTTATGTATTTTTCAAGCAGACAACGTAAAGCGAATTTTCGGTTCTCCTGGTTATTTAAGTCCGAAAACAGAGGGAGAAGACGAAAAAGTCGATGCGCGATGAAATCAATGATGCATGATGAGTAAGAATACGTACCTTTCCTCCAGTTCTCTACATGCAAAGTGATCCAGGCATAAATGTAAAGACTGAAATAAACTACCTATTGATCGTCGAAAATCAGAGTGTGTAAATCGATGTAAAAATCGAATCGTTGTACACAAGATAGAAGACGAGTCAATGATAAAATTTATATCCGAAACTCAAATTAAAACAAACACACAATTTGTGTGGGTGCGTAGTGATGAGCTACGGGTCGAACACAGGGAGGCAGATTCGATGTATTTT
The DNA here is from genome assembly GCA_037367405.1 of Ottelia alismoides. Lineage (NCBI taxonomy): Eukaryota > Viridiplantae > Streptophyta > Magnoliopsida > Alismatales > Hydrocharitaceae > Ottelia > Ottelia alismoides. Next base: position 1,930,585 of record JAZKJV010009534.1, read on the forward strand.
GTTACTTTTCTTTTGTATAAACGAATGTGATTTGTGGGAACCAAAGTGATGTGCTATGACTAAAAGATAATTAAATCTTAAATAAAATGATTATTATTGAGATGTATAAACAAAACTTTCTGATAATGATTATAAACCTTAAAGCAAAGATTTAATAGATTCAAAACAAATATCAGAATGATGGGAGGATATAAAAGCGCATGTTCTTAAAATATTAACACACAACACAGATGACTGCAGTTGGTTAACAACATCTCGAAAGTAAAAAATTATGATGTGCTATCGTTTGTGAAGGTGACGGGCTGCAACTTTTTCTTACAAACGTGTATCCTGCTTTCGTTGTCGACATCGTGATTGATTGTGCACGCTACGAGCTTCCGTCAGTGGTATTATGCCCAAATATCCCAAGATGCTGCATATCTACTGCATCATCATGTGTGGTACACCTGAATTAAGATTCCAACCGTTAAACAGAGATAAGATGAAGGAAAACAGAGACTGATTGATAGATGCAAAAGAAATAAACAGAAGAACAAATCTCTGGGAACTAATGAATGGATTCGAGCTGAAGGTGGTCGTAGGAAGGTTGGCTATCCTTTGCACGATCTGAACCCTGTTAGCCTGCTTGAACACACTGGGGGAAAAGATGGGACCTGGACATATGCATTCTCCTTTCTCACGCCAACCCTCGCTCCATTCTCGGGTCCCTTCCATCTCCTTTTATCTTCCTCGGGTGCGATAATCCTTGCGTAACCGTTGACAGCTCTCGGATTCCAATTGTATGCACGTGCTTCGGCTCTGTGGTAATCGATCATGCATAATCAATGCATGGTCATCGCCAACTCAAGGGTGATTCCCGCTATTTCTTTTGATTTCCTGCCATTCAAATGACACGTATGATATGCATGCTGGAGATACGTTGTTTATGGAAAACATTCATTGACGTTTCAAAGAGAGCAATATATTAACATGATTAATGGGATTTTGTTTTCTGGGTATGGCATGTGTGGTAATTATCCTGATTAATCGATTCGAGCATATGAATTGTTGTTCTGCTTGTGCGAAATATGGCAACTACTCGTGGCGAAGAGAGAAACAGATCTGATTATTTACTTGGTCGAATTGTGTGTGTATGGTTGTGGAACTCATGCTCGTACTGCTGGAGTTTGGATAATGATAAATGGGCTTTGTGATAACGTAAGATTTGCATGAAATTCATGTGGTAGAAATTCAAGAGCCTCACAAGTGACAGCGGGTCAAGAGGGCAGTGTAATCGGGTAAGAATCCAGGTTGGGTAGTCGTATTCGAATCTATTTTATCCAACTTATGTAGTGCAATAAAGGTCGTTGGATCTGGAAAGTAGGTTCCATCGACCATTGTTTCTTTTGTAGAGTGGGAGATTGACTCTTACGTGCATGGGGTTGGCAAAGGTTAAGGCCATGACTTGCCCTTCACAAAATATGGAATGTTGCATAAAAGACCCAAGGGAATGTGTGGGTTTATGGAGATGCCCTTACATTTCTTGAGATTTTGCAAGTAGCTAATGTAGACTTGTGTGGTTCTGGGGCCATATGGAATAGGATTCAATTTGGAGTTTTGAAAGAGAAACGATTAGCACAGGTTTGATTTTGGTTCGGGAAATAGGGTACGAACAAGAGATATGTAGAGTTAATGGGGAAAGGCTTTGTGTTTGTCTATGATGGGGAAAGAAGTTTTGTCAAAGGTTCTAGTTATGAATAGGGACGGTGAAAGGTATAGAAATCGGTCATGAATTTGAATGCAAAATCCGATCCCCGTGTAGAGAATTAAGCTCAAATATGTGATCACATTAAAAAATTGATAAACACAAGGATATGACCATAAATCATGCAAACTCGATCCACTAATGCTTACAAAAGGCTAAAAATGGGCATGATAATGCAATGAATCGTAGATTCATCACCCCCTTATGCTTGTCTCTTGCTAGTCCCGAGTAAGACAATTTATTTGAAAAATCAAACAACCAAAATCAAAGAAAGGAACTCTGATCTTCTGAGTTTTTCCATTGAGTAAACCCATTTCACATCTCTCTACCTAACAATAGATGTGATTTTGAATCTTGAACTAAGAGAGAGGACAATTTATTTACGTATAGTAGGGTGATGGATTCTCTTAAGATGGATGTCACTTAGGTCAAATAGCACCTGAGTATCAAGTTGAGCTTAAAATCCAATTGACCTATGAACTATCATTTGACATAATTTTAGACCATGATGAACGGTATTGATCTACAACTTGAAGTCTCCCAATTGTCTAAGTGCTCGGTTCGTGTACGAGCCTAGTATTCTCTTAGCACTGACACTAACTGCGGGAGGTACAACTTCCCTTCCAAGTCGGATCACCCCTGTTAGCTTTATTAATGATATGGTTGGCATTTGTAAGCTTTATTGAGTAGGGTTCGACCATCTGCGTTCGAGATACGCCAACTCTGGCCCTACTGATGCCCTTTATCCACCTGCTCCTGTGGATTTTTAAACAGCCTCGACTATTAGCACTAGTTTGCTGTCAATTCTGGCACTGCTCAGGAGTAGTGGAAGCATCTTTATTGTTAAAAGCAGAGCGTACTTACATTATGTGTGGAGGTATTTTAAAATACCTTCAATGTACGGATACTTTAGCTTTGCCAACTTAAAGATATAGTTGTTGGGGTCATGTTTCTCCCTTGGAGGGGCCCAACTCCCTAAGTATACGGGCCAAGAGTCATGGGTGGTAAGGGTTGAACACTTGTCTTTATAGGATCCCTCAATTTGATAGAAGTGTCAAGTGTGCTTGACAATGTTGTTCAGATGGTTATCTTCATGTCTAACAAGAGATTCATGGTCATCTGGTTTCTAATCCAATTTTGTCTCTCGGGTAATTAAGCTAAAATAGCCTGAATGGCCTAAGTTACATCAATCTCTTGAGACTCCTATAAAAAGGTGAGGTGGGGTCCTCAACACAAGTTCATGGATTCAAAATCTCATCAAATGCTTGGGTAAAAAGTATGAAGATGAATGTGCTCAAATGGAGAACAAGTAGATCAGAATGAAAAGATTTTTTTTTTGGTTCAAAGACAAAGATTTGGAAGTATTCCAAAAAACATTTAGGGTTTTTAAGCAAAAACATAAAATATGAAACAAGAGCTAGAATGACCTGAGGAATCCTAACTACCCCCCTTATGCTTGAGATGTGCCATGTCCTCATGGTCAACTATATGGAAGGTAATCACAGCAAAAGACTCGGAATGCAGATGTGGTAAGGTGGTTCAGAAATCCAAGGTTCCATGCAAACTTTGAAAAACATGATTTTTTTTATTTTTTTGAAAACATGCATAAAAATGGATTATGTACAAGGGTGGATGAAAAATGGGTGGAAATCTTTTTGGTGGATTTTTTTAATTTTCATGGGATTTTTGTGAAGAATGAGGGTACTCCCCTTATGCTTATCTGTGACTTAGTCTCAAGAGACATAAGTTGGCATAAATGAGGTTCAGACACAACATGAATGAAAGATAAAAAGCTAAACAGAAATGGAAGGGGATAACTATGGGGTGCCTCCCATAAAGTGCTGGATTTAACACCCCCAGCTGGGCATACAAGTTAGAGGTACACTTTACCTCGAGTGTGTTGCATCCATATTGAATACCTCGCATTGTGGCTGGAGGTCTAATTTGGGAACCAAGAAATTGAGTGGAGCACCCAGATGGATCTTAGTGTGGGTGGGAACAGCCAGAAGGATAAAGGTGTGAATGAGTTGCAGTTCCGGAATCACAAATGAGATGTCTGATATACATGATGATAGTAGAGAGGGGTGTACTTGACCGAACATTATAAAGAAGGTAACAGAGTTTTGCGAGATGGGATGAGGCTCCTCTATGGGTAGAATGAACTCTGTCTGTTCCGGTGAGTCATGATTGTAGCAGGGAAGATTGAGGAGTTTCAGGATGTTCTCGCATTGAGTATGTTTGATTTGTATTGTGGCATCCTCGAACATATGTGGTGGTGTCTCTTTTTCTACCTTGAGATTATGATCAATGTCCATAATGGTCAATATGTTATCCTCAAATTCTAAAATTTCCTTCAACCATTTGGGGCTATCCTCAAAAATTGTATTATGCAGTAGATGTGAGGATGTATAAATAGATGATGTCTCTTTGTATGAGTAAGATTCTGAGAAAAGAAACTCAAGACAATGGTCTTCCCCCTCATGGGTCAAGCTGACATCTAGCAATAAAGAACTTGTACCCGAATTGTGTGATTTATCCAACCATGGTGGAACAGGCTTGGGAAGGGAATGATCATACCCAAATGGATTGGGGAAGTCCTCAATTTCACTCCAAAATGAATTAGGAGAGAGTGACTCATCCTGATCAGTGACCGACTTGATGATTAGGGGTGGAAAATGAGGGTTGATCATCGTTGTTGACAATTCTTCTTGATCAAGTTGGTTTAGAAAAGGTTCAGAGATGCCATGTATGGGCTCGTCCATGCGAGATTCAGCCTGAAAGACTTCTGACTCATGGTCAGGGGAACAAGGAGAGAAAGTGGAGGGGGATTGCTCGTCCCTGGAAGGAAGGTCAGGGGCAAGGTGGTAAGTGTGGTTTTTCTCCTGATGGTTCAATTTTTGCTTATTTTGCGCATAATCACAACATTGGTCACTCGAGATGGATTGGAACTTCTTATCTGGGGGCTTATCTCTATCCATAACTTTAGGCAGATTGGATTGGAATTTAGGGATCGAAGATGTAGGGATGAGGTACTGTAAATATGACTCATCAGCTTGTCTCATTCTGAAATCTAAAACCTCAAGTCGTTGATCAAATTCCTTAGGGCTTATACAGTCGGGTGAGGTTTGTTTGAGTGTTCTGAGTTCGTGAAGATCCCTAGTCATGGTTTCTATTTGAGATAGGAGTTGAAGGCTGAATGGGTCGACCGGAGAGGTCTAAATTTTGCTCAAAATCTTAATTTCCTTCATCTTAAATAGGGGAGGCGACAATGAGGGTGGAACAGTTGACAGAAAATCCAAGATGAATTCACACACCTCTAGCTCACCTGTCAAGCAAACACACTAATCAAGTTCCAAACAAATTATTTTTTTTTGAGAAGCAAGAGGGTGAAGTCCCAAGGTGGGACTCACCACTGAAATTATATTAAAACCAGAACAAAAATAGATACATTAACTAGAAGCCCATTGCCGATAAAGGGAGAGGCACAAGGCTAATACATTTTCAGAATAAAATCTTTGGTTGTTAAAAATCAAATCATTTCTTCCTCCCCAAATGGACCATAATGCCGCAAAAGGAAGAGCACAATCGTCCGTCGAGTTGCCCCCAAGCGACCTCACCATCCTCCAAAAATCATACTCACCATTAATAGAGGCCCAAGGTGCCTCCAACTCCTTCCATATCTGAAGCGAAAATGGACACTTAAAGAAAAGATGTTCCGCGTCCTCGAGGTGCTCCCCACATCTGTCACAGCTCGTATCAGCAATCCCAAACAATCTTCCCCTCCTCGCCTTGTCACAAATCCTTCCTCTCCTGAGACACCAGAGGAAAACTTTCACCCTGTTAGGGATCTTGCTAGCCCATATGACCTTCATGTCCTGAACCTCATCCGGATCAATGAAATCCGGGCTCCCCCTGAACATGTCGTAGGCCTTCTTCACTGAGAATCTGCCCCCATTCCAAAGAAAATGATCCCTTCCCTGCGTGATACAGGAAGGGGATGGCAATTCTGCACACAGCCTCGAAAAATCCTCCAACCTCCGCTCTGGGATGACAGAAATGAACCGAGGGTTCCATGATCCAGAGTCACAAGCATCCGCCACAAAACAACCTTTGTCTGCTGCCAAAGCAAAAAGCCTGGGGAACCTAGAGCTAAGGATCCCCTCGCCCGTCCAGTTATCCTGCCAGAATCTGAAAATCTCCCCAGACCCTACCTTAGGCCTCAATCCCTCCCGCAACGATGGCAGGATGTCCCGAATACCGCTCCAAAGCGAAGATTCAAACCTTAACCTCCTGGTCTCAAGAGAGCCCCTAACTCCATAGATATTACGAAGCAGGTTGATGACCAAACTCTCGCTGTTGCCCCAGATCCTCATGACCCACTTGGCCAAAAGAGCCTTATTCATACTGCAGATATCTCTAACACCCAGACCTCCCTTGCTTTTCTTCTGCGTGATCTCTTCCCATCGAACAAGGTGAACGCCGGACCTCTGCTGCTTCCCATCTGACCAGAAGAATCTTCGCATCATTTTCTCAATCTTTTTTCTTACACCAACCGGCATCAGACGAGTTGATATGAAAAAAATGGGTATCGCCGATAAAACATGCTTCAAAAGTGTCAGCTTCCCGCCCTTTGAAAGTGTCACCGCCTTCCAACCGGCCAATCTTTGTTCAATCTTTTGGAGAACCACATCCCAATCCGAGTTTTTAAGTCTTCCTGCCACCAAAGGGAGTCCCAAGTATGTAATGGGCAGGTTCCCTAAGGGGCACCCCAAGCACGCCACCCTATTTCTGCTCTCCGTCTCATCCATCCCGAACTGAATGACCACAGACTTGTTTCTGTTTATCTTGAGACCTGAGATATTACCGAAGATATCAACCAACTGCCTGGCCCTTCTGTCCATCTCCTCTGACCCCCCTAAGAATATTACCGTGTCATCTGCATACTGAAGTAAAGGCACTGAAAAAGCCTCTGTACGAAAGCCCTCACACCACCCCCCATCAACAGCTCTCTTGAACATGACCGCCAGTGCATCAGCAACCAAAACAAAAAGCATCGGAGCGAGCGGGCATCCCTGTCTCACCCCCCTCTGTGGCTGGAAGAAACCACCCTCAGGCTTCCCATTCACCAGGATCGTGAAGGACGCGGTCGTGACACATCTCTTCATCCAGGCAATCCAAAGCTCAGGAAAACCACGACATCGAAGAGACCTCCAAACAAATTATGGGCTCTATTTTATGGTGACCACATAAATTTAGTCCTCTTCCAAATTATGAATTTTGTGATTAGGACCAATTCAAACTAGCGCAAATTCAGTGATCTTGATTCTTTAAGTAAGGGAAAAAGCACAAAGATGCAAATGATGCGTGCACAGTTAGAGATACATACCTGGCTCCAGCACTCTACTATGGAAGATGCGCCGCAGTAATTTTAAATCTAATCAGGCACATGCAATCCTAGAATGCTATGATCCTAGATACGTCTAGCAATATGCATGCACGAAAGTATTTTTGGTGTTTTTTTTGGCAAAATTTTAATTTGTTTTAAAAACCGCCTAGATTACAAACAAACTAATCTAAATGCAGCGCAAAATTAAAACCTAAGTTAAGAAATAATATGGAGGGGTTGAGAAGAGAAGAATGTACAGTCCAAATTATAGATAAGCAGAAAAATACAGGGAAATTTAAACTAACTACGAAATGAAACGGCATATAAAAAAATTCGCCAGAATGACACGCAGTCCTAGACAGTACGCCTGGTGTCGATGGATACAATATGGTCGTCGGGTGGTTGGACAAGCTTCTGCTAGTCACTTCACAGTCGAACCGAGTTTCCTTCGAGCGTCGAGTACCTGAAAAGAAGAACGGCGTCAGTTTGGAAAATCAAAAATGCAAAAGAAAAGAAAAAATGGACACATACGCTTTGCCTCCCCGGCAACGGTGTCAAAAATTGATCATCGAAAATCAGAGTGCGTAAATCGATGTAAAAATCGAATCGTTGTACACAAGATAGAAAACGAATCAATGATAAAATTTATATCCGAAACTCAAATTAAAACAAACACACAATGTGTGTGGGTGCGTAGTGATGAGCTACGGGTCGAACACAGAGAGGCAGATTCGATGTATTTTGTTACTTTTCTTTTGCATAAACGAATGTGATTTGTGGGAACCAAAGTGATGTGCTATGACTAAAAGATAATTAAATCTTAAATGAAATGATTACCATTGAGATGTATAAACAAAACTTTCTGGTAATGATTATAAACCTTAAAGCAAAGATTTAATAGATTCAAAACAAATATCAGAATGATGGGAGGATATAAAAGCGCATGTTCTTAAAATATTAGCACACAACCCAGATGGCTGCAGTTGCTTAGCAACATCTCGAAAGTAAAAAATTATGATGTGCTATCGTTTGTCAAGGAGACGGGCTGCAACTTTTTGTTACAAACGGGTATCCTGCTTTCGTTGTCGACACCGTGATTGATTGTGCATGCTACGAGCTTCCGTCAGTGGTATTATGCTCAAATATCCCAAGCTGCTGCATATCTACTGCATCATCATGTGTGGTACACCTGAATTAAGATTCCAACCGTTAAACAGAGATAAGATGAAGGAAAACAGAGACTGATTGATAGATGCAAAAGAAATAAACAGAAGAACAAATCTCTGAGAACTAATGAATGGATTCGAGCTGAAAGTGGTCGTAGGAAGGTTGCCTATCCCTTGCACGATCTGAACCCTGTTAGCCTGCTTGAACACACTGGGGGAAAAGATGGGACCTGGACATATGCATTCTCCTTTCTCACGCCAACCCTCGCTCCATTCTCGGGTCCCTTCCATCTCCTTTTATCTTCCTCGGGTGCGATAATCCTTGTGTAACCGTTGACAGCTCTCGGATTCCATATGTATGCACGTGCTTCGGCTCTGTGGTAATCGATCGCGCATAATCAATGCATGGTCATCACCAACTCAAGGGTGATTCCCGCTATTTCTTTTGATTTCCTGCCATTCAAATGACACGCGTGATATGCATGCTGGAGATACGTTGTTTATGGAAAACATTCATTGACGTTTCAAAGAGAGCAATATACTAACATGTCTAATGGGATTTTGTTTTCTGGGTATGGCATGTGTGGTAATTATCCTGATTAATCGATTCGAGCATATGAATTGTTGTTCTGCTTGTGCGAAATATGGCAACTACTCGTGGTGAAGAGAGACAAACAGATCTGATTATTTACTTGGTCGAATTGTGTGTGTATGGTTGTGGAACTCATGCCCGTACTGCTGGAGTTTGAATAACGATAAATGGGCTTTGTGATAACGTAAGATTTGCATGAAATTCATGTGGTAGAAATTCAAGAGCCTCACAAGTGACAGCAGGTCAAGAGGGCAGTTTAATCGGGTAAGAATCTAGGTTGGGTGGTCGTATTCGAATCTATTTTATCCAACTTATGCAGTGCAATAAAGGTCGTTGGATCTGGAAAGTAGGTTTCATCGACCGTTGTTTCTTTTGTAGAGTGGGAGATTGACTCTTACGTGCATGGGGTTGGCAAAGGTTAAGGCCATGACTTGCCCTTCACAAAATATGGAATGTTGCATAAAAGACCCAAGGGAATGTGTGGGTTTATGAAGATGCCCTTACATTTCTTGAGATTTTGCAAGTAGCTAATGTAGACTTGTGTGGTTCTGGGGCCATATGGAATAGGATTCAATTTGGAGTTTTGAAAGACAAACGATTAGCACAGGTTTGATTTTGGTTCGGGAAATAGGGTACGAATGAGAGATATGTAGAGTTAATGGGGAAAGGCTTTGTGTTTGTCTATGATGGGGAAAGAAGTTTTGTCAAAGGTTCTAGTTATGAATAGGGACGATGAAAGGTATAGAAATCGGTCATGAATATGAATGCAAAATCCGATCCCCGTGTAGAGAATTGAGCTCAAATATGTGATCACATTGGAAAATTGATAAACACAAGGATATGACCATAAATCATGCAAACTCGATCCACTAATGCTCACAAAAGGCTAAAAATGGGCATGATAATGCAATGAATCGTAGATTCATCACCTATATAATGCACAAGAAACCGGCCTTAGACAGAGCAATTCTACACGTGAAGAACGGTAGCCGAGTAATCAAACTAAAGTCCAGAATCCTCTCTTGCGAGCCACTCGGTGTCCGCCACATAGGATCCTGCTAGCGCTGTATGTGGCTCCTCACGACACGTGGACTCGAGTCTAACTAATCCAACTTTTTCTTATGATTTAATTATTAAGGTCCAATTAGCGATCTATAGGTGCATGCAGATATTAGGGAATGGGCCTTAAGTAATTACGTCACAGTCAATACAAAATCCTAAGCTAAGGCCAAACCGCGTAAATCATATAAGCAGTAATAAAATGCGAGAAATCAAAACCGATAAAAACGTGGTGAGGTCCCCCGAGCACAATGGTGCTCGGCGAAACAGACCCCAATAGTCACTGATAAAGTCTAAGTGTCCAAGTCCTGTATTATTACAATAATAGTCTACAGAAAATAAACTAAATACAACTACGGCTATCTAAGCTAAACTATGGCTCCCGCACTCCTGTTCGGCTCCTCGCGCTCTCCTGCAGCTCTATACAGAAAGGAGCCGCCTCCGATTCCCGCGGTTGCGTCGACTTCCTGAAGAAAGCTGCCTTAGTCCTCAGGCCCTCATAAGAAACACAAACAGAAGTGTATCAGACACAATTATTATAAAAATATGGAAATAAAAATGATAAGAAAAATATCTACAAAAATAAATAAAAAGCCGCGAAAAAGCCGTGAAAACAACAACGACTACTAAGCCGTGCTCCCCGGCAACTACGCCATTTTGATGACCAAAAAAATCACGAGAGACTAAGGGAGATAAATATCACGGGTCATTGCGACCTCAATCCCTCGAAGATCGGTCAATTAAGAAAAATCAAAGACCACCAAAATAAGAGTAATCAGTCAAAAATCCGAATAGCGGTCTCGCTATTTTATTTAACCTGGTATAGTGACCAGGGTCGAACACAAGGAGCACAGATTGGCCAAACAACATACGAAGTAGTTAGAAAATCAAAGAAAATATTTTTTGGTGGATTTTATGGTTTTCTAATTTTTTTGTATTTTTAATTATAAAGAGAATATGGAAGAAGCCAAAGAGAAGCACACTTCAACAAATTATTAAATACACAAAAGCAAATCAGAAAATTAAAATAATTTTTATTTTATTTTATGATTTTTTAGATGTTTTTGGTAATTTCCTCAGAATTTTCTACTTTTTAGGTGATTTTATAAAAAATGAGATAAGGTAGAAAATGAAAATCAATGTGCAGCCAGATTTGAAAGGCTACTTAAAAATAGATAAATAGCCTATAACAATCTGGAAACAATTTTATGTCAAACTACAAATAAAAACTAAATGCAGGAAAAGAAATTGCATTTTTTAAATTTGTTAGAATTTTTAATAATTTTTATAAGGCTTTTAGGGTTTTTAATTTATAAATCCAAATTAAGCAAAAGTTTAAATGAAGCAAGAAAACACTAAAACAAACCGTAGCTAATTTTTTTAGAATTTTTGGAGGGCTTTTAATATTTTTAGTTGGCTTTATAATACAAACAGTAGCAAAAATAGAGGTTTTTGAATTTTTAAAAATTGAGAATTAAAGTAAAAATATTCCAAAAAATTAATGAAGTTTTTACACAGTGGTAGGAGACACGTATCCAAATTACAGAAGATTTGGAGTTTATTTGATATTGTATTCAACCAATGAGATAGGCACAGCACACAGGGACCTAAGTGAAAGAGAAATAAGTTCTAGGGCTTAATAAGAACATGTACGCAAAGTATAGGGAGCGTACTATAAATTTCAAAATAAATCAGCACATGTTCAATTCATCCACGTACAGGGGCATATATGTGAATAATAAAACAAAAAGTTCATTTCATAACATCCATAAAACCCAAGCCCGTACATGCAATTCTTCTAGAAAAATCATGTGTTGAAGCACGTGCACAACACACAAAGGGACTATAATGCAATATCCGAAAACTACCAGGTCCAAAGTATGCAATTATTCCAAAATAAAAACAACTACAACTAATAATTACATGACTAAACTATAAATGCTAAAGAGAGAAGGGCATAAGTGATATTTACCCTTTTATTATGATCCGACGGCTGAGGGGCATCCTCTTCAGATCTGACGGTCAAGACGCGTGGTACCCCTTCGACGATGAACGCTCTAGATGAGCTCCTCAGATGATCGAGCGGTCACGAGCCTCCCACAGATGGACGGTTGAGATCTAAACTGGGGCGAGAGACTCGATCGAACGACAATGGAGGATCCTCGAAGAACAGTTCGCCGACGACTTTTGTCTGACCAATACGCACGCTCGGGACCTCCTCTGCTGCTGTTGAGAAGGGGAAATCGAAGCTGGAGGTGATGCGTTGCTGGTGGGGGTCACCGATGAAGCCGGGAACGATCGGGGTGCTCCGACGACGAAGGGGACCCGGGTCTCTTGTTCCTGAGTAATCGGGCATCCAGATGAGGCTTCTTAGCCTTCGTACCTACATAGGAAGCAAGTGGGATCGAGGGCAAACTGCCTCGGCCCGTTAGTGGGTGAAATGGGTGAACGGATGGGGCGATGCGTGGTTTTCGATGAGTGGTGGCGGAGGAGAACCTGAGTCCGGGTTCCGGGACAAAACAGGATGATCAGATGGGTGAAGAAGGTGCGGAGGAGTCTCATGAAGATGTAGGCGTGGTCAGATGGCGAAATGGGTGGTCGGAGCATACTGGATGATCGGATGAATGGCGGAGGTCGGAAACCTAATGATCGAAAATTAAGCTAAGCTACATGCTAAAGGAACTAACTGATGGTCGAGAGCGTCTTTGCTGGAGGTCCTGGTCCTCCTAGCATCCTTGACTCGAAGGAGCGACGCCTCCAGAGGCTCGAGCGGGCCGGTGGCGGAGCGCGGTGATGTGGGTTGCCGGACCTGGGGCTAGGGCGTCTCCCTCCTCTTTACAACACCCCCTTCATCTTGCTGTCACTCAAGGCAAGGGAATAGAGGTCACAGGGGTCAGAGACAGTGGCCCAAGGTGTGGGAGAAGGCGGCTGGAGCTCGGGTTATATACTGGTGTAGGTCCGATAAGATGGGAGTGTAGCGCGCGGATCGAGGTGCAGAGCCCTAACGAGAAGGTCGGGCGAGGACCATGGATCATGCGTCAACAATCGGAGCCCGAGGTTTGATTGAATGGGTGGCGGACCGATTCAGGAAAAATGGGAGAAATCGGGTCGAAAACCGGATCCGCGAGAAGTGGTCCGGGGGGGGGGCAGTTGACCAGGGGTCAACATCCCCCGTGGACCAATGAGAATTCGCCATTTCAAAATTATTTATAAATTCAATAAAAAATATTAAATGATTTTATTTCAAATATTTATAACATGAAAAATGTTTATTACTTTTCAAATTATTTTTTAGTGATTTTTATTTATTTTTCTGAAAAATAAATTAATGTATATACATAATATATTATTATATATAGGTATAAATACTTAGGTATTTTTTATTTTTATTTTCATTAGTTTATTTTTGTAAAATTATCCCCATTTTTTATTTTATTTATTTAAAACATAAAATTTAGGTTATAAAGTGATTTTTATTTAATTTTTATTGTGTATTTACAAGGGTAAAATAAATAAGGATAGGTACATTTGTACATGGTATATACAAGGGTGAGAGAGAGAATTTATTTCATTTTTTATTTTTCATTTTCTTATTTTTATTTTATTTTTATAAATATATACAAATTATGAAACAAATTATGAGGAACATATATATATATATTATGAAAATAAAACATATACATGAAAGGGGGAAAATATGTACAGTGATGAATGGCCCTATCTCTCTCTCTACTTGTTTTATTTTGCGGTCTGGCTAATGCTTGGCCCTCCCTTGGGTTTGGGTCATTCAATATTTATTCTAAATATTTCCCTCTTTTTCTTTATTTCTTTATTCCTTTATTTTTTCACTAAAACATGCTAATTATTGCTACTTACACAAAGCATGCAGTTTGACCATTTATTATATTTACAAATATTTACATGGTGTTTTGCAAAGATTTTTAGCTAAAATAAAGAAATAAAGAGTGATGAATGGGGATTCATCAGGAGATCAAGACTATAATTCAGAAACATGTACGTCCAGATAGGAAGAACTGGTCTCATATGCTTGACTAAGCTATGGGATTATCAGATAGCATACAAGTTTCATGTCTCCCTATATATTGGTTTATGGAATGCCTTGCCACTTTCTAGCTGATCTTATTCACAAATCATTATGGGCACTCCAGGTATGCAATTTGGACAATGAGAAAACAAGCTAGAGTAGGAGTGGACTTGAACAGCTCGCTTGTGACAATTCACTCATGTATAAGGAGAAAGTCAAGCATTGGCATGATAGACACATCCGAAGAAAGACTTTCCACCCTGATCAGAAAGTATGCTTGTTTGATGTGAAATTGAAGTTGTTTCCTGGCAAACTTAAAAGAAAATGGTTAGGACTGTTCACTGTTAGAGTTATGCATCACAATGGTAGTATTACCATATCTGGGTTGTCATCTGACACACAATCGTTTGTTGTAAACGGATAGTTACTGAAGCCATATCTAGATCATGATACATTCGTGTACATGGTTGATTCCATCCAGGGGGTATCATACGATGACTCTTTGACATCTTCTACATCTGATAAAAGAGCAGATATTCTCCAATATATATAGCATTCTTTTTTTCTATCTTTTTCCGTTTTTATTATTCACCACTTTTTCGTGTGTGTGTGTGTGTGTTACACTTAGGATGTATTTTATCCTAATTATAGGGAAGGTGAATGACTTGAGTTTTTTCATTTGCATTTTGTTTCATCATTCATGTTATTTCTTATACTTAGAAATCCTTTACCCTAAGTATAGGGAGATTTTCGCCATTCATTTCATCTTCTTTTTTGTTTTTATTTATTTTTACTTCTTCTATTCTCTCTCTTGCTTGTACTTCAACTTGTTGATATTCTTTGTCTATACTTAGGGATCTTTTACCCTAAGTATAGGGAAGGACAAGTCGAGTCGTAAATTTGTTCATTATTTTCCTCGATTTTCCCTATTTCTACAGTCTTCTATACTTAGGATTATTTGATCCTATGCATAGGGGGATCACCAACTTCTCTTATTTACTTTTCATTCTTAGAGTCATTTTAACATAGTATTCTTTTCACTTTCCTATATTTAGTATCAGTTATGTCTTCCTTTGTAGCTCTTTGGTCACTCTGAGCGCATAGTTCGAGCTAAGCATAGGGAGTGTCATATATATTATATATAATTCAGCCAAAACTCATATTTATTTATTATTAATATGACTATTATTAAAAAAATGTCTTGGAAAATGATTTGCAAAAATCTTTGGTAATATTGTTTGTAATTTTTTTTTGTAAACTATTTTGCAAAATTGTTTGTGAACTGCTTGTAGAAATGATTGTAATTAAATTTTATTGTAAAAATTATTTTTGCTAATTTTTTCTAAAATATTTTTGAAAATTATATTTTTATCAAAATTATGTATAGTGTACAAATGTACAAAATGTATGTAAAATATTGAAGATAAAATGTTTGCAAAACCCTATTTGTAAAATGATTTTAAAAAGCATTTGTACAAAATGATTTGTAAAATATTTTGAAAAGCATTTGTAAAACTTTTAAAAAAATATTTGTAAAATATTTTTAAAAATTTTTTTAATAATATTTTGTTAAAGGATTTGAAAAGTTTTGTAAAATTTTTGTCAAATTATTTTTGTCACATGGGATAAAATTACGGGATGTATATGTTTGTTGTAAAATCCACTTGTGTATAATAGCCTTAATAACTTTTGCTTCTGTAAATAAAATTCATGGTTGTGTATAAAATCCTTCTAGAAAGTTTGTATTTAAAACATGTAAATAAAATATTCTTGTAAAATAAAATCTTATACAAAACTTGTATAATCCTTGTATTTGTACTTGTATAAAATCCTTGTAAACATGTATATAATCCTTATTAATCTGTGTAAATAAATTTAATCCACTAACCCTTTTATTTTCTTCAAAAAATAATGTTTTTTATATATTTCTTGTATTTGCATGTGCATTTTTTAGAATAGTATTGACATTTAAACTAGTTTGGAGTAAAACTGAAGAATGAAGATTGGTTAAGACCTTAATTCACATAATTTCAGAGGAACCTTATAGGAACTGGAGTTAGGACTTTTCAGGTCAAGTGACTTAATTCTTTGAGTTCATAAGGATATGCTCACATCTCATCTTGATTGGTCTAAGAAGAATATTTAACAACACACACATGACCCTTTTATATAGTGACTTAACTTAGACAAGCACCCTACACATAGCTCAACATAGATAAGGTGTTGATGAGGCATAATCCTTTAGCATGGGGAAACACGCAAGTGAAAACATTCACAGTTACAATAAGTGGCTAGTGTGCCTCAACCTAGTCTAGTGGCATTGATGTCTAATGACGAGACGTTATGTGATGCAATAAAGCTTCAAAAGAGGGATAGTCTACTGGCTCAAGAAGAAAAACTCCATATGTACATGTTGCACCTTTGTATATATTCAAAAAAAAGAAAAAATTCTCATAAGAAAGGCATATGCCCCAAAGCCCTATATCAAGGTAGCATACAGCTAGAGACTTGGAAACAATGGTCAAGCTCCAAGGATATGTGGCTACATTGGCCACAATCCATTCTCTCTTCTCTACCCTCTCTTCTTGAGTTGGTTGTACTTGAACTTAGAAGGGAATACCACACTCCTTGAGTAAAGAGTAGCTAGATCGGGGAATTAGAATTACCTTATTAGAGGAGGTTGTTTCTTTTTCATTTCTGAAGTGGGGAGCTATATTTCACTTACATAGTATAAGTAAGATTCATACACGTAAGAGTTTGCATACGTGAACTTTTTTAGACCTGACGATTGAGAAAACCTAAATAAAGAATTATAGAACTTGAGGGTTGTTGAGAGTTAAATCTTATTCTCAATAAGGTTCCACCAAGCTAATAACCCAAAGGTTTGGCCGAGATCCATACTTTGATTTATGAAAAGAAGTTTAATAATCAATATTGTTCTAAGTTATTTATTTTTCCTATATTCTTATTCTTTTTCTTACAGTCACTTATTCTTCAAATAAGTGTTTTCTAAGGGACTGACAAAGGTAAAGCATAGGGCATGATGAATCAGCATTTCATCATCTTTATTAATTTATTTTAGCTCAAAATCCCTTATAAAATACCCATACATATCAATAACTTATTCTTGTGTAAATATTGTATATTTATCACTATTTTGACCTAAAATAAATAAATAAATAAAGGAAAATGAAGAAAATTAAAGACTATATATATGAAATAAATATAGGCTAACTCTGACTCTAAGAGAAGGTTAATACTTGACCTAATCAGCTCGGAATAAAGTAGGGGGAGATAAGGGATAAATACAAGAAATTTCAGAAAACCAATTCATCATTTGTACACTAATGTATATAATACATAATCCTTACACTAATTTATTAATCAATAATTTCACCTAAAATAAAGATGTTTTCTTCTTGGAATTTCTACATAAAAATAAGTTCAAAATATTGAAAATAATTGCAAAAAGAATCATTATACATTTTGTAAATAAGAAAACATTAAAAAAACGTAAAATCAACTTGTCAGATCAAGATCTTTTCTTTAAAAATCAAAATGGAACAAACATACTTTTATTTTACTTACAATTAAATAATCTTTAAAATGAAAGTGGTTTCATAAAAATTGAAGTTAAGATGTGAAATGTTGCTTTTTGCGTACTACTGTATAATATGCCTATGTGTATTATTTGTCTATATATTTTCATTGTATATATATATATATATTATTTTAACTATTTATATATTTGACTTATATATAATATAAATAAAAATCACAAAATAAAAAATAACCAAAAATAAAATCATATCTATATTGTATATATACACCACGTATATTGTAAAATATCTCTATCTATTTATCTTAATAAATTATTCCATAAAAGTAAAATAAAAAATATCATTAAAATCCTTGTATAATATTGCTAAATAATAAATTATTAAATTTTACGTATATTTATAAAAAATAATGTATTAAAAATATACTACAACATGTTGGACCTTTTGGGACAATAAATGGAGACAGTTAATGTACAATCGTCCCCTCTTTGATTTGAGGGGACAGCTGTGGCGTAACCATCCCTTCTATTATGTATAGGGGACGTTCTTTATTGACCGTCCTTGATGATCCTATATTGAGGGACGGTTATACAACCATCCCTTTCTATTACACCTTCTAGTTGTTTTTTTTCCCACGGGGACTTTAGGGGGTGAGTGTGCAGGGAAGAGGTGGCCAACCCAAACGGAGAAGGAAAGGGAAGGATCTTCTCTGTTGTGAGGCCTACTTGCCAAACCAAGCCAGTCGTCATCCCCCATCCAAAGCCCCAAACCACTCGCTTCGACGGCACACTTCGCTATGGTCCTCCGCCTTTAATGAGTAGGCATCTGCCCTATTTCTGCGTCATTGAGAACAGAAGCCTCACTAGATCATGGCCTAATGCCCACCACCAAAGAAGTGTCGAAGCTGATTTACTATCGATGTCACAAAATATATCTTAGAAGGGACAGTTATATACATAGATGGGATGGTTGTGTTGACTATCCCCTATGTTTTTACTGGCGGGACATGTAAAAAATATTCGTACCTATAGGGGACGGTCCATTTACAACCATCCCCGATCATTATTATAGGCGACAGTCGCATGATCGTCCCCGGTGTCTTATATCACATCTTGGCCGAATCTCTTCCTCATTCCGCGATTGATTACTCCCAATCTTCCCCCACCGTCTCCCAAGCTCTCCATCCCCCTCGAAGCCTCCATCGACACCGTTGTCACCTTCCTCAGCTCTTGGTTGATGAGACCCACTATCTTCTTCTTCAGTTGTGCATTCTTTCTAACTTTTTCCATTTGTAATATATTATTGTTTGAAATACAGTTGTTTTTAAGTATGTTTTGTTTTTAAAGTAATGGTATAGTCATGATGATTAATCATAGTCATGATTTTTATCTGTAGTCATCATGTTTAGTTGTAATGAAAAGATTTATATAGTTTCTACAGTTTATTTGAACTCATTATAGTCATGTTTTACTCATGATGTTTTTGAAGTTATAGTTGATGTAGTGTTATACTTATGATGATTACTTATACTCATGATATATAGTTGTAATAAAAAAAGTTATTAATCATAATTAATGTTATATATAATTCTTAGGGAAAATGCTAAAATGATTAGAGTATATAAGAAAAGATAGTGTACACGAGATCTATATGAGATATTAACCTTGTTTATTTCTTTGGATCTTTACTTTTAGGAAATAGATAAAAGGTGGATGAACAACAGATTTGGTGATTATCGGACATATAGCAAAGGTGTTATCAGATTCTTAGATTGGGCATTTCGGTACAAGTCACTCTATCATATTGTAGGAGACGAAGGAGATAAGATTCATTATCCTTGCGTTAGATGCAAGAACACTCTAAGTAACAATCAAAATGTAGTTTACGAGCACCTGATATTAAATGGATTTTGGTTTCACTATACGAATTGGACGTATCGTGGTGAAGGATTAATATTTGCAGAAGTCAATGATGCCTCAGTTGATAATGAAAGAGATATGTCTGAAACAGATAATCGTAGTGGTATGTTTGAAATGTTGGATAGTATTCGAGGGCACAACTCCGGTGAAAGGACCGAATCGATTCATGATACTTTACATGAAAAGATAAAATATACATAAAATCATGTACGCCCAAGAATTAAAATATCTCATTTACGATTTCTTTTGGTGTTGTTTAAGTTAAAAGTGAAGAATCATTGTACAACGGTTATGATGACAGATGTGTTGCGGTTAATAAAGACATTATTAAATAATCCTGAAGGTTTCTTAGAATATTAGAGGGACGCTAAGTCAATATTCCTCTCACTTGGATTAAATTACGAGAAAGTTGATGCATGTACAAACGATTGTATTTTATATTGGAAGGAATATTTAAATTTAGATACATGTCATGACTGCGAAGTTAGAAGATATAAGAATGTGAGTCATGATTCGAAGAGGAAAAATCAGAGAAGATTTAATGGTTCTTGGATTCTGATTACAGCGATTATATTCATATGAAAGAACTGCTAAATTGATAATATGACACAGTAATATAAAAAAGAAAGATATAGCTGGTGTTATACGACATTCAGCACATACGAGAAATGGATAAAATTGGATTAAAGATATCTGTCGTTTTCTGAAGAAGTAAGAAATGTAAGATAAATTCTTGCTTTCGACAGTTTTAATCTATTCGGAAATATGAGTACAAACAACTCTATTTAGCTTGTAATACATGTTGCATATACTCTACCACCCTGGATGTCAATAGCAACTTCTTTTATGATGTTGTCTTTATTGATACATGGTCCAAAAGGAACAAGTAATGCAATAGACACTTATATGCAACCTTTGATTGATGAACTTAAAATTTTGTGGAATTCTAGAGTGATGACGTCCGACGCGGTAAAGAAAGAATCCTTTACAATGCGTACTTATTTATTATGGACCATTAATTAATTTCCAAGGTACGCCAATTTATCGGATTCGAGTACAAAAGATAAACTCACATGTCCAATTTGCATGGACAAAATACAGTCGGCATGGCTAACTGCAAGTATGAAACATTGTTATGTGGGCCATCGTCATTTCTTATCAGTGAATCACATATTGTTAAAAAGTGAAAATAATTACAAGTTTGATGGGCAGTCATTTAGACATTGAATAACTTTGGATCAGTGATCTGGTAGCATGGTGTGGAAGGAATAAGAAAAGTTGGGTAACTTCTCTAGGTCGATTATTTAAGAGGAAGTTATATGGCAGATGACGAAAATAAAGTATATTTTTTCAAGAACTATCCTACTAGCATACCTTACAGGTCTGTCATGTACAGCTTGATGTCATATGGCCATTGACCGAACTTAGTCAATTTTTTAAGGCCTTGTGTTTGAAGACTTCAGCTCCTTAAGTATTGTTCTAAGTAGAGACTGATATTGTTATCAATTTATGTAAGATAGAGTAGGTCTTTCCACCTACCTTTTTTGATATAATGATGCATTTAATTGTCTATCTTTTTAGCGAAGCTCGAATATGTGATCTTGTACAGTATCGATGGATGTATCTAATTGAACGATATCTAAGAAAATTAAACAATATGGTGTTTAATAAAGTTGCACCAGAATGTTGCATTGTTGAGGAATATTTATGTGAAGAATGCATTACATTTTGTTACATGTATATGGATGATGATAAGAGTATCAGATTCGATCGATTCGAACAAAATAATGATGACAAGTTGTGGACTGAAGATCCCAACAAACTTTGGATATTTCATGAAATGGACGAACTTCTCTAAAGAGTATCCGTCGATCTATTTCAGATGATGAAAGATACCTTATTCATTACTATATCTTGATGCAATTAGAAGAGGCTGATTATTTCTTTGAAGGGTATTGTTTAACAAGTACTAAGAAATCGAATTTTCTTAAATGGTTGAAGGATAATATTGAACTGTTAAAAGTTATCAAAGATGAATGGTGGAGCATGAATTTTGATATTATCCAACAGAGTTTATTCTCAACAATAGTATCACATTCTGGCTATATCGTTAGTGAATTCATATTTCAAAAAATTCAATTGATTAGAATAAAGCAACACAGCTTTCTGGAGTAATAGTGAAGGCTGAACTCTCATCTGAAATTGATGGATACTATGGTGAAATTATTGATATATTATAAATCAGTTTTACACATTACGCACGGTGTGTTCTATTTCATTGCATTTGGTTCGATGTGGGTCGTGTTGAAATAGGTTATAAGAAAGATAAAAATGGAGTTCTCTCTTTAAAGCAAACTGGTCGGTTACACATAAATGGGTCGTATGCTCTTGCCAGTCAAATAGAGCAGGTCTTTTATGTACCGGATAACTCTGTTAATGGGTTAATTATACCTGTTAGGTCAATACTGAAAGACATATTTGATGTTAACAAAGAGGAAGATGAAGTGGATAATGATGTTGCATACCGAAATGTTTCACAGGATTTTTTTCATTCTGTAGTAGACAAAGACATTGCTACTAGCAATGCGAGGCAATGGTATTTTTTTGTTTTACATTCAAATAACATGAATTGTTGTAATCGATTCAAATGTAATCCACTTTTTATTTATATTCTATTGATATGCAGATATGGCTCCTAGACCCAGGCATATTTGGGAAGTTCCTGAACCCGCTCAGCAGCCACAGGGAGGATTTTCTGATCTCGGTAGTAGCGGATCTCAGAGACAATGGAGACCGTCTCAGTGTAGGTTCCTGGATCGTCTTGCACCCAGTAGACATTACATATTCGTATTGTTGGAAGAGATGTAGTGAGGGAGACCTCTATGGAGTTTCAGAGCTACCCTAGGTTTCTTATGCTCGTGTACCCATCACGACGCATGACTTTCGACAGCTTCTTTATGTTGTCAAGGCTGCCATACTATCTGATTTGGAGGTATTCTACAATTGAATATTATTTGCATTATTTTAATATGCTCATCTATTTTATTCATCTTGGACTAGGATGTTTTTTACTTGGGAATGCAATGCCACCGTCGATGCCCAAGTTCTTTCTCATACAGATGAGATGTTGCATTGATAAAAGGGATGCATAAAGGCGAAGGTAACAACATTTGTATATATTTGTAAGAAAAGATGAATACTTATGACATTTTTCCCTCTAGTATTACGACCCCCAAATTCCATATGAGCAGCTTGTGCAGAATGCCCCATTGGGTGTTACACCAGATCAGTGGAGGGACATAATCAATTTGTGATCTAGTGAAGAATTCGTGGTATGTAATTTTTTTCTATTTTATTGTTTTACTAACTTCGATTAATAATAGGAAGTATCTACAAAAATTGCTACAAACTACTCCAAAGATTTTAAGTCCACCCACAGGATGGAAGAAAGAACACAAATCAGATGAAGGATGACTTCGTAAGCCTCAACAAATTTAATTATGGGACTAATTTTGGAAGCTAACTTAAAAAATGTGTTATTTATTTTATTTTAGTTGAGGGATAACGATAGAGAAATGACCCGAATAGAGATTTTTACCGGGTCAAAGAGCATACACGTAGGAAGAGAAGTGCAGTGTGTTGATGACACCTACACATCAATTCATGTAGGTACATTATATTGTTAATTTTAAGATTAAATGTATTATATTAAATTTTTTAATTAATATATATAAACCATGCAAGAAGAAATGATTAAGCTCTCTACCACTATCTCACTATATAGCACGGAGACTAGCATGATCCCTCTATCTGCCGACGAAGCCTGCTGCCAAGCAACAGGTCCAGAACATCATGGATATATATGTTGCGGAAGACGTCGAGAAATGATACGTATATGATACGGAATGGGCAGTACCACTGGGTCTCAATCCTCGTCGCAAGAGATCTAAAGGGATAGGGAAATGGAGAGGGGGTTGCAAGATGCCAAGGCAAAGATATTCGCACCAGATGAGGAAATGTCTAAGATGCGTGCTGACATGGAAAATGTTTTGGCATACCTTAACCATCTTCAAAGTCAGGACGAGCCACTCGTAGACCCATCACAACTCGATGATGATGAGGAAAGTAAAGAAGAAAGCGATGAAAGTGAGTAATTGGGGTAGATTACTTTAGTATGTAGAATATGTTTGTTATATTTTAGTAGTATCTAGAACATTTAAGCTGTTGTAGTTATGAAGTATGTAGAATCATTACATTGTTTTATTTTTAAGCATTAGAAACTTCGATCCTTTCTTAATGTCTTGTTGTATTATTTACGTGGTTTTGTAGTAGAAGCATGATATTATAATCAATCAAACAATTATTTTTTTACTTTCAAAGAGCACAAGCGATGGTCACAACCGTCTCTTCTACGACAGTCCTCAAATAGAGGAGGGGACGATCGTGACCGTCCCCTACGTGGCCCAGCAGCTCCCTAACTCTAATTTTGAGTCTTTAGGATTAAAGGGGACGGTTTAGACCATTCCCTCCATGATTCTATGGGTGTCACCAAAGTTTGGTTTAACGGAGACAACAGTCGCCACCGTCCCCTCCGGTTCTTTGATGGGACCGTCACGACCGTCCCCCCTGATGAAGTAGGTCACTGGCTCTTATTTTGAGCCTCAAGGACTAAAGGGGCCAGTTTAGACTGTTCCCTCGGCGATTTTGTGGGTGTCCCCAAAGGTTGGTTTAGCATAGGAGACAATCATGACCGTCCCCTTAGGTTCTTTGAAGGGACAGTTGGAACCATGCCCTCCATGACAAAGCAGGTCAGCGGTTCTCATTTTGAGCCTAGAGGACTAAAGGGGATGGTCTAAACAGTTCCCTCATCGATTCTGTGGGCATCCCCAAGGTTGGCTTAGCGAAAGGGACGGTTGTGACCGTCCCCTCCAATTCGTTGAAGGGACGGTCGGGATCGTGCCCTCCGTGACAAAGTAGGTCATTGGCTCTCATTTTGAGCCTCGAGGACTAAAGGGTATGGTTTAAACTATTCCCTCTGCGATTCTATGGGCGTCCCTAAAGGCCGGTTTATCGGAGTACGAGACGGTTTAGACCGTCCCATCGAAGAATCGACAGGGACGGTCGCAACCCTCCCATTGGCGTTTGTTCTTTGGGACGATTACGACCATCCCTGTAGCACGAACCAGAAGGGACAGTTCTAATCATCCCCACTGATTTGCAGAAAGGGGATATTCATTTTTTGCATCTCTTATGACCAAATGAGACGGTGTTATAAGGGGCAGACTCATGACTGTCTCATCTAGTCAGAAGGGAAGATTTTCATAAAAAAAGGGAATGATTGTTGACAGTCCCCTTTGGGTACTCTACTTGTAGTTATACAAGTGTGGTGTCTATATATATATATATATATATATATATGTATGTATATATATATATGTATAATTTCCTATAAATAAAAGGAATTACTTATTTTTACCCTTGTATATAATTTATTTAATTCAATAAAAACACCATAAATAAGATAATTTAATTATTAACATTTTTATTTTCAAAACTTTTAAATTCTAATTCATTTTTAATTTTATTTTAGTTATCATTTTTTATTTTGTTGTTGTGTTCTATCATTTGTCCTATTTACGTTGCGCTCCCATTGGTTGAACTCGGATCTATTGACTCGGGTCAACTCGCTAATCTCAAGCTCGACCTGCTTGTTTTACTCACCGGAGTTATTTCTCCATTTTCTCTGTCCATCTACTGCTTAACTCCTACCGATTCATTCTCCAATTAGTTAACCCTAACTACACTCTCCATCATCAAATCATTGATTCCCTCTTCTATGCCTCGTTCACGTGACATTTGAATTTCAAAGACCACCGAACATCATGCCCATTTATTGCGTAATTCCACCTTCATCTCCAGATCCATGCATTTTTTTCATCCGAAGGTGTTAGATGGACGTCGAGTTTGTGACATGGCCTAGATTCCTTCAATTGGGAGTGTAAAAGAGAGCAGGAGAAGATGACTTACCGTACATGGTCGGAGTTTTGCCGCTTCGAGCTTCCACCCTCGAGTCAAGGCGATTACCATCCTCATTCCACCCATAGGTAACTCTAGTTCTATCTACTTTCATTTTTGCATTTAGCTTTGCATTTCAATTCTTGTAATCAGCTTAAATTCAATTTCCATCCTCAAACTCCGATACACACGATCAGAGCTCTTCGATAACCAATCCCTTATTTCGACCATCGCAACACCTTCACACAACCTTTCTCCATCTTCTCCTGTAGCCCGATCCCCCAAATCCCTTTTGGATTTGGTTTTACAGCTCATTTATGATTACCTACGTTGGAGTCAAACCATCCACCACCATTCCCATTGTGTTTTTGTGCTAATAAGATCGTCGGAGTTTTGCCTCCGAACATCAAGTCTTTTGTAGGATCCAGGAGCAGAATTGGAAGAGAGAGCCAGACCTGGGAGCCCACCTTGAGCTGCAAATGACCAAAACCTCTTCATCACAGCATCTAATTGATAGATGAGCATGGCAGGAGCGTGCCCAGCCTTTTAGGACGCGGATCGAGTTGAGATCGACAGAGATCTGACCAATCAAAACTCGCCTTGTCATACATTCAACTATGTTCTTCCAACGCATCTTAGCGACGATAGATCAAGAACATCAATGTCAGATTGCATCTGAGCTGTAGATAAAGCACTAAATTAGGTCCATCCCAGATCAGATCAGATCGCAAGCATCCATGTGCACCTTATTCTTAATCATCAAATGATATGCCCAAGCCCATATCCACCGTCGATTCTAACACATGGATCGATATAAAAATTGCACTCCAGCCCTACCATTTATTTCATTTGCAAATAAGTTCTCTAGGGACACGTGTCAGACTGTGCTTCATTGAACATTTATGCATTTTACTCTCTCTTTATTTTATTTACTTTTAAGTCCTATATGAACTGATACGCGTGCATTGTACGTCACTTTGTGGACATTTTATAATTAAAACTTACATTTTTGTGTTATTGATTGATCCTCATAAGTAAAATATTAACATAAAGATCCTGTCCAACGCATCTCACTTGTGCTAGCACGTGCCATTCTTGGAAAAATGCACTTTTGTCCCTGCCTTTCTTTGCGTTGTTATTTATCTAGTCGATTAATTAATTTTCTTTGCATAAAACCCCTTCTTGTCCAGAATTGATTTATAGATTAATTTAGTTAAATAAATAGCAATTCATTTTATAAATCCAAAAAAAAATCTTGTAATTATAAAAACTTTTTTTAAAACCTTAAAAAATCATGTTTATTTATTTTATTTTATTTTAATTTCATTATAAATTTCTCTTTTAAATTCTTTATCAAACCATAAAAATTGTATAACACTTAAAACCCCTAAAGATCATATTAAATTACAGAAAATACAAAAAAATCTATAAAATTACTTTCTGGAAATTTTGAAAAATCCCCTTTATCTCTTTATAAATTCTTTGTGTTTTTTATTCATTTCTTATTTTCAAATCACAAAAACTTTTGCATTATATCCTATTTATTCACTGATTTTTATTTCATTGATTTTTCACTGATTTAATAATCCTCGGAATTTTTGTGGACTCACTTATCTCGATCTTGTACGCTATACTGGTAAATAAAATAGCTTGCTTACATTTCACTGATTTATTTTTGGCTTGAGAAACAAATAAAAAATTTTGTTTGACACTTCTTTGAGGTGTAACAACATTTTCACATTTGATAAATTTCATTAAATAATAACCCGATCAAAGCTGTTCAACAGAGACCGATCATTCACCCTGCATTTTACCCTATTTTACTCAATAAACTCCATTGGAGTTCCCCCTCCTAGCATGTGGATAACTTGCAGGTGCTAGTAAGTCTTTTGGAGCCCATATTGGGGATTTGGAGGTCAGCTTGCATGCATTTCAGAGCCAAATCTCCATGTCCCCTATAAACGGGACCCAAATCAATTTCTTAATTGGGATAAAAGCATGATGATAAAATCATAATTTAGAGGTCTTCAAGTGTCAGATCGGATGAGGATCAATGGACATTCAACCGATACAAGTTCAACAGGCGATACATTCTTCACAATTCTTTCGGTGGGCCTCATCGTCATCTGATGAGGAATAGATCTCCCAGATCTGATCTTGATTTTCCATTCATCCTCAAAAGCCAATTGTCAGATCAAGGGTTCAGCTTCTGATCCAGGTTGTTCGATCCTCACGTGATGCACGAGCTTCATTGGTGATTTTACACCCCTATCCATGCATTTTATTATATTTGTAAATAAATCCAAATTAAATGTGTCTCTTTATGTGAAGGATTGAATAATTGCATATATGACCAATTTCGTTTGAGTACTTACATTTTAGTCCAGTTCATGCAGACTTGTGTACGTGTACACATGTATATTTGGAAAAATTGCAATAAATTGATCATTTATTTCTGTTATTGTTTGATATCTAAAAGTAAAATAATTGCATCCAGATCCCTCAAATTCTAATTCACATATTGGTTCACGTGTACTTGTGGGATTTTTACTCTATTGACCCTTTATTTATTACAATTGTTATTCATTTACTTACAAAACTTTAAAAAGTTGTATTTTGATCCATCTAAAGCAAATTAATCATTTGCTTCTTTAATTGTCTTCAATAAATAACTAATTATTTATAAAAAAATCCATAAAAATTAGGCTAACTTTCTACTGGCTAGTCTATCTCACCTTTTTAACTTATGAAAATATTTTACTTTGTTCTTTTTTAAAATTCAAAAAACATTGAAAATTCACTCTATTCACATTAAAATTTCTTAAAATTTGAAAATTATTTTAAAAAATTCCAAAAGAATTATTGATTGTATTTTTTGTTTTGTTTTATCTTATGTAAAATATGGTTTGGCTCTGAAATGCATGCAAGCTGACCTCCAAACTCATATAAGTTCATATAAGTTCCCTAAAAATTACAAAAATTTAAAAAGATAGATAACTTTTTTTATAAGTTAGAAAATTTTAAAAAGATAGAAAACTTTAAAATTTCATATAAGTTCCCTAAAAATTAGAAAATTCATAAAAAATAGCACGTTTGAAAGCTCGACTTCTGTTTTATCGTTATTTCTAGAAATTTTGATTTGATTTTACATTTTAAAAAACCAAAAATAGTAGGTTAAACTTTTTATATTCTATTTTAGTTTTTATTCTTTTAAGAAATCTTAAAAAATCTTAAAATTATAAAAAAAACATAAAACCCATATAAAATAGTATAAAACACAAAAATATTTTTATTCTGATTTATCGAATATTTTTATTATTTTTGAAAAATCCAAAAGATCTTTGATTCATTTATTAACATTTTCTTATTTTATTTTATTTTGAAAAATAAAAAAGATAAACATTTGCAAAATTAAAAATCTTTAAAAAACTGAAAATCATAAACTATAAAAATATATATTAAAAATCCATAAAAATATAAAATCATAAAAGGCACAAAAATAACAAAAGAGAAAAAAGAAAAGAAAAAGAGCCCTTCATTAATTCTTGTAATTAATAACTCTTGTAAAATCTATTGCCTCATGGTGTTCGACCCTATGAGCTATACCAATTTAATAATAAATATCCATACCTTATTTATTTTTATGTTGGATATATTTTTTATTATCTTGGAGAATTTGTGGGTCACAACAATACATTCACCTCCTTTACTTGTTCACATTATTTTCACTAAATAAATGAAAAACTCACATTAAGTCTTATCACATCACAACCCTCCAACCATACCTATAAAACCCCAAGGCACCCCCTCTATTGTCAAGTATCCACCATTGCAAATCCTCCACCTCCAATGCGATTCTCCTTCCTGGTTACAACTCGGAGGACTTCCTGATCGTGCGACGATGAGATCACGAGGACGGTGAGATCCGCAGTCTTCTCCTCTAGTCGTGTAGTAGCTTCAAAGTTGCAGAGCTCGTGTTTCTCCACTAGAGAATTCAAGCGAAGATAGAAGGTCCCTCCTCCTTCCAGGCAATCTACACCACCCTCTCCATTTTTTGACCATCCTCAGGTAATCCATTCGCATCTTATTTCTTTTCCATCTTCATCAATTCTCATCCTCGAGAAAGAGGAAACCACCTCCTTCGATTCCACTTCACAGAACCCAAAGTCAACCCCACTTCAACTCGATCGATCACCTTCATCAGATTCCCATTTTGCTTTTCTTTTTCCTCTTCCAAGTCTACCATATTCAGCCTCGCATAGGTAGGAGCATCGAGCTTTGTTCTCTCACCTTGAGGAGCAATACCATCCCCCTTCCTTTTTCCTTAAGTTTTGATAACATCTACAAAACCAACCTTCCAGGAGATTAATCAATGCCAGCACCTGCAAATGAAGAAAGGAGCATGATCTCCTCTTGAAGTTTCGTCTCCATCACAACATTAGGAGAACCATATGGCTCCTCCCTCCACATTTCACCAGATCCACGTCGAGCAGGGATGAATCTTTTCCACAACCATTAGTGGAGGAGGAACCAACAATTCCTTCCAGATCAACCGTCCCTTCTTCTTCTGAACTCTGTCACTAACAGAAGGAGTAAGCTCTTCCTTGATTATCGCTCAGTCGCTCGTGATACATCTTTCAACAAGAGGAAGAAGGAGACCACTCAACACTACGGATGTCATCAGATCCCCTTGATCCTACAACCACTAACCATGACCTCCTCAAGACATCTGATCTAGATCCAAAAGATTCGTCCTTTGTGAGATCCATCCCACTTGAGCCTCCCAGCCTCGGGTGCTCCCTAGCCATCACAGCATGCCATGTGGAGGCATGGCGCCTAAAGTGCCACCCAAATCGAAGTGGCCTCACGTGTTCTGCATGCATGCATAAATACTTTTGTGGGGAGGCCCCTGTCGAAGCAGATCTTGCGGAGGTCTAGAAATCTCACAAGGTGAGAATTCCAGTCGATGCGTTAACCACATACAAAACCTAATTTCAAACAACAATTAACCTACAATAAATGATCTAGCAATGAAAATAAATGTGGAGTTAAAATATATTATAACTCTACAACAAGGATGTGTATAGGTACAAGTATGTGTAGAGTGTCGAACACATGGAAGAAGTAGGTAGATCGAGGCAATGAAGCACAAAAGTGAATGTCATGTATTCGTCTATATAAGTGCAAGTTTTTGTGGCTTTTTTATTATATATTTTTTATTTACTTTTTTATTTTATAATTTTATAATTTTAATTTAATTTCCCTGATTTTATATTTTATTTTTATTTTTTTATATTTTTCTTTTTCTTTTAAATAGATATATAAAGCTATATAGAGTATATAAGCAAGAGAGAGATAATATATATAAATAGGTAAAAATATCCAAAATATAAGAAATAAAATATTTTGGGTCTTTTATAATTTTTTAATGTTTTTTATTTTTCAAGAAATTTTACAAATTTTATATAATTTTAAAGTAAAAAATACCCAAAATAAGGGCTAAAATAAATGACCAAAATTAAGATGGAGATGAAAAATATAAAACAATATCAAAAATTCTCTAAATACATTTTAGTATATATATATAATAGTATATAGAAAATTCAGAGATAGAAACTATATTTTTTAGGTTTTTTAAGAATTTTACATATTTTTATAAAGGTTTTCACGGTTTTTCAATTTTTTTGAGTTTCCTTTCGTATTTTTTAGTGATTTTTGGTCTGAAGTTATAAAATATTTAAATAAATGAAAATATACTTTTTTGGAATTTTTAAAAAGATTTTATATTTTTTTTGTATTTTCTTTTGCAAACAGGGATAAAAAGGGATGTTTTTAGTTTTTTAAAAATATTAAAAGCCTCAAAATTCAAAATAAAAAATATAGAGTGAAAGAACAATGCTACAGAAAGATATATTTATTTTTTACAAATTTTTTTGAGTAGATATGCTATATTAGATAAATAGAGGAAATATAAAGAAACTACATGCTAGCAAGGGCATAATTGTAAATATAAATTAGTACATAGGTTAATAGTAAATTTACAAAAATATAACACTTTTTTCGGACTAAAACTAAATACTAAAAGTGACAGGGGTCCCCTCACAAAAAGCCTGCACATCACGCGTATAAGCACGTGAGTTGACGTGGCCAGGGACCTCGATGCAATTTTAATAAACTTCAGAGTCCTGTTCGCAAAACTTACCAAAATAAATACAAGCAAATGAAAGCTTTCATACCCAATATTAAGATACAAAATTTCGTGGGTTAGGCATGCAAAATACTCACGAAGGCTAGATTGGGCGATGGCTCTTGAGTCACTTAGAGACATGGCATCACTGGCGTGCATGATACCAGTTTGCGAACCTACGACCGAGATTAGATCTCCATGAGATGATCGAAGGTGCTGGCACAACGAGATCCAACGGCAGTTGTAGCACGGGAGGAGCTATTCTTGATCCAATGGTGCAGAATGCGGGTGCAAGAACAAAAGAAGAACTCAGTCATGTCGAATTCGATCAGGTGTTGGGCTCGCCTACGACCGCCAATCCTACAGTCGATGGGTACGATCGAATCTTGTAGATCCTCTGTGTTTCCCAGGGGCTTCGATGGTGGCCGAAGACCAAGGAATGGTCCCAAGGGGCTCGAGCCTTCTCCAGCGAACCTGGGCAAACTTCTTAGCACAACCTGAGGCTCAAACGCCTCCTTCAGACCCTGAAACAAGCATAACACATGATTGAGAACAAGGGGACATGGATCTGGTTTTTATTATTGAGAAATCGAGATGTGGCGGGGTGGTGGGTGGTGGATGGAGCTCAAAGGCTCCGGCGAGTGTTTGAAACTGAAATCGACACATCAGTTACTTAACGAAACGACCAACCAAAAGCATGAAATGAAAGATAAGAGTTACGACTAACGAAAAGGAAAAAAATCAAATGGAAAACGCAACTCAACTGCCCTAATCTTGGAGAATGGGGACCTCACAGCAGCGACAACCACCGGAGATGGTGGAGACACTCCCGACCATGCCTCGCCTTCCTTTTGATGCCAGGAGAAGCCCTATCACACCGTCAATCCAAAACACTAAAAGGGGAGAGGAGGAAAGGTAAAAAAAGGTTCAAATTCGAAAGGGATCTTGGGTAGGTTTTTGTACAAAGAGGTCAATAGGGCTCAAAGAACGAGGAATCATGAGTGTCTCAGTGATCCAATACCCGAGAAAAGCATTGGGTGTGAATTACCTTCCATCGAAGAAAAGTTCTGAAGAACACGTCACCAAATGGTGAAAGGAATGGCTGTAAAAAAATCAAAAGTAGGGGAGAAAATGAGGCCTGACACGAGGAAGAGGAGCTAGTCAGAGAGTTGACATGCGGACAACTCTCGGACGCTCCTGGTTGGTCCACGTGGACCAACTAGGAAAAAGCTCTGGAAAATAATTAGAAATAAATTTAAAAATAATAACAATTTTATTAATTTTAAGTTATAAAATAAAAAAATATTTATAATTTTCAAAAGTATTTTATTATGATTTTTATTTTTTTAGAGTTGTACAATTACAAGTTACTTTTTGACGACTATATGTAGGTATATTTATCTATGTATTTTAATCTTTTATTTTTATTTTTTATTTTTAATTTTATTTATTTGATTTATTATTTTATATATTTATAACTTAATTTTATACGCTTAAATATATATTTATTTTTATTTTTCTGGTGTGAAATATACAATTAAATAAATATATATTATCTTTATAGGTATAAATATAGGCATTTTACCTATGAAATTTGGACAAGTATTTTATTTTAATGATTTATTTACATTTTTATTTCAATTTTAATATGCAAATATATTATATATAATAATTACAAAATTATAAAAATATAAAATTATAAAAATAATGAAAAATAAATAAAATGAATATTTAATCACATAGAGTATCTAATAGGGGTCCAAAATTTAACTTTCAAATCATAACTCCAAAAAAATATGAAATCAACTTCATCAAATAGCTTATTAAAAGTTATATACATTTAAAGGTGATTTTGATATATTTTTATATTTATTTGAGAAATATGGGCCTGGGAAGTTGGGGTTTGGGATTCTTATTTAGACTGTAGTTTGTACATTGTATATTATTATTGAGTGAAATCAATTTTGTATTTTTCTATATTTTATTATCTATAAATTTCATGTTCAAAGGTTCTTTATTTGGGGTATAAAAAGTGAAACTAAAAATTGGTCCCAAAAATGAAGGAAAATGAATGAATAAATAGGAATTTTTATTGGATTTAAGCCCTTATCTCCCCCTACTTTATCCCTTATCGACCTAGTCATAGAGATGCCTAGGTCTCGGGGTCTACGATCATAAAATATTTTCAATATTTTATTCTTTTTTCTTTTCTTTATTTTATAATTTTGGCATTAAAAACCGTATTTTATACATTATTTGCACATGATGCATGGATGATAAAATGCAATAATTAAGGCTATTTACACAAATTTACTAGGGTTTTATGGCCAAAATGATAGAATAAGCATTATGAAATTGAGATTAATTAGCCTCTACACTTACAGAGGATCATACAAGAGTCCCCGCTTGGTGCAAATTATAGAGAAGCTCATCCGGCTTTGATATCCACAGATAAGCGCATGCTTAGGACTATTTATTAAAAATACTAATATTTTCCTTGAAAGTTAGTCCTAGGAACTTCTTTATTGCATATCTTTCATATTTTTAATCCTAAAATTGCATATTTTCTGCCATTTTGAAGCTGTTTGATGATCATTCATTTGTATTAGCTAAGGACAGATTAGAGCTTGACTAAATGAAATTATTATTGTTGTATTAAATGGGCATATGTAGGCTTTATTTAACATGTATTTACAATTTAATTATTGAGAATTTTTTTTATTTTGCAAAGATCAAATAGAGGAGTCTCAATTATAATTAACTCCTGGATATTTGTGATTGAAGATCATTTTTTTGGTAAATAAAGAAGCAGGAAACTTAGAGTTATTAATTTGAAGATTTATTTGATTACTCTTGGTATCAAGATTAATTTTTGTGCAAAATTAATTGACTTAACTAGGATTATATCATGCAACTTGGAGTTTTAAATGATAAATATATCTTGGATCTATTTCTATAAGATCTATGATTTATTTGAGGATATTACTCATCATATTTCTTAGAGGATTTCTAATATGTCATTCCAATTTTGTTAGAAACAGAGACTCCTTTGCCCTCTATCTAGGACAGATCGATAACAATAATTCTAAGATCTTGAAAATCGTCTATTCTAGATGGAGGGCATTGGAGTCTCTGTTTTTAACGAAATTGAAAATATATATTAGAGGGATATACTGATAAAAATACATGTCAATAATTTTTTAAAAAAAGGAAAAAGTTTATCGAAATATTATACAGGACGGTCCCATTAAATCCATATATATGGTAAAATGAGGATGCCCTCTAGGGGGAGCTAACTTGTCTCTCCTGCCCTATTTTCTCATTTTTTTGAAAAATATTTCCATGAATTTTCATAATTATATCCTTATATTATGTCATTCAAGTTTCATGCGAATCAGAGACTCCTACGGACTCCATCCATATTATGTCTATTTCAATAATTCTACGATTGTTAAAAAATGATTGTCTGGATGGAGGCCTTAGGAGTTTTTGTTTCGCACGAAACTTGAATGACATAATATAGGGATATAATGATGAAAAATCATGTATTTATTTTTAAAAAAATAAAAAATATGGGGAAAATGGGGAAGGGGAGCCAAGTTAGCTCTCTTAGGGGGCAACCTCGTTATATATATATAGAGAGAGAGAGATAAAGAGAGAGAGAGAGAGAGAGAAGGAAGCATGCTTCATGAAGTAGGTAACCTTACCTACTCCATGTTGATTTTTGCTACTTTTTTTAATTTTATAGAAAATGCCTGATGAATCACCATTCATCACTCTTTATTCTTTTAGTTTAGCTATTTACCTGGGCAAAACCACATGTATATAGTTGTAAATACAATAAGATACCGATAAGCATGTATTTTCTAATACTCAATAATTAGCATGCATTTTGTGTAAAAATAAAAGAATAAAGAATAAAAGAAAAAGAGGGAAATATTTAGAATAAATATTGAGTGACCTGAACCTAAGAGAGTGACCAACATGGGCCTGATCATCAAATAAAATAAGTAGAGAGAGATAGGGCCACTCATCCTTGTACATACCCCTTATATATTTAATGTATATAAATATTTTATTTTCTCAAAAATAAAAATAAAAATGTGTCTCTATTATCTTCTATAAATTTCTAAAAATACGATAAAAATCAGAAAAAAAAATTGTCTCTCTCCACCTTGCATATACCTTGTATAAATGTATCTATTCCTTATTTCACCCTTGTAAATAATCAATAAAAATAAAATAAAACTTATTTTGTACTCCAAATTTTATGTTGTAAAAACACAGAATATGAAATTGTGGTATTTGTACAAAATAAACAAAATTAAAATAAAAATAAAAATAAATAAGTATTTTATATATGCATATCATATAATATAATGTATATACCGTAATTTATTTTTCAAAAAAAATAAAATTCACAAAAAACTAATTTGAAAAATAAGGAACATTTTTTATGTTGAACATATTTTTAAATAAAATCATTTTCGATTTTTAAATTAATTTACAAATAATTTAGATATCAGATTTTTCTGATTGGTCCATGGGGAACTGTTGACCTTGGTCAACTCCCCCCCCCCCCGGACCACTTTCGTGGATCTGGCTCACCGGCCCGATTTCTCTAAAATCTCTGGAGCGATCCGAAAACCTTTTGCCCCGATTTCTTCGCCCGACCTTCCCCTTGGATCCACGACCCTCGCGGATCCCTAGGGAAGGTCAGATCTACCTTGGTTCGTGTGCCCGTGCCCGTTCTTTCTCACCTCCTGGGATGCGTATAAATTCTTCCATCCAATTCCCAGCTCAGTAGCTCACGCCGCAAGCCCCATTCTACCAAAGAAACCTTCCCCTCAGTGACAGCGTTTCGGAACGCCCTTTGGTGGTCGTAGAGAGTGCCTGTAGCTGAAGCTCAATGTACGTGGCCGGAGCGCCGCCGCATTCGAACCTCCCCGCTAGCCGTAGCGTGGTCGAGGAGATGGCCCATCTCGACTTCACCTCCTGGAGCTCAGGATTGATCTTGGACCCTCAGGTAGACCTCTCATCGATCCTAATTCCGTTTATCTCCGATCTTGCATCCGTCGCTCCGCCGGCTCCGACCCAGCGGTCGGAGCTCCACCGATCATCCCTAGTCGTTCAGATCGACTCCCCGTTCCATCGTCACCCTTCTTCCATAGTCTGATCATCTCCATCTTGGCTATCCGAGCTGAGATTGATCTAGGTTCCCTCTGCCACCTTCGCCGGAACCTACCTCTACATCCCACCGTCGCTTCCCTTTGTTGTTCATCCAACAACCCCCACCAGACTGAGACTCCGAGCGAGAGCATTTGTTTGCAGGTCACAGAGCGCAAGATTAACCCCCCAGATTGCATCTCATCCCCCCTTGCCGGAGCTATCCCAGGTCGTACCCCCCTTCCCGGGGATCCAACCGGCAGATGCTCCATCTGCCACCGCCACCCGACACAGAAGACCATCACGAGACGAACCCTCCCTCCTGATTATTCATCGGACGCTCGGAGCACCCTCAGTCCTCCGGCAAACTTCGCCAGGGAGGAGTTCGTCCAGATGCCCTCTCCACCGTCAGATCACACCCCTTATCCAGACTGCAACTGGATCGTCCGTGGCCAGCTCCTGTCTACGTCCCACGTTCGCCATCTTGTTAGAGCCGTTGGATGCGCTAGACGTAGGCATCTCCACCGCACGTCACCAGCCACTCATCGCCCGCTACCTGTCACCCACACGAGCCGCACACCTCTAGCTGGGTAATTTGCACCCCCTCCCCCTACAGTTTCTTTATGTTCCTATTTAGTCTGTTAAATAAATTAGCACACTGTGGACTATTTGCATTCGAGCTCCTACTATTTTCACTATTTGCATTTTAGTCCTTCCTGTATGGTGGCACATGCATCGTTACGTGCAGTTTTGGTGTAATTGCATTTGTGTCCCCGAGCTTTATTGAGGTTCTGATCTGATATTGTAGTTTTCATATTTGCACTTATGCCCATGTGAATGCTGAGTTTCGACATGTGCTGAATATTGTGTGAAAATTGCAAGTGACCCTGGAACTTTTAAAGTGCATTACCATTTAGTCCTGGAAGCCTCTTTTTCTTACGTTTTAGTCCCTGTGTGCTGTGAGCTTCTGATTGGTTGAATAAAATATCAATTCTTGCCCAAACTTCATGAAATTTGGATACTGGCCCCTGCCATTGTGTAAAAAATTATGTGAATTTTTGGACCCATTTTGTTTTCATTTTATATTTTTAAAAATTCAAAACCCAAAAATTTGCTTCTGTTTAGTTTTTAAAATCAACTAAAAATATTAAAAACCCTCTAAAAAATCCAAAAAAAATTACTTTGTGTTTGTGTTTGTGTGTTTTTACTCCTTTCCAAATTCATTTCTTTTAGACTCATAAAAACCCTAAAAATTGAAATCCTAAAAAACTTAAAAAAATCATTAAAATTTCTTTAAAAAAACAAAAAAAAGCAATTTTAGTTTATGTAGTTAGTCTCTTATTTCTAGTTTCTCATAAAATTATTGCTTGAATTTTATAGACTATTTAGATATTTTTGAATAGCCTTTAGATTCTCGCTGCATAGTACCCTTGATTTTTTATCTTATTTCATTTTTATAAAATCCACTAAAAATCATAAAATCTGAGAAAAATATTAAAAATACCTGAATATTTGCAAAACCCAAAAATATTTTAATTTTAATTTTCTTACTTAGTTTAGTGTGTCGAATAATTGTTGGTGTGTGCCTTTTTGATTTCCTTTATTCATTTTCTTAATAATTAAAAATTCCAAAAAAATAAAAATCTAAAAATCCAACAAAAATACTCATTTTTGATTTCCGACTACTTCGTAGTATTTCCAATCCGTGCTCCTTGAGTTCGACCCTGGTAGTTATACTAGGTAAAATAAAATAGCGAGACCGATATTCGTTTTATTTTCTTAATTTATATTTGGTGGTCTTGTTTTTCTTGATTGACTTTGCCTCGCGGTTCGGGTCGCAACGACCCTGATTTACACCTTAACCCGGACCGTGGAATTTTTGAGGTCATCAATGCCACCATGTATTTTCATCATTATATACTTCTAATATGTCTTTCAATTTCATTAGAAACAGAGACTCATATGCCCTCCATTTAAACCAGGTAATTCTAATGGTCTTAGGATTGCTGGAATCGACCTGTTCTGAATGGAGAGCATATGAGTCTTTGTTTCTGACGAATTTGAAATGATATATTAGAGGTATATAGTTATGAAAATACATTATTTTTCAAAAAATAAAAAAATGTTTTAAAATGAACATGGAGCAGGTAAGGTTACTACTTCATGAAGTAGGCTCTCTTTTCTCATATACACACTGAAAAGGGAAGCTATTCCATGAAGCATTCAACCTTAGTTACTTAATGCTTATTTTTACAACTTTTTTTGAAAAATACCGTCATGTATTTTCATCACTATATCCCTCTAATGTGTCATTCTAATTTCATCAAAAACATAGACTTATATTTCATCCACCTAGAGCATGCAATTTTAACGGTCTTAGATATGTTGCAATCGACTTGTTCTTGATCGATGGCATATGAATCTCCTTTTTTGACAAAATTTGAATGACATATAAGAGG
Organism: Ottelia alismoides; assembly: GCA_037367405.1. Taxonomy (NCBI): domain Eukaryota; kingdom Viridiplantae; phylum Streptophyta; class Magnoliopsida; order Alismatales; family Hydrocharitaceae; genus Ottelia; species Ottelia alismoides. The sequence continues at coordinate 1,969,883 of JAZKJV010009534.1, forward strand.
GATATATTGATGAAAATACATGATGATATTTTTCAAAAAAAAATAAAAAACGACGAAAACTGGGCATAGAGTATCTAAGGTTGACTGCTCCATGGAGTAGATTCCCTATCCTGAAATATATATGCACATATATGTATATATAGGTAAAATTCGACTATCCATACTCTTATTTTGTATTTTTATAGGTATTTTTTATAACAAATGGGGAATTTAGATCATTATATGACACCATGTCGTCATTCAAATTCCGTACAAACGAATAATCCTAAGTCATTCATATAAAAGAGGTTGATTTCATGAATTGTAAGACCGTTAAAATTTGATATGTTTGATGGACAACATAGGAATATTTGTTTTGCACGAAATTTGAATTACAACTTGGTGTCGTATAGCGATATAAATCATCTTGGATGTTACTAAAAAATACTTTTAAAAATAAAAAAAATAAGGGTGTTGGTAGCTAAATTGGCTTTTCCTCATAGTAGCTCCATTTTACCCTATATATATTTGAGAAAAGGGATTTTTACCCGGCAGACCCTGTAATCTTTTGTAATTACCGCTACGACCTCTGAAACATTCTAATTCCTCTCTCGACCTCGTAAGCTTGCTAACCCTTATCCTATAAACCCTGTGGTTAACTCCCATCCATTTACCCGTTAAAAGTAACCGGATTCCGTTACATTCTTTTAAGTTATGCCTAATTTATTTATCAAATTTACATTAGTTGCCACTCCCTTTCAACCCTCCTTTTCCCACAACCCAGAACCCACCACCTCCTCAAACATCATCGTCCCCACCCTCCTCCCCAACCTCTGCCCTCTACCTCCTTGTTCCCGACCTCTGACCTCGACCGCCACGTTCCCGACCTCTGACCCCCACGGCTCCCCTGTTCCCCCACAGCTTGAAGAACCCCCCTCCCCAGCGCTATTGAGTCCTCTTCGCCACCTTCACCGCACCCGTCAACAACGCCGTCACCAGTTGCTCTTTGCTGTTGGCACCGCCGATTGTCAACCTGTAACCATCATTGTCGTCGTCTGGGTCCAGTTCATGCACTGTTCTCCCCTCCGGTTGTGGTAACGGATAGCCAACTTCCCAAATTTTTTTTCTTTTTTTTTCTGGTTGTGAACTGCTGTACGATCTTGAATTGGTGAAGAGTTAGTTGCTGTCGCCAGCAAACATTAGCACCAAACTCTAAATCTATCATCTATTTCGGTAAGCACCACTAGGGGATAAGCGGTGCCCTTTTCTTCCAGATTTGAGCTATTCCTCACACATGATTTTGATTGATGTTGGCTTATTAATTCTCATAATCATTTGAAAATCCGTTACCTGCCCCAATCAATCCCCTGCCGCACGAGATTCGGAAAGCCCCCCTCCCCCCTCCCCGCGGCTCCCCTTCTTCCCCGTCGCTCGAAGACCTGCGCCCGCTCCTCCGCCCCCCGCGGCTCCCCTGCCGCATGAGCACGACGCCCCCTGCTCCCTATTTGTTTAGCTGCATTAAATATTTTATTAATCGATTTAAGAATTCATCTCTAAACTTTTTTAAAAATTATTTCTGTGATCAAAAGATAAGATTTATCCGTGAAAATAGAAAAAAAAATCATGATTTGATGAAGGGATGAAGATATGGTGAAGAGAGAGAAAATAAAGAGTATGGAGAGGATGATGAAAGGAGTTAGAAGAAGATGAAGAGGAAGAAGGGGATGAATAGGTAGAGGATCCACCGTCCAATCCTCCTCTGGTTAGATTAACACAATGCATTGACTCAAGTAAAAGTAAATTTAACGGCAAGGTTTCTGGAGTAAGACAGAGCAAGTTTACGGGGTCGAGAGAGGAATCAGGATGTTTCAGAGGTCGTAGCGGTAATTGCAAAAGATTACAGGGTCTGCCGGGTAAAAATCCCTTGAGAAAAATGGGGTTGCTCCTCGAGGGCAGCCAACGGGCTGCGCTCGCTTCCTTTTTTGACATTTTTTTTGGAAAATATTGTAATGCATTTTTATCACTATATTCCCCTACATTCCAATTTCGTGAGAAATAGAGATTCATATGTCCTTCATCTCGAACGGATACTTTTAACGGTCTTAGAATTGCAGTAATCGACTCTCTTATAGATGGAAGGTATATAAGAGATTTTTTTGACGAAATTTGAATAATATATTAAAACAATATAGTGATGAAAATACATCTCGCAGTATTTACAAACAATAAAAAATCGCCAAAAAGAATGAACAGCATCATTCTGTTGATTGCCCTAAGAAGCTACCCCATAATACTAGCTGCCCCTTGCGGGCAGCCAACATAGCTTCCCCTCCCCATTTTTTTCACATTTTTTTATTTTTTTGAAAAATTTCACGATGTATATTCATCTATATATCCTTTCGATATGCCATTCGAGTTTTGTCAGAAACAGAGACTCGTACGACCTCCATCCAGACAGTCATTTTTTAACGGTCGCGGGATTTTTTAAATCGACCATATTTGGATGGAGGCCGTACGAGTCTGTTTCTGACGAAAGTTGAATGTCATATATGAGGGATATATAGATGAATATACATGGTAAAAAATTTTCAAAGAAAAAAAATTGTGGAAAAAGCGGGGCGGGGCAGCCATGTTGTCTGCCTGCAAGGGGCAGCCCCATCAAACCCTATATATATACATATATATAATATATAATATATATATATATATCCATTATTAATTATATAAGAACGAGTATTTATCATTGCAGAATGATTTTTTATACTTGATTTAACGGCGGCTATATTATTATCTAGCTAATATGCAAAAAACATGGACTAAGTGGTTATTTACATTGGAAACAAATGCTGACATTAGCAGTTCCTTTCGCTGCACCGAAGAGAAATCATGCGAATGTTCTTGAGAACCGAGTTGATGAGACCCACGATGCTTACGTTCTTTTCATGCCCACTAAACAATAGTAGCTATAGAGCAACCCCTGAACGGACACCGCGTCTTTCATTCCCTTCATATCTCACCTTAATATCATTCAAGGTGTCCACGGCGTTCCTGTCGCTTCACCGAATAGGAAGATTGATAGAATTGCAAACTCGGCCTCTCCAAACCACTCCGGGAAGAGGACGGTCTCAAAATAAATGATTTCTTGATTCTACTGGTCACAAAAATGAAATCTGAATTAGAGCAGAAGATACCAAGCCGAGACAGGTGTTATCCTCTACGGACCTTGTTTTTTCCCATTCGACAAAGGCAATATTTCTGTGTTAGATCCGACTTCCTGTTCCGGAGGGGAAATATGGATCGAAACAAACCTTTATTTCCCATCCTTTCTTTCTTTATTCCACTTTATCCAATAACTTACGAACCTTATTTCTTTTGCCAACCCAGGTGGTTTAGAGATCCATACTTTTTTTCACCGGTTTGGCGTGACTTCTCTTTATCAAAGCTGTGATCACCAGCGTGTTCTCATGCTGGTTCGTCGTGATCCCCGTCACGTTCTTGAAGGTCGACGACTATAGCAGCACCAACGCCACGATGTGCTTCTACTGCTGCGAGCATGGATCAGACGGTGTGTTTTCGACAGGTTGTTGGGGGTGATGGGACCGGATAAGGTGTTGCTTCGACGCGACTGGACGGTGGACTTGGAGAAGAGCACGTTGTGTCGGACAGTGGACATGAAGTGCGACCATGAAGGACATCGAGTTGCTGCCCTCAAGGCTCGAGCAGCATCTAAGATCCGGTTTTGAACTAGAGAGGATCCCCTGCTGTAAGGTTTGCTGCGGCAGACTATGCAGTAGAGGTGTCAACCGCCTTACGAATTCACGCTTTTTGTGAGTTCTTACCGTACGAATTCGTGAAAACTGCTCGATCAAGATCGAGATCTAGCGGCTCAGCTCACGTTTCTACTGCAGAATCTTCAGTAGCAGACCCTACAAAAGAATATCCATCTCCGTTTCGAACAGCTGCGAGGGAAACCGGTGTCAGAGACGCCTGCTTTTTCTAAATTCCTCGATGCCCCTCCAACCAAATCTCCTGGAAATGGTCTGGTTTCCTAGGATCCATCTGGAAATATTCCAAGCTATAAAAATCCTCCTTAAAGAAATCCTTTGGATTCTGGATTTCAACAGGGTCCATTTGTGAAGTCACATTTCTCATTTGCCAATCCCAAATCCATCCCACGTAAAATTAGGACCGTTAGAAGAGTTTCAAGTTTGACATTCGCTCAAAGTCGACTCGCTAAAAGTCTGATTAGATTCTATCGGCAAACAAATGAACTAAACCTGATCACAAGTTTAAGCTTGATTAAATTACTAAATGGATTCTAGATATTGTAGGTTTGCCCAGATTCGATTCGGTGAGTTCAATATATATACATGCACGTATCTACATCAGCTTATCGAGGACAATTGGACCTTACTTCGGAATTAGTGGATTTTGTCATGGGATAATTTGACTTTGTTTGGAGACTTTATCTCGGTATAAACTATCCCAAGATTAATGATTGCATCGTGATTACAACATCCATTACGTCTATGACTGGTGCTTTTTCCTTCCTCATCCCTCAAACAATAGAACAAGTATAAACTTAATTTATACCTTATCCCATCTTATCTCTTTTCCCTCTTCTGAGTGAATATAAAAAGATTGCAATTATATTTTTTTTCAAAGAGAATAATCCTTATTAATCTAATTTTTAAAAAAATAAAAAAATGGATAAAGAAAAAAATTGAATGATATTTATTCTAATTATATATATGAGGTAGGGGAGCTTACACCAAGGTGCATGTAATTTTACATGCACAGGTGTCATAAATGCCCATTTTTCATATTCTTTTGAAATGAAAGTTTAGGAGATTTACTTAGAATTATTAGTGAAATATATGTTTCAAATTTCGTGTAAAACAGACATTCCTAACATGTCAATATGGAAGGGCTAAGTTTTAGGGATTGTGAAATAGCTAAAATTTCGCAGTCTTGATGGGGCGCGTTAGAAGTCCTGAATTAAGTTGATTTTGAATGACATCATAGTGATACATGGTGACCTAAATCTCACATGATTTCATTTCAAAAAAATCTAAAATGGACATTTATGGCATTAGTGCATATAAAATTACATGCACCTTAGTGCAAGCTCCCCAATCTCTTATATATATACACTTTCCTTTTAATTTATTTTCACTCTCTCATCAGAAAATTTTCAAGTTTAATATTAGTTTAGATTCAATTTGATTAAATAAAGGTTGGATTAAAATTTGATTTTGAAAAATAAATAGACCAGGCTCGAACAAAGATAAAGCTCAATTAAATTGACTACCACACCTAGAAATTGTAGGTCGTTCAGGTTTAGTAGATTTAAACCCCTATACAAAACCTTGTACATAAACACGGAGGAAGCTCACCCACGGGTCACAAGGGTTGGGCGAGCTTCGTCGCGTAGGGTCAGGTCCATCGTAAGTGGTTTAGTTGAGCAGTTGGTACTGGTGTGGCAAATATGATTTGCGTAGCCATGAGATGTGTGAAACTAGTTGAATAACAAGGTGCTCAAAGTAGAGGGAGTGCGGCGACAGAGGGTCGATTGGCGATGTGGGCCACGCACGACAGAGCATGCGAGAGGCTACAGAAGGGACTGATCAGTGAGGTGCGGATGTAGGCATGCGCGGTGACACATAGTGAATGGAAATTTGGAATGTGCACCATTTGGAAGGTGAGGGAGCGGGCAGCAACCATGGGCTAGAGGAGGAAGCAGAGGCATAGATGTTGGGGATATGAAAGAAGAAGAAGAAAAATGATAACGAGGAGGAAGAAGAAGTAAATTAGATTTGTATGATATATTTTGTATTAACAACTCTTATATCGAAAAGCTAATGTCTATTTGAGAGGTGGATAGACAGAAATTAAACTGAAGAGTAAAAGTCATAATAGTGTAAAAAAGTAGAGGTGGAACTGATAATGTAAAAAAATGAGGGGGCATAAGTGATGTTGCCGAATTTACAGGGGTCATAACCGTAAAAAGTCCAATGAGCATTTCGTCGAATACTTGAGCACTAACTCTCAACCCGATCTCCTAAAATTACAACTTTAAACACTATATATCACATATAATCTATATATTCTAGCAATAGTCAATCAATACATAAGAACAATCTAAAAATAAAAAAAAGGGATTTTTACCCCCACAAATTCGAAAACTTTGCAAATTTCTTCTCGACCTTATCAACATCGTTATTATCCTTTCAATCCCGTACACTTGTTAAATCTTACCTTACCAACGTCGGGGTTAACTCCTATTTATTTGATTGATAAAACTAATCAAACTCTATTATTTTTTTACATAATACTCATTTTATTTATCAAAATTACAATGAGTTCCCTCCTTCCTTTCTCCCCCCTCACCCTCCTCCTCAGTCCTCACCTTCATTTCCCCACCAAACACCATCTCCACCCGCCTCTTGTCCTCCATCCCACGTTCCTCGCAACCCCCAAACCTCTGCCCAACCTCCCTTTCGCAACCCTGAATCCATCCCCCTCCCTCCGACCTCCTGAACTTCACCCTGCCTCCCATGCATCGCCCCAAGCTCCAGCCCCATCCCACGTGCCTCTCGGCCTCCACCCCACCTCCCCTGTGTCACGTCGAGCTCCAGCCCCCTCTCTGTACCTCTCGTCCTCTACCTTGCCTCCCGGCACTGCCCTGAGCTCCAAGTACAGTGCCCTGCACCTCCTGACCTTCACCCAGCCTTCCTCGTGCCACCCAAAGCTCCAGTCCCCTCCGGCCCTCCCCCATGCCTCCATAGGGTGTCCCGTTAGATTTACTCGTTATTAACCCAAGTTATTGACTTGATTAAAAGAAAAAATGACGGCATATTTTGCGGGGTAAGATAAGATGGAGCAAGTTTGTGAGATCAAGGAGATAATAACAATATTATATCAAGAATGTAATTTACAATATTTTTAGGATTCATGAGAGGTCAAAATTTCATTAAAAAACTTAGAATTGGATAATTGGACAACAATATCATCAACAACAACAATAGGAAATGAGTGGAGGATATTTGATTGGCCCAAGGGCTAGATCATGTACCCCAATTTTTATAACATGTTCAGAATAGGTGCCCTAAAATATAGGATCAGAATCTCTAATGTCGCAGTGGGCCCTTAGGGTAAGGATAATAATTATGGTGTGTTTGATCGACGGGTTACCTTCGGGTAAACTAGGGAGATAATTCGTTTTGATGTTTGGACAGAGGGTTTTGTTTGAGTAGGTTTGTTGTGATGTGATTGTATTGGAGTTTAGAAAAAGGAGTGGTTATTGTGATGTGATTGTAGTGAAGTTTGGAAAAGTGAGTAGAAATTGAGTAGTTTATAATTTTAAATGATATAATGGTATAATATATTATTTTTCGATGGAACGGATGAAAGAGAAATGATTTATATAATGTTTAAAAATAGAGGAAAAGTAGATCCCACAAGTGAGAGAATGGGTAGGTTTTGGGGATAAACCCCCAAAAGGGAGGGTTAACCCTCAATCCAAACATGGCTTTAGGGATGAAAACGAATATGAATATATTTGTATCAGATCTGCTGTCGTATTTATTTTATAATACGATGCGGATATAAATATCAAGTTGACATTCGTTAATATTTGTTTTTGTATATGAGTATAGTAATAGATTTATTTATAATTGTGTGTAACAATATTTTATTATTGCATTCACCTTTGTTAATATAATTATTGTGAAATTAATATATCTTGCATATTTTGTATGTATAAACCATCCTAAATATGTATATTTTAGTTCATCTATTAAATATATATATGTTATGATTTGTATACAATTGGTATTCGTTTTGCATTCGTATTCATTTTAAAGGATATTGTAACCATTTTTCATATCTATCAATATTCGTAGCCACAATTATATTCATATTTTAAATGATAAAAATATAATTATACTTATATTTGTACGTGTATCTTCGTTCCTCGCTGTTGCCATACCTACTAACGGTCTGCGCCGCTAGTGATTGGAGTGCATTACTTAATGGATTCTGACACCCATTAGTAAATAATACGTCCCTAATGGTATCGACCAGATGCATCATTAGTAAACGTTAGGAATAAATAATATTTTCAGTGGAGCAATTAGAGATAATTAATAAAATCCTCATCACCTAAGTCAGTCTTTCTTACAGTGACTTTTTATATATTTTATTGTTACTTATTGACTTGTCCTCCTTATCAATGTTTAATTTAGCAATAATTAATACAGTTTTAACTAATAATTCAATGGATAAATCATTGTGATATTTAACAGCAGACATGAAATAGATTGCTAATTAGAAGAAGAAAAATTTATTTTGCAACAATTGATATTAATTGCTATATATTAACATTGGAAAATATGATAATGAATATTCAAAGTATTCATTGCCATAGGCAGGTAGGGAGAAAAGCAAGATGAGTTGGAAAGGGGTGCAAATTATAAATCATGGTAATTATCATTGTAATTGAATTAACTAATATATAAAGTCATTACAATGCAAATAAAAAAAAGAGAACCGTTGATGTGATTTGAATCATAACCACGTGTTGGGTTGCTGATATGGCTAATCTATGTCCTGATTTCTGATTGGGTGAGAGTTGTTAGGTCAGGATTGCTGATATGTCTAATCTGTGTCCTACCTTCTAATTGGCTGAGAGTTGTTTTGTCAGTATTGCTGACATGTTTAATTTGTGTCATGCCTTCTAATTAGCTGAGAGCTGTTGGGTCAGGATTGCTGACATGTCTGATCTGTGTCCTGCATTTTGATTGGCCGAGAGCTGTTGGGTCAGGATTGCTGACATCTCTGATCTGGGTCATGCCTTCTAATTGGTTGAGAGCTGTGACATCCATCCTCCTCTAGGATCTGGGTACTCGGAAAACCAATTCCACGCACATATATTCCACATTCGAATCACGTGACATATTTATAAATAGGAGAAAATAACACAACACATTGGACATTTAATTTTTCCTTTACATTCAACATGTTAATATTCACATTCCATTTTCCATCCATTACATTTCCAATGTACATCCATGTCCATAAAATATACATGTATGCATGAAAGAATGTGTCTCAACATGCATTATACATGTCATATCTCTCAAAATGCTACAAATAAGGAAAGACAATAAAAACTACTACCAACGACTGTACTGCAAAAAATGTCGTGAAGCTGCACAAAAAGGATGGTGCCTTCAACTAGTCATTGCTGCAAACTTGTAGATCCACACGTAGGTACGTTAAGAGCAAAGTTGTTCAATACGATTTAAACAACTACACAATAACAAGCAAGATATAATTTAAATGTATCCAAAAGAGAAAGGAACTAGATAACTGATCTCACAAGAATTACATTTTTAATTATTTTTATTAGATATGGATATGAGTAGCCAAGCTTCGTGGATAGTCTGTGCTCTTGGTCATGATGAGACCTCACACTATGACTCTAAGGCAAAAAGGATGCCTTAGGGTTGGGGTGTCTCCGTAAGCATGCGGTGTGGTGCAATGCATCTTAACTAAGTTCCCAACACATCCACTTAGCCCTACCTCCCAATGATACTTCCGATTCACAATTTAGATTCCAACCCGTAATCCTCGTGACAACCCACTCCTCCTTATGCACAGGAGAACTACATCTCATTTCCAACTTCATTATACACATTTCCCAGAACTCCCCTCTTAGCGCTCTCACTCGGAATACCGGCCAATGTGACCTACAATGGCCCATACACGTGTGTTAACTGTAAGTGACAAGCAAAACACTAGCCGGCCAACCATGACTACTTGGCCTGCACTCAAGCACTGGGCTAAAGCACGCAAGTGCCGGGGCCAACACCGTCAGATAAGCATCTCAGTGTGCCAAGCAACATGTCCCCCAACCATTGCAGCTACAATAGCAATTGGGATCACGGTCATCTAGGCTTCTACCCGGGACCCCAACGATGCATGCCTCTCCCTTGGCGGCGACTACTCCACTACCCCATTACCATGAAGTATTCCCTCACTTGAATGATAATCACCACCTATGTAATAAATGCGATTATGTAAACTTGTTTATTTACAGTGGCCATCTAAATGGATATAAGGCAAGCATAGTCGAAGCTAACATATACATATGAAGATAATAGTTGCATTCCGACTAGAAAACCACTCAATTGAATCTCTTAATTATATGTCTTGTCAGAATGGTTCAAATACATCGATCCAAATTCTAACTCAACGCCAGCAATCAAGCTATAAGTTCATCAACAATTATTGGAGGAAGCAGAAGGGATCCCATACATACAAGTGTCATAAATTTTTAAATTTACTTATAATTCATATATGCCTATATATATTTCATGAATCATTAATCATGATAATGTTACATTGTATAATTCTATATAAAACAACGTAATAAGTCATCAAGAGATCCAAATGATACCTAGGATGCATCATAAAGGAGCTCTATTATAACATGAGATAATGGAATGAGGACAAAAATGACACTACCATTATAAGATAATAAATCACACGAACATGGGAGTTGACTTCTAACTTTGAAGTGCTTAGAGCAGGAAATGTTAGAATCTTGCAAATCAAGAAAAGGAGAGTATTTTAGCGGGTGTTCTCATTGATTTGAACCAATTTGAATGGGATATTGTATAAAAAAACGAATATCCAGTAATAATACATGTTGCCTCCTACTGACATAAGCTACCATTTTTTTTTACAATAAGCCAATATTTATTCAACTAGGAGACAAAACACTGTATTACCATCAAATATCGGCCAACATCTGCCTAACCATTTTAGCATTATCTAAATGTTATTAAGAACAAAAAGAGCATATGAACCACAAGATTATTCAAATATTGAATTCATTGTGAATGCAACAGGCTGCGGAATAGTTTAGCTACAGCCATAGCATCCTCAGGGGATCAACTCCTCAATCTCACAACAGCTAAATCTTTAAGTAGTCATGTGTTCAACTACACCAACATAGGTTCCAGGAAATATGGGCAAGACCCACCGATTTGGACCTTAACTGTAAGTGTCATCTACTACAGAATATAATCCCTAGCTCAGACTCCTCTAAAAATGGCAATGGTTTCATAGAAGACTACTATTTTCAGGTCCTAGGTCATGATCCCAGGGAGGGAAATGGATGTTGTTAAATCTCTATTTGGGGAAGAACTTACAAGGGCAAAGTTCAGAATCATAGAAGAATCCCCGGATGCAATTTAAAACTTGAATCGACCACCTTAATTTATCTACAACATTTAGTTTATATATGTGTGTGTGTATATATGTATATATGCAAGGGAAATAAATTTAGTAGCCAGTGGTTACATCTTCAGAGTGGCAGCAACCATCTACTGTCTCGATTCAGAAACTGCAAGTACTGAGCAGTTTGCTTTTGTTCACATGTTAATCACACGGTTATCAAATTGACCTTAATAATGCAAGATATAGTAGACCATCTATTTCTGGGATAAACAACTGGTAGTATACTGCACGGTCACCATTTCGGGTACGAGGGATTCCAAGGTAGGAGGAAAGGCAACCACCCAAATCACACCACCAAACAAGTGTAATTAAGGCTCCAATGGTGTAGGTACGAGATGGAAATCACGAGGAAACAGTAGCAAGAGGAAGGGGGAATCGTACCTCAGATTTTTCCTGTCACCTCGTAATCTCCTCCTACGAAGAACGACGCAGTTGGTGCTCTGATCGCGAGATGAAGACATCCCCAAGGGTGACCTCGCTCTCCTCTACGTATAGGCGGCCTTAGGTCATTGATCCGGGACGTTTTGGCGATCTCTAGCGGAGCTCCGACGAGGGAGAGGGAGGAGGAATGGAGGAGGGGAGGGTTGGACGATTTGGGCATTTTATGGGAGTTTATTTTATGGGGTCCGATCCGGATCCGGGTCGGGTCCGAATATGGCTTGTACCCCTCCTCGCTAAAATGGTCGTAACACGGGCTCTTGAACTCGGATTTTTATGTTCTTGGACTCGTTGGAAAGCTATCGATGAGCACTACACAATGGACTACTCAAATAAATTTTTTGAACATAGGAATAAAAGTAGATTTGCATCTAAGCTCAGATCCAGCTGGATTTTGCAGTAAAGTCCTTGTTCGGGTTTTGGAATTTCACATTATAAAAATCTCAAAGGAAGTCTCGTCCCCTAGACTTAGGATGACTCTAATCGATTTCAACACTGGAACCCCATTGTATCCAAGTCTCCCAGAGAAATGTGTGCATAAAAATTTCAAAGAGAGCGAAACCCATAAAAATCTCAAAGCGAACTTGACTATGGTTTTAATTCCATACATGTAAACATATAAGGGTATTTCTCCCTCATGTCCGCCTCAGGTTCCCATGTCACTTCCTCAACGTCTTGGTTTCGTCACTTGACCTTGACCAAAGGGATCTCCCCCCTCTTCAGCTTCTTGACCGCGTGGTCCAAATTCTGCATCGACTCTTCTGGGATGGAGAGGTTTGACTCCACCACCAAGTCCTCATGGTTGATCACGTGTCGGGGATCTCGGATGTAGTTCTGTAGATTCGACACGTGAAACACATCGTGGATTCCCTCGAGGTATGGGGGAAGGGCCACCCTGTAGGCTACTTTTCCAACATGGGCCAAAATCTTAAATGGCCCCACAAAACGGTTTTAGCTTGCCCTTTGCACCGAAACGTTGTATGCCCCTCATTGGGGACACGTGTAAGAACATGAAGTCCCCAACATACGATAATAAGAAATGCTTAGTCACACAGGATTGACAAAAAAATTGCCAATTAGGGCACAAATGCAAGATAACATACCTGAAACTCGAGGTCTCAACACCGATAGTTGGCGTAACTCTTCTGACGGTTCTGCGCAGTCAATAATTTCCTCCTACTAATTTCTACTACTCTGGAGGTCTCCTCAAGAATCTGCGGAGTGAACATGGTGTTGTCACCCACGTACTACCAACACAAAGACGTGGTGCACCACCTCTCATACAATGCCTCAAACGGTGCCATGCCTATACTGGTATGGTAGTTATTGTTGTATGCAAAATCAACTAGTGGGAGGTGGTCCTTCCAAGATCCCTTCCACTCAATCGTGCATGCTCGTAGTATATCCTCCAAAGTTTGAATGGTCCTCTTATATTGTCCACATGTCTGTGGACGGTAGGTGAACTCAGATGTAGCTCTGTCCTCAAGGCTCTCATGAACTCTCTCCAGTAGTATGATGTGAAACAGGAATCTCTGTCTGATACTACTTCCTTGGGTATCCCATGCAACCGAATGGTGCGTTAAACATATACTTTGGCTAATTGTACTGAGGTATATGTCATGTTGATCGGGATTAAATGAGTCGACTTGGTCAACTGGTCAACGGTGACCCATATAGCATCATGCCCTCCAGGGGTGTGCGGCAATGATGTGACAAAATCCATCGAGATGCTCTCCCATTTCCACAGTGGGATGGAAAAAGGCTGCAATAAACCAGGAGGCCTCTGGTATTCTGCCTTCACCATATGTAAAGTAAGACATCTACTAACATGTTCGGCTATATCCTTCTTCATGCCTTCCCACAAAAAATATTGGCGGAGGTCTCTCTACATCTTGGTGCCACCTAGATGTATGGAAAGTCTCAAGCTATGCACCTCATCCAGGATCTCTCTCCTCAGCTCCTAGTCATCTGGGACATACACACGGTCCTTCTTCCATACGATGGATTCACAGACTCGAAATCCATCGAATCCATCCTTCAAGCATCTGTGGTACAAGTCTTGGATCCTCTTTTTTGTCTGTTGCCCTTGGATGATCCTATCCCACAAGATGCTATACTTGGCTGGCACTGTCACTACATCGGATGTGCCCTCAAATGGAAGCCACTCACTAAGTGTAGTGAGCACATCCCAAGACTACAACTAGGTTGTCGAACCCTCAATGTATGGTTGCCTACTCAAGGCGTCTGCTACCACATTCCCCTTACCAAGATGGTAGGAGATGGTACAATCATAATCTTTTAGCAGTTACATCCACTGCCTTTGCCTCATATTCAGTTCCTTCTGATCAAAAATGTACTTGAGGCTCTTGTGATCTGTGAAAATCTCAAATATCACCCCATACAAATAGTGACAACATATCTTACATGCAAAGAATGCGGCTGCCAACTCCAAGTCATGAGTGGGGTAGTTGCGTTCATGGTTCTTCAGTTGTCATGACGCGTATGCCACAACCTATCCACGCTGCATTAATATTGTTGGACATGCGAGCCCACGACAAGCCATTATGCAATAAATGTTATTGCACATATCATTCCCTGATCTGAAATGAAGAATAAATAATTTGCATATAAGGTCCCTCTGTACAATTAGGGTTATGTACCATGGCCATCTTGATGATCATATAGTTGTTGATTCAATAATTGAATCATAGAGGCTGGTGCTTGGATGAATATCTAAAGGGTTAGATTGAGGACTCATCAAGCATCGTCAAATGATTATTAAGAGATGATCTCCAGCCTGAGTAGGAGAAGGCAATCCTTTCTCACATAGGCTGATATCTGACCGACCTATTGATGCAGGTCCTCTGCATGGGAATAATGATTTGGAGGTGTCAGATTAGTTAGGTAAACGGGTTGACTTAACGAGATCGAGATAAACTAAGTCCTATGTTGAATGCTGCCACAGCATAGGCACGCATCCTCTGATCGGAGATAGATGTGTTACTATATGTCTGAGTGTGTACATTCGGCAGACCAATAGTTTGATGACCTAACCAAGGCTGGTGTGCATGTAAAGGCATATGAGTAATACGATCTCTCAAAGGGATCATACATGTTCACTTATGAACCGGAAGACATAATCTCACTCATGAGGTATTGGTACCGATCAAATTCCATGTACGGTCATCGTGCTTTGGAAGCATGACATGAATTTGAAGGTATGATATATGCTTTCGGAAAGCATATGATCGATACCAATTCTCAATGACCAAGACTGAGAAACTTGGTGATCAAAACCTGAAGAAGACAATGTAAAATTGATCTTGATCTTCAGGTTGATCATAGGTCTTCCAGTATGCAGGATGTACATGTATTGGGAATACCTGAGGGTGACGTGATCATAAACGATTGTATAACCATGAGGCTTCCATTATGAGGGAGTGATGAAACAGGTCTGTATTTTAGTGACCCCTCTCAGTAGAGAAGCAATCTGATCTTGGTCCAAATGTTGTACATTGGTCTGAATGAGATTCAGATGCAATGAGAAGATTAGATTTGCGGTCTTGATTTAATAAGGCATCTGTGGGAGGGACGTAAGATCTGGATTTGAGATGAGATCTCAACATCCAATTCACTATATGTGGAACAATACAATCGCCCTATCCTTATCTCCAAGTATCTGCAGAGAAAGCACATTATTCTTGAAGGGGTTCAAGAACAATTCATTTGATGGATTATATATATCCAAGTAACAAGATGTTGATAATGAAATGAGATTTAATTATCAAGAATAATATGAATGGGACTCATATTGTGAGAATAAATATCCAAATGAGATTTAATTATCAAGGAAATGCAGATTGTGGATAGTGATATCCATAATATATGTGTATATATTATAAATATGATTTATAATATATTAGAGAGAGAGAGAGAACACCTTTGTAAATAGCATTTGTTAATTGTTAATGAGAATTGGATTCACATTAAGCAATTAATTAGAAATGTAGTTTACAATTTAGTTTGGATTGTGAATATGATTCACATATTGTCAATGGCATGATTGAAATATTCATTAATTAATTGGGAATTAATTTAATGGATAATTTTGCAATAGATATACACTAATTAATTGGGAATTAATTTAGTGGATAACTTTGCAATAGATATACACTAAATAATTGAGAATTAATTTAGTAGATAATATTGCAAACAAGTAAGAGATAATTGGATTAAATAAAAGGGATGGATAAAACACAACCAAATGAGGTGGCGTCACCCATGACTTGGTCATGGATGACGCCCCATCTATTTGGGATGAATTATCGTCTCATTTTATTATTATCCTATTATCTTGTGTTTATTAATTTATTTGATGAATTAAATTATGTTGATAATTATGCAACATATATTTACTTAAATAAATTAATATGTTATTGTTTGAACAACAATTATCATGGCCATTTATTTGATATACATATCAATCTAATCATTGATTTTGTATATGCCATGGATTGTGATCCATGGACTTCCAAACTAATATAAATAGAGGGCAACCCTTGCCTCTACAAGGTACACAATATCAAGAGTAGTACATGCCTACTCCTCTCTCTCTCTCATTCTCGTCCTCTCTCTCTAAGATGGTCGTTCACCTTGTGTTTTGAGAGAACGAGCGATCATCTCGACGTTGTTGTGTTGTCGCTTCGATTGCTCGTGGATCTCCATCGACGTATTTTGTTGGACCAAATCAGGAGATTCAAGTCTTGGATCTTCATCGAGGATTGCGGGAGGAACGCGTCTCATCATCTCGCCCGCAAGTGCCATCTTCGTGGATCAGACTTGAGTTAGGAGGATCTCTTGCTTTAGAGATCTCGTGATCGTAACCACGCTTCAAGAGATATTTCTAATACTTTTTGATTTGATGAAATGATCCAAGAAATATTCTTGTGATCATGTGGTTTCATCACTTGATTTAAAAATTTTAAATTCCGCTGCATCTAGCGACTAGTCGCCCCTATCGTATGAGATGCGATCAACACGCTTCCATGATACGCTTGAGAATTCTTCGTATCCTTCAAGTGGTATCAGAGCCTTAGGTTGAATAAGGTTTTGGATATAATCCTTAAACCTAGGACGACTTGGGTTTGAAAGGGTTGCGAAATTTTTTGCTGCATTTCAATTTTCGCACCTCTGATTAATTGAATTTTTCGGCACTATTTAAATTGTTTAAACAGAAATTTTCAATTGGTTTTTTTCCCCATTAAATAAGGAAATCATAGGATCTGAGTTTATGTAATTTGGATTTCATTTGCTCAAGATATGGCCCTTTGAATAAACATGTATACATTGTTGCGGGCACAACAGATCTGAACGTGATTAATAAGTTAATTACTATTTTGATGTGCCTCTAAATACGTGAAATATCACTTAGGTTCTGTTGTAAATCAAGTTGGCAATCTTAGAAAACTGATTTTGTGAATTTTTTTTAAATTGATCAAGATAAGTTAATTTTAGTGATTAGGGATCACTGCTGGAAGTTGACAAACTTGATCATGAACCTTGTGATAGTCATTCAAATATGTTGATGGAAATTAATTGTTAATTTTCTGAAATAATTAGTGAAAATATTTGTGAAATATTTAAAGAGATAATTATTTCATTGAATGACATTTCACTAGCCAAGATGATAAGATAGTTGATCTTGATCATTAATTAGTTGATATGAAATCATCAACAAACATTGTTTTCATGAAAAACTTTAGTTTATCCTACAATAGTTGTAGGACAACTTTTACATGAAAAACCCTCTTGCTTGAATAGGATTGGGGATTTTTTAGCAAATCTCCTTATAATATTATCAAAATGGTTTTGATGAATATTATATGGTATAATTTCGATTGAAAAATCGATGAGCATCTCAAAGTACATAATGATCTATCTGGCATTATCCTTTCCTGAGGTGGATATGGTGTCTAGTTGGAGAGCATTGGGGTAGCGGGTTGCAACGTATGTTGTCTGTCTCACTCTCGTCGGTACTGGCCATGACAATGGGTAGGGACTCGGTAATGCCGGAAAAGTCAAAGTGTATTTTTCTAATTATTAAAATTCGAATAATTCGTACTTTGAGATTATACCTACTATTCAAGTAATAATAAGTTTGTTGATTGATGATTGGATTAATGATTAATTTAATGTGATTAAATTAAGTATATCCAATAAACACTCTATTATGAATAGATGTGTATTTCCCTTAGAAGAATTAATTATGTGAATATGATTCACGATAATTAGTTAATAAAATTTGAATATGAGGTGGAGGATCACATAAGTGACATCCATGGTCTCCCGTCAAGGCGAAGGGTTCCTTCGCTAGGGATTGTATGTAGGAGACGCATGTCCGAAGTGACAGCTCATGTATGCAAGCGCATCTGGATCAGGCTCTTTGCTTCTCGAAGGAGTAAGGCCGTATGCGTAGTGACCCCAATATCGAGTCCTCATATTATTGGGCCATATTAGATTGTGCATAGCGAGTTCTAGTCCTATTGACGGCTGGTTCAATTAATGATGGGTCAACATCACCTTAGGAGTGGTGGGTCTGGGTATTAAAGACCGAATTGGGAAATGCAAGTTGGACTTGCAAGACGGAATGTGTTCCCGCTTCTTTTTATCGGAGTCATAAGTTCTCATATTATTGGGATGTGACAAAGATAGGAAAGGAGATCTCAGATCTTGTTAGAGATATAATGGTAAGAATATCTCTTACATTGAAAGTGTAAGGGAATGAACTTTCATTGTTGACAAGACAAGATAACTTTGATATAAAAATTCCTAAATCAAAGACAAATATGTATGTATAATATATACACCCATATGCAAATTTCTTATTTCAGATAATCCATCATTAAACCCACTCAATGTTATACTCAATAATAACCAGTAAGATATCATGGATTGGACTCATGATCCAGATATTGTACTTGCAATTGGACACATAATGTATGTAATTGCAATGTGCAGTTTCCTCAACATAGTGAGGAATGTCAATTAAATAAGATAATAAGACATCACCTTAGGGTTTATATGTCTCTATAGTCTTGATTTTTCATCGAGTGTACTTTGGAAGTGACATGTTGATGATGATCGCAATTGTCAAATAATCCTTATAAAATCTAAGAAGATGTTCTGGCATACATATGTGCTCTAGACATTTAATCATGATTGACATGGTTCTTTGCATTATTCATAATGGTGGCTCGAAAGAGATGATGTATTCAAAATGTTTGAATACCTACCTAAACCTAAGTATCTAAGAGTTAAGATGTATGTAGATATAATGAGTGTCATCATTCTACTATCTATACTCAAGTCATTCATGAAGCATCATAATAATCATTTTATATGAATTTAATGAAGCTTGTATAAATGTTGAAGTGCTCTTGTATTGAAATTTTTTAAATTCAACATAAGAAATTCTTTATCTTGAACAATGGTTGTTTATAGATGAAGAGAGCACAGTGGAAATGTGGGTCGGACCCATGTGAGAAGCAAAGTCAAAGAGTTGATTGTACTTCTGTGACTTCCATATCACATCCAAGGAGTTGGATGAATGCTGATACTGCAATAAGTTGATGTGTTGATAGTATGACTATCAAGTCTGTCAAAATCCTTAGTGAAGGACTCAGATAGAGCATCAGAATAATCTACATATAATCATTGACTTTGACTTACTTATTTCATAAGATAAAGTCTAATAATTGTATCTCAATCTTCTAACAACACATGCAATGTGTTGCATATGTTTTAGAAGACTGGAATTTGATCTTCCGGTTTAATAGTCATCTACATGGATATTGGTGTAATTGTTGCAACAATCTCTATTGGATAGATGGACTTCATATTTTCAGTGGGAGAGCCCATTGTCTTAGAGAATGTCTCTATTACCTAGATATTAGAATACACTCATTGTTTGTTTCTAAATGTTGGAAATAAACATGAATTTTGAGATAGAACTATCATAAAGAGTTATGGTGAATATTTCAGATAGTAATCTAACATCTAGTGGACTCCACAAAAAATTAATGAATGGTTCATTAAGATTTGTAATATTGAAAATTAAAACCTTTATAAGATCAATAGGAGGATGAATATCATTTGGCAATGATTTGGCATCAAGTCTTGGACATATGTCTGCTGATGAGATCAATAGACTAGTAAGTGATGAAACTTTAGAATGTCTAAAATTTCAAATCTTACATACTTTAGAATATTGTATTTCAAAGAATGTCCAATACACCCTCTCTTAGGAAAGGTGTAAGATGTCAAGGTATTCGGGATCTCATACATATTGATGTGTGTAGATCATCTATATCATAGTGAACATTATGGATATGTGATATCTATTGATGATCGTGTATGATATGAGATTTCTTCTCTTCACCTAAGAAAATTTTTAAATGTTCAAAGATTTCACAATTTTGGTTTAGAACCAAAGTTTGAAGGAAGATTAAATGAATTTCATCTAACCAAGGTAGCAAGTACCTATTAGATGAATTCAAAGAATACCTTATGAAGATATGAATATCATTTCTATCTCAATCCTCCTAATACACCTAAACTCAATGGAGTTGTAGGGAGATACAATTGGATCATGTGTCACATGATTTGATCATGATGAATTTTAGCATAATTATCCCTTAGTTTCCAGGTATATATGTGTAGTAGAGACTACAATATATATCCTTAATAAGGTTCTATGCATGTAAGCTGGAATCTAGCACTTGAGAGTGCTACTTCATTAGGAAAATAAAGGATGGCATTGGATACCTACTTTATAACCCTGAGATTCTTAGAAAATCTCATCTTTGCGAATGTGATTCTTGGAGGATGACTCTCTTGAGAATCACGATGAAAATGAAGTATAGGAACTCATTTAGTCTTGAGAAGATAATGAGGCTCCTGAAATCGGGAACTAAAAAGGACAATTAAAGATGAAGCACTAATACCACTTCAAATGAGTTTGAGGATGTATTCCATGTGTCAATTAAGTCTGACAATGATCGGACTTCATGTGATGAAGCTCATGAGGATCATGACATAGAAAGATGGATATTAGCAATAAAGTCTAAAGTGGAATTCATATACAAATGTTGTATATGGACCCTAGAGGATCCACCTATAAGGGTTAGACCCATTAAGGTGTAAATGGATCTTCAAGATAAAGGGAACCTGATGAGATGGTAGAGACCTTCAAAGAACGGTTCATAGCCATGAGCTACACACCGGAAGAGAAGACATTGCTTGCGATGAGACTTGCTCTTCGGTAATTATGCTTAAAATCATCAGAATATTGCTAACCTTAGCTACACAACTTGACTATTGCATCTTCAAGATGTAAGTCAAGATTGCATTCCTCTAAGAATACCTCTCTGAGGATGTTTACATGAAGTGGCCCCAGGGTTTCATGATTGGGGAAAGTAAGGTATGAAAGCTAAAGAAATCCATCTATGGACTCAAATAAGCTTCTTGTAGTTGGAACATAAGATTTGATGAAATTATAAATTTTATGATTTCAAATAGAATCTTGATGTACCATGTGAAGCTTAGTGGGAGTGCCATTGTGTTCATCATGCTAAATGTAGATAATATCCTAATCATTTGGAATGATATAAGTATGATAATAAGTGTCTTGTGATCTGGCTATTCCATACCTTGAGATATGATCTCAAAGATACCTCTTGGATCTTAGTTCTGAAGGTGTTCAGAAGCAAAGAGAAGAGGGTATTGGGACTGTCACATTTGTAGTACACCTTGAACATGTTCCATTTTCTGGAAATTCCAAGAAAGGCTTTCTTACCTTGAGATTTGGTACTGACCTATCTAAAGGGATAGCACCTCAAAGAGTTGAGGAAGTGAATGCTAGAACTGCTTGCACATGTGCATCAGTTACGAGAAGCTAAGTGTATGCTAGATGTGTACAAAAGCCAGATATCTGCCATGCAGTGGGAGTAGTAAAGTGTTGCTAATCCTACTATGGAGAGAAAATACTTGATTGTAGTAATAACAAAATCTTCATAGATGACAAGATTTTTTGAGGTAGTGATGTCAAAGTCATATCTTCAAAAGCTTCAGACTTTATAGATAAAGATCTAAAAGGTCTTAACTGTGGATACATTAAGAGATAGTGATCTCCAGGAATAAGGGTATTCTAATAAGGATTATAAATACTGGTTATAATAATTATTGAGCAATAGTGTCAAGGACACTATAACTGCTTTGACAAGATTGAGTATTTGTTGCATTGGATGCAACATTCGCATTAGATGCGAACACTGTTACTGGGGATATGCAAGTGTCGTAAGGGCTTGGCATAGTCTTGCGGGAATAGAGTGACTGATCAGCTTACCTAGCTATTTTCTATATGGCCTATGATTGTCATATGAGTGTGGGTTTAAATGATTAACCCATTAATGGGTCTTTGGGCTAGTGGGAGATTGCTGGACATGCGAGCCCCGGGCGAGCCATTATGCAATAAATGTTATTGCACATATCATTCCCTGATCTGAAATAAAGAATAAATAATTTGCATATAAGGTCCCTCTGTACAATTAGGATTATGTACCATGGTCATCTTGATGATGATATAGCTGTTGATTCAATAATTAAATCATAGAGGCTGGTGCTTGGATGAATATCTAAAGGGTTTGATTGTGGACTCATCGAGCACCGTCAAATGATTATTAAGAGATGATCTCCGGCCTGAGTAGGAGATGGCAATCCTTTCTTACATAGGCTGATATCTGATCGGCCTCTTGATGCAGGTCCTCTACATGGGAATAATGATTCAGAGGTGTCAGATTAGTTAGGTCAATGGGTCGACTTAACGAGATCGAGATAACCTAAGTCCTATGTTGAATGCTGTCACAGCATAGACACGCATCCTCTGACTGGAGACAGATGCGTTACTATATGTCTGACTGTGTACATTTGGCAGACCAATAGGTTGATGACCTAACCAAGGTCTATACACCGACAGGTTGGTGTGCATGTAAGAACATGTGAGTAATGTGATCTCTCAAACGGATCATACTGGTTCACCTATGAACCGGAAGACATGAGCTCATTCATGAGGTATTGGGACCGCCTCAAATTCCATGCATGGTCGTCGTGCTTTGGAAGCATGACATGAATTTGAAGGTATGATATATGCTTCGGGAAAGCATATGATCGATACCAATTCCCAATGACCAAGATTGAGAAACTTGGTGATCAAACCCTGAAGAAGACAGTGTAAAATTGATCTATCTTCATGTTGATCATTGGTCTTCCAGTATGCAGGATGTACAGGTACTGGGAATACCTGAGGGTGATGTGATCATAAACGATTGTATAACCATGATGCTTCCATTCCGAGGGAGTGGTGAAACAAGTTTGGATTTTAGTGACTCCTCTCAGTAGAGAAGCAATCAGATCTTGGTCCAAATGTTGTACATTGGTCTGAATGAGATTCATATGCAATGAGAAGATTAGATTTGCGGTCTTGATTTAATCAAGCATCTGTGGGAGGGACGTAAGATCTGGATTTGAGATGAGATATAAACAACCAAGTCACTATACGCGGAACAATACAATCGCCTTGTCCTTATCTCCAAGTATCTGCGGAGAAAGAACATTATTCTTGAAGGAGTTCAAGAATATTTCATTTGATGAATTATATATATCAAAGCAACAAGATGTTGATATCTAAATGAGATTTAATTATCAAGAATAATATGAATGGGATTCATATTGTGAGAATGATTATCCAAGAAAATTAAATGAGATTTATATATCAAGGAAATGCAGATTGTGGATTGTGATATCCATAATATATGTGTATATATTATAAATGTGATTTATAGTATGTTAGAGATAGAGGACCTTTGTAAATAGCATTTGTTAATTGTTAATGAGAATTGGATTCACATAAAGTAATTAATTGGAAGTGTAATTTACAATTTAGTTTGGGTTCACATATTTTCAATGGCATGATTGAAATATTGACTAATTAATTGGGAATTAATTTAGTGGATAATTTTACAATTGATATACACTAATTAATTGGGAATTAATTTAGTGGATAACTTTCCAATATATATATATATATATACTAATTAATTGAGAATTAATTTAGTGGATAATATTGCAAACAAATAAGAGATAATTGGATAAAATAAAAGGGATGGATAAAACACCACCAAATGAGGTGGCGTCACCCATGACTCGGTCATGGGTGACACCCCATCTATTTGGGGTGAATTATCATCTCATTTTATTATTATCTTATTATCTTGTGTTTATTAATTTATTTGATGAATTAAATTATGTTGATAATTATGCAACATATATTTAATTTAAAATAAATTAATATGTTACTGTTTGAACAACAATTATAATGGCCATTGATTTGATATACATATCAATCTAACCATTGATTTTGTATATGCCATGGATTGTGATCCATGGACTTCCAAACTAATATAAATAGAGGGAAACCCTTGCCTCTACAAGGTACACAATATCAAGAGTAGTACACGCCTACTCCTCTCTCTCTCTCTTATTCTCGTCCTCTCTCTCTAAGATGGTCATCCACCTTGTGTTTAGAGAGAACGAGCGATCGTCTCCACGCTGTTGTATTGTCGCTTCGATTGCTCGTGGATCTCCATCGATGTATTTCGTTGGACGAAATCAGGATATTCAAGGCTTGGATCTTCATCGTGTATTGCAGGAGGAACGCATCTCATCATCGCGCCCGCAAGTGCCATCTTCGTGGATCAGACTTGAGTCAAGAGAATCTCTTGCTTTAGAGATCTCGTGATCAAGAGGTATTTCTAATACTTTTTGGTTTGATGAAACGATCCAAGAAATGTTCTTGTGATCATGTGCTTTCATCACTTGATTTAAAAATTTTAAATTCCGCTGCATCTAGCGACTAGTGCGACTAGTCGCCCCGATCGCATGAGATGCGATCAAGACGCTTCCGTGATGCGCTTGAGGATTTTTCGTATTCTTCAAATATTTCACCCAATCCCTCTTTGGAAGCATCTGTGTACACGGTGAAGTCCAAGGTACCAGAAGGAAAGGTGAGGATGGGCGTAGAAGTCAATCGCTCTTTGAGCGTTCGGAAGCTCAACTCACATCTGTCGCTCCAAACAAATGGGGCATCCTTCTGCGTCAACTGGGTGAGGGGTAGAACCAATTGAGAGAATGATGAGACGAAAAACCGAGAGACTAAGGGAGATAGGTATCACGGGTCGTTGCGACCTCACCCTCTCGAGTCGGACTCAACAAGAAAACAAGACCACCAAATAAAGTAATTAATTAATAAAGCCAAATAGTGGTCTCGCTATTTTATTTAACCTGGTAAAGCGAACAGGGTCGAACTCAAGGAGCACATGTTGGCTTAAAAAGCCTCGAAGTAGTCGAAAATCAAATAAAAAGAAGAAAATGTTTTTGATAGATTTTATATTTTTTATTTTCAATTATAAAGAAAATGTGAAATAAAGGTAAAAAGGGCACAAGAAACTAATTATTAAACATACAAAACAAGTCAGAAAATTGCAATAAAAATGTTTTTGGGGTTTATAATTTTTCAAGTATTTATGGTAATTTTCTTAGATTTTTTTTTGCTTTTTGGTTGATTTTATAAAAATGGAATAAGATAGAAAATAGAAGCTATTGTGCAGCCAGATTTGAAAGGCTATTTAAAAATATAAAAATATCTCTAAAAATTTGGAGACAATTTTATGAAAAACTACAAATAAAACCCTAACTACAGAAGAAGAAATTGCAATTTTCTATTTTTTTTAGAATTTTTAACGATTTTTATAAGGTTTTTAGGGTTTTTCAATTTTTAGGGTTTTTATAAGTTCAAATGCAACAAAATTTGGACGAAGCAACAAGACACAAAAACAAACACACCACAATTGTTTTAGACTTTTTGGAGAGTTTTTAATATTTTTAGTTAATTTTTAAATTGAGTAGCAAAAATGGGGGTTTTGAGTTTTTAAAAATAGAAAATCAAAACAAAATTGTCCCAAAAAATCATTGAAATTTTTACACAGTGGCAGGGGCCACGTATCCAAATATCAAGAGATTTGGAGTTGATTTACTATTTTATTCAACCAATAGAAGAGGCACAGCACACAGGGACGAAAGTGCAAAGAAAACAAATTCCAGGGACTTAAAGATAACACGTGTGTGAACTATAAGGGGCTCAATGCAATTATCGTGTCAAATTCAGCACATGTTCCAATTCATCACGTATAGGGGCATAAATGCAAATATTTAGACTAAAACTTTAAAGCATCACATTCAATAAACCCAAGCCCATATATGCAAATATCCTAGAAATATCACGTGACGAAGCACGTGCACCACAAATGGAGGGATTGAAATGCAAATAATAAAACTCCAAGGTCCAAAGTGCAACTTAAACAAATTAAAAACAACTACGTAAAATAGTTACAGGACAAGGAAATAAATGCTAAACTAAGAAGGGCCTAAGTGAAGTTTATCCTCTTATTAAGATCTGACGGCTGAAAGGGGATCTTCGCTTAAGATCTAACGGTTGAAATCAGATGATACCCCTTCGACGATCGACGCTCCAGATGAGATCCTCAGATGGATCAGACGACTGCTAGCTTCCCGCAGATGGATGGCAAAGATCTGAACTGGCGGATGAGCTCGATTGAACGATGGAGGAGGCCTCTAGAAGAACAGGTCATCGGCGAACTTTGCCCAGCCGTTGCGCACGACTGAGGGCTCCTCTGATGCTGTTGGGATGGGGAAAAGGTAGCTGGTGTCGTTCCGCCGCTGATGGGCTGCTCCGATGGGGCCGAGAGGACCTGGAGGACCCCCGGCAACGAGGAAGACCTGGAGTTATGTGCTTCAGTGAGAGGACCTCCAGATGAGGCCCATTTGCCTTCTATTCTTGCACAAAAATAACTTGGGTCGAGGGTAAACTGCCTCGACCCGGTTACACGAGAAATGTGTGGTCAGGGGAGTCGGAGCGATGCTCTCCGACGAGCAGCGATGGAGGAGAGTCGAAACCCGATTCCGGAGCGAACCAGGATGGCTGAAGGGGCGAAGAAGGTGGGGAGGAATCTCGTGAAGGTGATAGGGTAATTGGATGGGCGAATAGACGATCGGAGCGTGTGAGATGGTCCGGTGGTCAGAAAGCGAAAGATCGGAAATCATACGAAGCTAAGGGCTAACAAAGGTATCTGATGATCAAAGACGTCTGGGCTGGAGATGCTGGGTCTCCTGGTGTCCTTGCCTCGATGGAGTGACGCCTCCAAAGGCTCGAGCTCGCCGATGGCGGAGCACATCTATGTGGGTCGCCGGATCTGAGGCTAACGGCCTTGGTCCTCGCTGCAATCAATCCCTCACGCTTGCTGTCACTCAAGGAGAAGGAAAGGAGGTCCTGGGAGCCAAAGGCAATGGCCAGAGATACGTGAATTGGAGGCTGAGTTTCAGGCTTTATACGAGCAGGGGTCTGAGAAGACGGGGATCGGGCGCGCATTCCAAGGCTTGGACCCCTAAGAAAGAAGACGGGCGTGGATCGTGGATGTTTGCTCGACAATCGGAGCCTGGGGTTTGGAAGGATGGTGATCGGATCGCATTACGAAAAATCGGCGAAGTCGGGTCAAAACCAGATCCGGGCGAAATGTGATCTGGGGGGGGGGGTTGATCGGGGGTCAACACTCCCCCGTGGACCAATCAAAATTCAGCATTTCGAAATTACTTATAAATTAATTTAAAAATAGCAAATGATTTTATTTTGAAATATTTACAACATGAAAAATGTTTATTATTTTTCAAATTATGTTTTAGTAATTTTTATTTATTTTTTTTGAAAAATAAATTAATGTATATACATAATATAGTATTATATACATGTATAAATACATAGGTATTTTCAATTTTTATTTTTATTAGTTTATTTTTTGTATGATTATCCCAATTTTATATTTCATTTATTTACAAAATTTAATTTGTGATATAAAATAATTTTTATTTGATTTTTATTGTTTATGTACAAGGGTAAAATAAATAGATCTAGGAACATATATACATGGTATGCGCAATATGAAGAGAGAGAGAAATTATTTTTTTTGTTTTTATTTTATTTTTCTCATTTTTATTTTATTTTTATAAATATATACAAAATAAGAGAAATGCATTTTTGTTTGTATTTTTGAGAGAATAAATTATCTACAAGAGGGAGGAATATATACAAGGTGAATGGCCCTATCTCTCTCTACTTGTTTTTTTTTGCGGTCAGGCCAATGCTTGGCCCTCCCTTGGGTTCGGGTCACTCAATATTTATTCTAAATATTTCCCTCTTTTTCTTTATTTCCTTATTCTTTTATTTTTGCACAAAAACATGCTAATTATTGCTATTTACACAAAGCATGTAATTTGGTAATTTATTGTATTTACAAGTATCTACATGGTGTTTTGCAAAGACTTTTAGCTAAAATAAAAGAATAAAGAGTGATGAATGGGGATTCATCACCCCCCTATACTTTACTTTTACTAGTCCCTTAGCAAACAGTTATTTGAAAAAGAAGTGAAAAGGAGAAAGAAAAAGAAAAAGAAGGGAAATCAAGGTTGATTATTAAACTTTCCTTCATTAAATTGAAATATGGAGCTCAGTCAGACCTTTGTATTATTAATTTGTCGGAACCTTATTTGGACTTAAGCTTAAAACTCAACAGCCCCTAAGTTCCACCAATCTATGGTCAAGACTCCTCAATAAATCAGATCTGAACAAATCTACATACACAAACTCTAATGACCATGAATCTTTCCTTGTACAGTGTAAGTGATATGTAGCTCCCCACCTCAGAAATGACAAAGCGACAACCCCCCTTAACAAGGTAACTCTAATGCCACAGTCTAGCAACTCTTTCCTCGAGGAGCGGGATATTCCCTTCTATGTTTAAGTACAACCGACTCAAGAAGAGGGGGAAGAAGAGAATGGACCATGACCAGTGTAGCCATGTATCCCTGGGAGCCCAACCAGTGTAGCTGAATCTCCCGCTGCAAGCTTCATGAGATGGTCATGTGTAACATAAGCTTTGCTTTATTTGGCTATATACACTCCGGTGGGTATTTTATTTTCAATTAGTCCTACCACTTTTTTGGAGTTTTTCTTTGCACATTTTTTGATGTGCATATGTACAACATATCTATATGGTGCAGCATATATACATAAGGAGTTTTTCCTCTTGAGCCAGTAGACTATCCCTCTTTTGAAGATTTATTGCAACCCACAACTCCTGTATTTAGACTTCACCACCACCAGACCAAGTTGAGACGCACTTCCTGCACTATAAGAAGAAGAGAGGTTCCGCCTAGAAGTACTACCCTCATATGCTACCCCAAGCCAAAGGAAACTGCCTCCTCACCACCTCATCCGTGGAGAGTTATGTGTAAAGTACTGGTGCAAGTAAAGCCATTGTCTCTGAGAGTCATGTATGCGTTGTTAAGTGTTCTACTTAGGCTCATCAAGATGTCATATGCTCATAGCCTAGTGAACTCAAAGAATTAAGTCCCAAATGGACCCGAAAAGCCATCATACTAAGCCTTATAAGGTTCCTCTTAGAATTAGGTGGATTAAGGTCTTAACCAAGCTCTATTTTCCAAATTTAATTCCAGGTCACTTTAAATGTCAACTATGATTTGGAAAAATTGTACAAATATTTACAAATATGCTATTTTTACAAAATTTTTGAAAATGTGCAAAATTTTACAAAAAAATTTGAAAACATGGATGTATGCATGAATGCGATGTTTTGCAAAAACTTTACACAAGATTTTTGCAAATTTTTTCTTTTTCAAACATTTTATAAAAATTTTGTACTATATATATATAATTTTGATATCAAATTATTTACACACTATTTACACAAATCAGTTTTACAAACATTTGTAAAAAATAATTTTTATAAATAGCTTTATATGAGCAAGAAGAATTTTATGTATAAGGAAATTTTTTAATCTTTTATGGATTTTTAGCTATTTTATTTATCCATTTTATTTATTAACACACTTACTCAAAGTACGAGTTATGGCTAAAGTATATATGAAATATATACGACACCCCCCAATACTTAGCTCGAATGATGTCTTTCAGAGTGAATCAAGAGCGATGAAGAAGACATAACTTGTGCTTAGTATAGGGAAGTAAAAAGGAATGGTATATACAAAGACGAATCAAAGAATAGAATGAGGAGGACTCGGTGTTTCCCCCTATACTTACGATCAAGTAATCCTAAGTATAGCAAGTTGTACATGAAGGGAAATCCGAGTGGAAGGATGTACAAGGTCTACCTCACCTATACTTAGGGTAAAATATCCCTAAGTATAGGCAGCAAAACAGAGGTAGAAAGAATCAAAAGAATACCCAAGAGTCCTACACCCCCCATACTTAGGGTAAAGTACACCCTAAGTATAGCATAATCATAAGATAATGATGGGGTGTGGGACTAAAGAATGGAGTGATATGGACAACTGGATCTATACAAGTCAGAAGAACAGTGATAATCAGGCGTGAGATGCAATAGATGTGAGTCAAGAGACCACATCTCATGCAAAATGAATAGGGAAAACGTCAACGACCAGCGGCTCATGATCTAGATATGATTTAAGCCGCTGCCTGTTAACCCGAAAGGTAGCATCAGAAGACAACTCAAATATATCAATACTCCCATTGTCATGTACCTTTCAGACAAGATAGGGTCCCTTACATTTGCTCTGTAGCTTCCCTTGAAATAAACGAGGCTTGGCATCAAACAACCATACTCTCTATCATGGCTCATACTATTTGTGGCTGATATGACAATCATGCCACTCCTTCACACTCTCCTTATACTGTAGGATGCTCAAAAAGGATGTGTCACAAAGCTCCTCCAGGGCTGCTAACTATTCCCTCCTCTGATCTCCTACACTCACTGGATCCAAAAGTATATCAGTGACTGCCCAAAGTGACCTATGTCTCAGCTCAATAGGTAAATGACAGGGCTTGCCATAAACAAGGCAAAAGGGAGATGTACACAAAGGAGTCTTGAAGGACGTCCGATATGCCCATAAGACTGAGTCCAAAAGATGTGACCAATCCTTTCGGTCAGGGCGGACGACCTTCTGTAATATAGTCTTTATCTCCCTATTCGACACATTAGTAAGACCATTGGTTTGAGGGTGGTATGGAGTGGCTACTCGATGGTCTATGTTGAACTCGCTAGCAAGGGCCTTTACCTTGTCGTTGACGAAATGAGATCCCCCATCAGAAATTAACACTCGAGGTACCCCAAATCATGAATTGATATTCTTCCTCAAAAATTGACACACAGTCCTAGCATCTGCGGTTTAGGCGGGGATGGCCTCAACCCAACGACTCACATAATCAATGGCCAACAAAATGTACTCGAATCTCTAACTCTTAGGGAATAGACCCATGAAATCGATGCCCCATGCGTCAAAAACCTCACAGAAGTGTATGGGCTGCATCGGCATCATATCACGCTGTCCACAAGTGCCCATCCTCTGACAGTCAGTACACCTCTTCACGAACTCATCAGAGTCCTTGAAGAGAGTAGGACACCATAGGCCGGATTGGAGCACTTTTTGTGCCGTTCTCCTCCCAGAGTGATGTCCTCCTGCCTCAAGCTTTTGGCAGTAAGTGAGGACGCTATGGTGCTCCTCCTGAGGAATGCACCGACGCTAGATGCTATCCCCTCCTTCATGATAAAGGACTGGATCCTCCCAATGGTAAAACTTGGCCTTCGCGAGGAAGGTCTCAAGTTTCTGCCTGGGCCAATCTTGTGGAACTTTCTTGGCGACAAGATAGTTCACAATATCGATATACCATGGGAGAGAGGCGATATCAAGGATCTCCTCATCTGGAAAGGTCTCACAAATAGGCTCGATCTGCTCAGAATCCTCAAGAAACTCCAATCGGGAGAGATGATCCGCCACCACATTCTTGACTCCAGGCTTATCCTTAATCTCAATATCAAACTCCTGGAGTAGAAGGATCCATCTGATCAATCTGGCTTTGGCATCCTTCTTTGTCATGAGGTACCTGATGGCAGTCTGATCGGTAAAGATGGTCACTCTAGATCCAATGATGTAAGATCTGAACTTATCTTAGGCAAAAACTACGACTAGCATATCCTTCTCAATGACGGTGTAGTTCCGCTGAGCGGCATCCAAAGTACGGCTAGCATAGTCAATAGCAAAGGGGACTCCATCCTCCTATGTCCCAGCACGGCCCCTACGACAAAATCAGAGGCATCTGTCATGATCTCGAATGGGAGAGACCAATCAGGCGGCTGGAGGACAGGAGCCTCTACAACTAGACTCTTGAGAGTCTCAAATGAGACTAGACACTTATCATCAAAAAGGAAATTGGTGTCTTTCGTCAGCAGATCAGTCAACAGTCAGGCAATCCTACTGAAATCATGAATGAATCATCAGTAGAAACCGGTGTGCCCCACAAAAGACCGTAATTGCCGCAAGTTAGACAGCGGATTGAGTTTTCTTATGACATCCACCTTGGCCGGATCAACCTCTATGCCCATGTTGGAGATGATATGGCCAAGCACCGTCCCTTGAGTCACCATGAAGTGACCCTTCTCCCATGAAAGCACAAGGTGAACCTCAATACATCGCTGAAGAACGCAGTCTAGGCAGTCAAGACAAGAATCGAATCCATCGTCGTAGACCGAAAAATCATCCATGAAGACCTCCAATCACTCCCCCACCATGTCCAAAAAGATGGACAACATACACCTCTGGAATGTCGCCAGAGCGTTGCATAATCCAAAAGGCATCCGTCTGAAAGCATATGTCCCGAAGGGACAGGTGAAGGTGGTCTTGTCTTGGTCCTTGTGCACAATGGCCACATGATTATATCCGGAGTACCCGTCCAAAAAGCAGTAATGGCTCTTCCCTGCCAGCCTCTCTATAATCTGATCAATAAAAGGCGCGGGAAATGATCCTTCTTGGTGGCCTGGTTCAATCGTCTGTAGTCCACACAGACCCGCCAAGAAGTGGGTACCCAGGTAGCGATCTCCTCTCCAGACTCACTAACAATTGTGGTGATACCCGTCTTCTTGGGCACCACATGTCACGGACTGACCCATTTGGAGTCGGAGATGGGGTAGATAAAATCAACGCTCCACCATTTCGCCTTCATGACAACATCTCGAAGGTTCGGGTTTAACCGCTGCTAGAACTCACGTGACGGCTTTGCGTCCTCCTCAAGATAGATATGGTGGGAGCACAGGGCTGGACTTATCCCCTGGAGATTGGCTATGCTCCATCCTTTTTAAAGAACCCCCATCAGACGGGATTGCTGCTCTCCAGTCAAATCCGCTGACATAATGACTAGGTACATCTCATGCTCGCTCGCAAGGAACCTATACTTCAGCGATGACGGTAGCGGCTTCAGCTCTGGACAACTCGATGCTGGCGGATCTGGCCTCTGAAATGTCTGAGTGAATGCGACCAAATCTGAATGGGAGAATGAGAACTCTCGCTAGTAATCTGAATCTGGTGAAGGCTGCTCTGCTGATGTGTCTCTGCTATGCATAGTATCACCCTCCTCCCTAGTTGTAGGCTCTGTGGAAGTTAGAAACAATATCAAATCATCGAACTCTGCCCAGTCTATATCTGAATCCGAGGGATATGTATCAGAATCACAAGAGAAATCTGCCTTACGATCGGGAACCAGATCTGCTGCCTAAGATGTATCCTGGACCAGGAATGTGCTCTACAAGCTCTCCTCTGCTAACATCTGTGCATTAGCGAACTCTGAAGGTGACAGGATGGCTTGTGCTTATGGGTCTGCCCAAACTGCCTCATCATCTGTAATCACAAAATCACAGTCCTGGTGGATGTCTCGCCCTGCCTCTGTCATCTGCTCTGAATTGAAAGTCGGCTCTGAGCAAGCTGAATCTCTGGCTCTAGTCTCCTCGATCGTCTCTATTTGTATACTCTCGCCCTCGAAGTGAAAGTATACCTTCCCGCTATCATGATCGAACACTGCCTTGGCTATGGCCAAGAACGAGCGTCCTCAAATGACGAGGATATCGGTCACTGACTCAGGGATCTACATGTCCAACATAACGAAGTCCACGGGGAATTTCAGGCCCTGAATCGTGACGACAACGTCCTTCAGCAACCCCTTCGACCTCTTGACAGATCGATCAGCAAACTGAAGGATCGTCCTGCTCTATTGTAGAGGGCCCAACTCGAAGCGGTCGAGTAGGGCTGCCGGAAGTAGGTTGATCGAAGAACCATTGTCTAATAGAGTACGATCGAACCTCTGGTCGTGAATGTGGCATTTGACATACGAGGCTCCCCCATTTAGCCTTTTGGCTGGCAGACGGTTCTGGATCGCAAAACATGTGGCACGAGTAAGCACATGAATCTCTGGCTGGTGGTTCCGCCTCTTTCTCCTAACTGTGGTCCTGTCTTTGAGTGATTTTTGGAACAGAGGTATGTGCTCCAAGGGTTCCTGTAGAGTCACCTGTATGTGAAATCGGTCCGTCATCTGTTGGCTGAACTCTAACTGGTGGAACTTTTTCTGATTTTCTTTTTTATGCCCTTTAGCCAAGCGGAGTGCTTGGGGAAAGAGGATGGTTGGGTCCTTCTCAGATGAAGGACTAGTATCGGGTTTGGAATGCTCATGCAAAGCAGAATCCACACATACATCATCAATCAGCACAGGTGATTCCGAAAATAACAAACCCTTCCCTTTATTCGCAGAAATGTCCTGAGATACATGAACTGAAGGGAAAACAAAAGGACTAGCAGAACTGAAAATGGCGGCATCACTACTGTGCTCGGGCTCAGTACTGGTATGGTAGCGTCAGTACCACCTCATCCATCATGTGAAGCGACGACCTCAGTACCGTCAGCTGGATCAACATCCTTGGTGGCATCAGCACCACCGTCATCATCATGCTCATGAGTGGCATCAACACTTCTCTCCTCCTCTTCTGGCACTCCTGAAGTGGTGTGTGATCGTCGCTCAGACGAGGCGCCGCCTGCTGGCATCCTACCACTCCTAAGTGTAAACAAATCAGCATCAAACATGTATGCAGTAACATCACCAAGTGAAGTACTAGGAGTGGTGATCTCAGTAAACTCTACCTGCTCAGACTTCCTCTTGTGTTTGTTCGTATTGGGCTCGATCTATGCAGGAATGACGGCCTTCCCCTTCACTATCTCTATCATCTCCTACTGAACTCATCCATCTCCCGTCGAAATGTAGCCTGTTGATCGGAGATGAGGCGGGCTAAGTCATCCAAGGCGGGGTTCTCCTAGGCGGGCCCATGAGAACCTGACGGGTGGCCTCGCTGGTAATGAGGTTGTTGTTGCTGGTAAGAGAGGTAAGGGGGATGTGAGTGATACTGTTGTTGAGGCTGCTGCTGCTTCCAAGACTGTCCCTGCTGATAGGGACGAGGACCATGCTGCTGCTGATGGGATGGTTGCTGGTGTGACGGGAACTAGGGCTGCTGGTGCTGCTCACGCTGTTGGTCGTACTGGCCACCCTGAACTAGTGGTTGTTGCTGGGAACTCGTACCTCCGGCCGACCAGCGGAATCCAGGATGGTCTCATCAGATACCGGGCTGGAGTCGATCATACCATATCTCATTGACATACATCAACAACTCCTGCTCGTAAGTGGGTGGGGGGAGTACTGCCAGGGGCTGGTCTGGCTGATACACCACCATCTGGCAGTCCTGAGATGGTGGTGACTAAACGTACTGCTGTTGTTGCGGCTGGTAGGGCTCTGCCTGCACATGGTGGACCTGTCGGTATTGGGCGGAGGGCTGGGCCGAACTGCTGCTATTGTCGGTGTCTTCCTGTGACCTGAGACAGGATTGAGAAGCCGTATGTGCCTCCTAGAGACACATGATCTCTATCTTCAGGTCACTCATCGTCTGTGCCATCTGATCGATCTGTGTCATGCCCTGGCACTGTTTCTTCTCAATCAACTCGATCCGGTCCAGCTTCTCGTTGATGATACCATGTCGGCGGCTGTCGACTCTGCCTATGTTGTTGCCGCTGACGAAGTAGAAGGACCGGTATCGACCCATGCTATGCTCTGATATGGCACGGCCTGTGGCTGGGGTCTCCCCTGAGTGTAGAGTCGGGTCTGGGACATCACTGTATAGTTCTCAGCCATCTCCTTATAGATGGCCCAGACCTGATCCTCATCCTTGGCGAAATAAGATCCCCCACAGGATGCATTCACTAACCCCTGCCGCTCTGGTGTAAGCCCGAAGAAAAAGCTCTGAACAAGGTTGGGCTTGGATATGTCGTGATGGGGGCACCGGTTTGTGAGCTCTCGGAACCTCTCCCATGCCTCATGGAATTGCTCGTTGGGGAGCATGGAGAAGTTGCTGATCAGGGCCCTCACTGCATTGGTCCGCCCGAGTAGATAGTACTTGTTCAAGTACTCGGTACGGAGCTGCTCCCAGGTGGTCACAAATCTCCCTAGATGCTTTAGCCAGTTGGCTGCTCTGTCTATGAGGGAGAATGGAAAAGCAATCATCTTGATCGTGTTCTTGTCCACATGCCGATCGTGGACGGTGCTGCAGATCATCTCGAACTCCTGGAGATGAAGATGTGGCTCCTCAGTCGCGAGACCATGGAAACGGGGGAAGAAGCTGAATCGTCTGTGGGGGAAACTTTAAGTCCCCCACGATAGCCGAAAGTATGATCCACCGGTGTGTAATTGTAGATCCGGGGTTGTGCAACTCCCGCATCGGTCTGGCTGGTACTGGCTGGACCGGCTCCTCAGGCTTATCTGCAATATCTCCCTCTCCTGCGGCTTTCGGCTGATCTCTGTACTATTGTAGTCTCTCCATCTTCCGGCACATCTCGACCATGAAAGCTCCCT
This sequence comes from Ottelia alismoides, assembly GCA_037367405.1. NCBI lineage: Eukaryota > Viridiplantae > Streptophyta > Magnoliopsida > Alismatales > Hydrocharitaceae > Ottelia > Ottelia alismoides. The sequence continues at coordinate 2,006,565 of JAZKJV010009534.1, forward strand.
GATCCCGTATTTGTCACTGCATTGTCTCAAGGGAAGCTAACAGGGTGTTCTTGATCGCACCCTGATCTAACACATATGTCTGCTCGGCTCTGGGACCCTCGGTGCGCTCCTCGCTGCTGGTCGTGGTCTCTGTAAAGGAAAAGACCCAAATTCAGGTGCCAATAAATTAATTGGTTGCTTCTCTCTCAGCTCTGGCACTGGTATCTCAGAACTAGTGGTAGAAGGGTAGTCAAGGAGGAACATGGTGGAATCGAACTCGGGTTCGGAGAGCGGGTCTCGGCTCTCACGAACCAACCTAGATGAGCAGGCTGGAGTGTCGTGAAGCGGTGCAGCCAAAGGCTGCCTAAGAGACCTTCTGCTTATCATCTTGATCTGGCGAGTGAAGGTGGATGAGATTTGGAAACACACAAAATGAGAAGACAAACCCTCGATTCACCTACTCAACACTGAGCTGAAGACCGTAAAGGTTCTGTCAATTATCTTGTCAATTTTATTTAGGTGATCAAGTCAGTCTTTAAGAGTGATTAAGCGAGCTAATGGGAATCCAATACTCCCAATAGACTGTCCCATATAAAAGGTCGGTAGTCTGATAGGAAATCGGATGTGGCTGTAGTCTAGTGTGCGGGTCACTCTCTCGCTCATCCAAACCAAACAAGGAGGGGGTTACTCTCCCCAAGATAGATTTTTAAATGAGGTATCTTTTAGGGTCAAGTGTGTTTAGCAGTCCCAATTTTATAGTTTTTGTTTTTTAGGTATTTTTAAGCAAACAACGCCTAACAAATTTTTCGGTTCTCCTGATTATTTAAATTCGAAAACAGGGGGAGAAGATGAAAAAGCCGATGGCGATCAAACATGTGATGCATGCAGAGTAAGAGATGCGTACCTGACTCCAGCAGTCTACATGTAGGGTGATCCGCGCATAAAAGTAAAGACAGTAATAAAACTACCTATATGATGCACAAGGAAAACGACCTTAGACGAACCAATTCTACACGTGAAGAACAGTAGCCGGATAATCAAACTAAAGTCCGGAGTCTGATCTTGGGAGTCACTCGGTGTCCGCCACAACGGATCCTGCACACGTTGTATGTGGCTCCTCACGGCATGTGGACTCAAGCCTAATTAAGCCAACTTTTTCTTGTGATGTAATTAATAAGGTCCAATTAACGATTTATAGGTGCATGCAGATAATTAGGGTTGGGCCTTATTTAATTACGTCACAGTCAAGAAAAATCCTAAGCTAAGGCTAAATCCGCGCAAATCAGATAAGCAGTAAAAGCGATAAAAATCAAAACCGACGAAAAACCGCGGTAAGGTCCCCCGAGCACACTGGTGCTCGGTGAAATATAGACCCCGATAATCACCAATAAAGTCTAAGTCATGTTGGTCCTGTATTATTACAATAATATAAGTCTGCAAGAAAAGTAAACTAATCTAAGCTAAACTATGACTATCTACGGTTATTCTACGACTCCCGCACTCCCGTTCGCTTCCTCGCGCTCTCCTGCAGCTCTATGCAAAAAAGAGCTGCCTCTGGCTCCCGCAGTTGGGTCAGATTCCAAAGAAGCCGCCTCCGTCCTCAGGCCCTCGCAAGAAAAGAAAACAGAAGGTACAGACACAAGTTATTATAAAAATATCAATATAAAATGAGATGAAAAATATATGCAGATATAAATAGAAAAGCCACGAAAAAGACGCGAAAGAAAAATCAACTACTAAGCTGTGCTCCCCAGCAACGGCGCCATATTGATGAGCCAAAAAACTGAGAGACTAAGGGAGATAGGTATCAAGGGTCGTTGCGACCTCACCCTCTCGAGTCGGACTCAACAAGAAAACAAAATCACCAAATAAAGTAATCAGTTAATAAATCCAAATAGCGGTCTCGCTATTTTATTTAACCTGATATAGCGATCACGGTCGAACTCAAAGAGCACGGGTTGGCTTAAAAAGCCTACAAAGTAGTCGAAAATCAAATAAAAAGAAGAACATGTTTTTGGTGGATTTTATAAAATTTTTTATTTTTAATTATAAAGAAAATGTGAAACAAAGGTAAAAAGGGCACAAGAAAGTAATTATTAAACACACAAAACCAAGTCAACAAAATTGCAATAAAAATATTTTTGGGTTTTATAATTTTTCAAGTGTTTTTGGTAATTTTCTCAGATTTTTATGCTTTTTGGTTGATTTTATAAAAATGGAATAAGACAGAAAGTAGAAGCTATTGTGCAGCCAGATTTGAAAGGCTATTTAAAAATATAAAAATAGCTCTAAAAATCTAGAGATAATATTATAAAAACTAAAAATAAAATACTAACTACAGAAGAAGAAATAAGATTTTTTTTGAATTTTTTAGAATTTTTAATGATTTTTATAAGGTTTTTAGGGTTTTTCGATTTTAAGAATTTTTATAAGTCCAAATACAACAAAATTTAGACAGAAGCAACAAAGGCAAAAAAAACACACCACAAATTTTTTAGATTTTTGGAGAGTTTTTAATATTTTTAGTTGATTTTTAAATTGAAACAATAGCAAAAATGAGGGTTTTTGAGTTTTTAAAAATAGAAAATCAAAACAAAATTATCCTAAAAAATCATTGAAATTTTTACACAATTGTAGGAGCCACGTGTCCAAATTTCAAGAGATTTGGAGTTGATTTACTATTTTATTCAATCAATAGATCAGGCATAACACTCTGGGATTAAAGTGTAAAGAAAACAAATTCCAGGGGCTTAAAGATAACATGCACGAAAACTATAAGGGGCTTAATTCAATTATCACGTCAAATTCAGCACATGTTCCAATTCATCACGCATAGGGGCATAAATGCAAATATTTAAACTAAAACTTCAAAGCATCACATTCAATAAACCAAGCCCATACATGCAAATTTCCTAGAAATATCACGTGACGAAGCACGTGCACCACAAATGGAGGGACTGAAAAGCAAATACTAAAACTCTAAGGTCCAAAGTGCAACTTATCCAAATTAAAAACAACTACGAAAAATAATTACAAGACTAGGAAATAAACGCTAAACTAAGAAGGGCCTAAGTGAATTTTACCCTCTTATTAAGATCTGACTGCTGAAAGGGGATCTTCGTTTAAGATCCAACGATTAAGATCGGACGATACCCCTTCGACGATCGACACTCCAGATGAGATCCTCAGATGGATCAGACAGCTGCTAGCTTCCCGTAGATGGATGGCTGAGATCTGAACTGGCGGATGAGATTGATCGAACGGTGGAGGAGGCCTCTGGAAGAACAGGTCATCGGCGAACTTCGCCTTGCCGTTGCGTGTGCTTGAGGGCTTCTCCGATGCTGCTGGGATGGGGAAAAGGTAGCTGGTGTCGTTCCGCAGTTGATGGGCTACTCCAAAGGGGCCGAGAGGTCCTGGAGGACCCCTGGCGATGAGGAAGACCTGGAGCTCTGTGTTTCAGTGAGAAGACCTCTAGATGAGGCCCATTTGCCTTCTATTCCTGCATAGAAAGAACGTTGGGTCAAGAGCAAATTGCCTCGACCTGGTTACGGGCGAAATGGGTGGTCAGGGGAGTCGGAGCGATCTCTCTGGCGAGAAGCAGCGGAGGAGAGTCGTAACCCGTTCTAAGGCGAACCAGAGTGGCTGAAGGGGCAAAGAAGGTAGGGAGGAGTCTCGCGAAGGTGATAGGGCAATTGGATGGACGAATAGACAATCGGAGCGTGCGAGATGGTCCGGTGGTCGGAAAGCGAAAGATCGGAAATCAGACGAAGCTAAGGGCTAACGAAGGTACTTGATGATCGAAGACGACTGGGCTGGAGATGCTAGGTCTCCTGGTGTCCTTGCCTCGATGGAGTGACGCCTCCATAGGCTCGAGCTCACAGGTGGCAGAGTACGGCGATGTGAGTTGTCGGATCTGAGGCTAACGACCTTGGTCCTCACTGCAATCAATCCCTCACACTTGTTGTCACTCAAGGAGAAGGAAAGGAGGTCCTAGGACCGAAGGCAATGGCCGGAGATGCGTGAATTGGCGGTTGAGGTTCAAGCTTTATACGAGCAGGGGTCCGAGAAGATGGTGATCGGGCATGCATTCCAAGGCTCGGACCCCTAAGAAAGTTTACGGACATGGATCATGGATGTTTGCTCGGCAATCGAAGCCCGGGGTTTGGAAGGATGGTGATCGGATCGCGGCACGAAAAATCGGCGAAGTCGGGCTAAAACCAGATACAGGCGAAATGTGGTCTGGGGGTCAACACTCCCCCGTGGACCAATCAAAATTCGGCATTTTAAAATTATTTATAAATTAAATCAAAAATAGCAATTGATTTTATTTAAAAATATTTACAACGTGAAAAATATTTATTATTTTTCATATTATTTTTTAGTTATTTTTGTTTATTTTTTTGGAATATAAATTAATGTATAGACATAATATAATATTATATACAAGTATAAATACATAGGTATTTTCAATTTTATTTTTATTAGTTTATTTTTGTATAATTATCCTAATTTTATATTTTATTTATTTACATAATAAAATTTGGGATATAAAATAATTTTTATTTGGTTTTTATTGTTTATGTACAAGGGTAAAATAAATAGATCCAGGTACATATATACATGGTATGTACAATATGAAGAGAGAGAAATTATTTTATTTTTTGGTTTTATTTTCTTTTTCTCATTTTTATTTTATTTTTATAAATATATACAACAAAAGAGAAATACATTTTTTTTTGTATTTTAGGTAAAATAAATTATCTACAAGAGGGAGGAATATATCCAAGGTGAATGGCCCTATCTCTCTTTACTTGTTTTATTTTGCGGCTAGGCCAATGCTTGGCCCTCCCTTGGGTTTGGGTCACTCAATATTTATTCTAAATACTTCCCTCTTTTTATTTATTTCTTTATTCTTTTATTTTTGCACAAAAAATGCTAATTATTTCTATTTACACAAATTATACAATTTGGTAATTTATTGTATTTACAAGTATCTATATGGTGTTTTGCAAAGATTTTTAGCTAAAATAAAAGAATAAAGAGTGATGAATGGGGATTCATCAGAGAACCCTATAACAAACCTCCTGTAGTACCAGACGAGGCCAAGGAAGTTGTGAATCTCTGTAACCGTCTTGGGCCGCTCCCAAGACACTACTTCCTCTATCTTGGCGGGGTCAACTGACACCCCCGCCCCTGAGACCACGTGGCCAAGAAAAGCCACCTCAAAAAGCCAAAACTCGCACTTGTTGTATTTAGTATACAACTGATGCTTTCAGAGCGTCTCTAATATGGCGCGAAGATGAGACTCATGCCCTTATTCATCATGAGAGTAGACTAGAACGTCGTCAATGAACATGATCACAAGTATGTCCAAGTACGGATGGAAGACCTGGTTCATCAAATCCATGAATGCGGCAGGTGCATTCGTAAGATCAAATGGCATCACCAATAACTCATAGTGGGCATATCTACTGCGGAATGTAGACTTCATTACCTCGTCTTCCTTGATCCTCATCTGATGATATCCCGACAGCATGTTAATCTTAGATAACAATGTTGCTCCCTGCAACTGGTCAAATAGATCATCTATCCTGAGAAGTGGGTAATGATTCTTGATCATTCTCTTATTCAACTGCCTATAGTCAATGCATAGTCTTAGGGATACATCCTTCTTTTTCACAAAAAGGATTGGTGCTCCCCTTAGTGATGTACTAGCGTAGATGAATCCCTTCTCCAACGGCTACTGCAACTGCACTTTGAGCTCCTTGAACTCAACAAGTACCAACCTGTATGGAGAGATAGATATCAGATGTGTATATGGTAATAACATGATCTCAAAATCTATCTCCCTCACTAGTGGTAGCCCAGGTAAGTCATCTATAAACACGTTTGGAAACTCGTACACCACTCCAACGTCCTCTATCCCCAGATCCAATACCGTTGAATCTACTACTATGCAAGGTAGCCTACACTACCCTGGCTGAATCTCACCATTAGATGTGTTGCTTGACTTAAAAGAGATATTATGAGAGACATATGGACATGGATGTAATTATGATATTCTCCTTTGGACTTGTGTTGGGTCAGAAGACTTTCAACACTATCCAGTATTCGAACACCGATAAGGAAGGATATGCATGGAATGGAATGGAGTACTACTGCTCTGATACCAAACTATGATGTATGTCTCCCTCTAGGATCTGGGTACTCGGCAAACCAATTCCACACACATATTCCACATTCGAATCATGTGACATACCCATAAACAAGAGAAAATAGCACAACATATTGGAAATTTAATTTTTTTTCTTTACATTCAACATGTTAATATTCACATTCCATTTTCCATCCATTACATTTGCAATGTACACCCATGTCCACAAAATATACATGTATACATGAAAGAATATGTCTCAACATACATTATACATGTCATATCTCTCAGAATGCTACAAGTAAGGAAAGACAATAAAAACTACTACCAACGACTGTACTTTAAAAAGTGTTGTGAAGCTGCACAGAACGAATGGTGCCTCCAACTAGTCACTGCTACGAACCTGTGGATCCACACGTAGTTACGTTATGAGCAAAGATGCTCAATACGATTTAAAAAACTATACAATAACAAGCAAGATAGAATTTAAATGTATGCAAAAGGGAAAGGAACTAGATAACTAATCTCACAAGAATTACATTTTTAATTGTTGTTATTAGATATGGATATGAGTAACCAAGTTTCGTGGATAGTCTGTGGTATTGGTCATGATGAGACCTCACATTATGACTCTAAGGAAAAAAGAATGCCTTAGGGTTGGGGTGCCTCCGTAGGCATGCAGTGAGGTGCAATGCATCCTAACTAAGTTTCCAACATGTCCACTTAGCCCTACCTCCCAATGATACTTCCGATTCACAATTTAGATTCCAACCCGCAATCCTCATGATAACCCAGTCCTCCTTATGCCCAGGAGAACTATATCTCATTTCCATCTTCATTAAACACATTTCCCAGAACAACCCTCTTAGCGCTCCCACTCGAAATACCGGCCAATGTGGCCTACACTGGCCCGTACACAAGTGTTAACTCTAAGTGACAAGCGAAACACATGTCGACCAACCATGACTACTTGGCACACGTTCGAGCACCGGGCTAAAGCACGCAAGTGCCGAGGCCAACACCGTCAGATCAACACCTCGATGTGCCAAGCAACATATCCCCAACCATCGCAGTTACAATAACAGTTGAGATCACGGTCATCTAGACTTCTACCTGGGGGTCCCAAGAGTGCATGCCCCTCCCTTGGCGGAGACTACTCCACTACCTCATCACCATGAAGTATTTTCTCACTGGAATGATAATCACCACCTATATAATAAATGAGATTATGTATACTTGTTTATTTACCGTGGCCATCTAAGTGGGTATAAGGCAAGCATAATCAAAGCTAACATATACATATGAAGATAATAGTCGCATTCCGACCAGAAAACCACTCAATTGAATCTCTTAATTGTATGTCTTGTCAGAATAGTTCAAATACAACGATCCGAATTCTAACTCAACGCCATCAATCAAGCTATAAGTACATCAACAATTATTGGAGGAAGCAGAAGAGATCCCATACATATAAGGGATATTTACCCAGCAGACCCTGAAATCTTTCGAAATTACCTCTACGACCTTTGAAACATCATAATTCCTCCCACGACCCTGTAATCTTGCTCTGTCTTACCCCACAGACCCTGCCGTCAATTTTAACTTTACTGGAGTCAATTTCTTGAGTTAACCTTGAGTTAATATCATCTCCCTCTCTCTCTCTCCTTCCTTCTCCTCCACCACATCCACCAATGGTCGTCCATGCACTCTGTAGTGCAGAGCACCATGACTGGCAATACTTTGAAGACCACGACCACCGCCACCTCGAACGCGACCCACCATCCGGCGAAGACCGGCGGCGTTGGTTTTGCTGCTGCTGCGGCTTTGGTGATGAAGGGGAGGGAGATGGAGGATCCATCGACCAAAGCCCACATGAAGGCCATGGCCGCCAAGGCCCTCTCTTGTCTCTGCAGGGACAACGCCTCCATCTGCAAGAGCGTCACTCGAGCTCAAGGCTTGATACCGGGGACATCTATCGCGGAGGCGTGATATTTCCTGAAATCCTCTCTCCCTTTGGCAGAGCGGCTGCCGATAGTGACACCGAAGTGTGACCCCCGCGGATAACCACCAACAAAGGCTTCCGGAAAGACTACAAGCTGTGCGCCATATGCAGCAGCGTCGGCAATGAGCCTCTCAGCTTTATCGAGCGTGGCGGGGGTGTCGTAGAAGACCGTGGCCGCCTGCACGACGGTGGCCCTCACGACGCCTGAGGACAGGTCGCCCATGTCCACCTCGGCGGGCACCGCAGCCATCGGCAAGCTGCTGCTGCTGCTCAGAGAGGTCCTCCAGTCGGGATAAAGCCGTCGCCGTGGGATCTCGGAGACACCAAAACAAAGGGCCCCTATCTTCTTGGGGGTCCTCTCCACCCTCCACTGGTCCTTTGTGAGTGGGGAGTGGTGACATGTGAAGCAGCCTCCGTCACGAGGACGACGGAAAGTAGAATCTATCGGAGGTCGTTCCTCGACACTCGGGGAAGGAAGGAAAGAGAATCAGAGCTTCGGGCGACGTATGGGGAGGGGGCGAAGATCGAACAGCGTGGGGGGAGGGGTGGTGCTGGAGAAGGATTTCAGGGTCTGCCGGCTGCCGGGTAAGGATCCGTCCTCGACCCGGGGGAGCTGGCGGCTGCCGGGGGCGGCGGGAGTGCTGGGTTGGCTGCCGAGGGCAGTGGGTCGAGACGGAGGGGGGAGCAATGGAGGCTAAGCAGGGGGAGGGAGAGGGAGTGGCACTCATGGTAAATTTGATAGATAAAATAGGCATAATGTACAAGAAGATAACAGAATCTGGTTAACTTTAACGGCTTAATGGATGGGAGTTAACCACAGGGTCTGTTGGGTAAGAGTTAGCAAGATTACAGGGTCGTGGGAGGAATTACGATGTTTCAAAGGTCGTAGAGGTAATTTCGAAAGATTTCAGGGTTTGCTGGGTAAATATCCCTACATATAAGTGTCATAAATTTTAAAATTTACTTATAATTTGTATATGCCTATAATGTGATGTTACATTGGAAAATAATTCTAAATGAAACAACATAATAAGTCATCAAGAGATCCAAATGATACCTAGGATGCATCATAAAGGAGAACTATTATAACATGAGATAATGGAATGAGGACAAAAATGACACTACGATTATAAGGTAATAAATCACACGAACATGGGAGTTTACTTCTAACTTTGAAGTGCTTAGAGTAGGAAATGTTAGGATCTTGCAAATCAAGAAAAGGAGAGTGTTTTTGTGGGAGTGATCAAAGGCATATGGTCTCATTGACTTGAACCAATTTGAATGGGATACGGTATAAAAAACAAATATTTAGTAATAATACATGTTGCTTCCTACTGACAGAAGATACCATTTTTTTACAATAAGCCGATATAATTTTTCAAATAGGAGATAAAATGTTGTATTACCATCAAATATCGGCCAACATCTGCCTAACCATTTTAGCATTATCTAAATGTTATTAAGAACAATAAGAGCACATGAACCACAAGATTCTCCGAATATTGAATTCACTGTGAATGTAACGGCCGCGAAATAGTTTAGCTACAGTCGTAGCATCCTCATGGGATCAACTCCTCAATCTCACAACAACTAAATCTATAAGTAGTCATGTGTTCAACTACACCAACATAGGTTCCTGAAAATTTGTGCAAGACCCACCGATTTGGACCTTAACTGCAAGTGTCATCTACTACAGAATATAATCCCAAGCTCAGAATCCTCTAAAAATAGCAATGGTTTCATAGAAGCCTACTGTTTTCAGGTCCTAGGTCATGATCCCAGGGAGGGAAATGGATGTTGTTAAATCTCTATTTGAGGAAGAACTTACAAGGGCAAAGTTCATAATCATAGAAGAATCCCCGGATGCAATTTAAAACTTGAATCGACCACCTTAATTTATCTACAACATTTAGTTTATATATGTGTGTGTATATATATGTATATATGCAAGGGAAATAAATTTAGTAGCCAGTGGTTATATCTTAATTATGGCAGCAACCATCTACTGTCTCGATTCAGAAACTGCAAGTACTGGGCAGTTTGCTTTTGTTCACATGTTAATCACACGATTATCAAATTGACCTTAATAATGCAAGATATAGTAGACCATCTATTTCTGGAATGAACAACTGGTAGTATACTGCACGGTCACCATTTCGGGTACGAGGGATTCCAAGGTAGGAGGAAAGACAACCACCCAAATCACACCATCAAACAAAAATAATTAAGGCTCCAATGGTGTAGGTACGAGATGGAAATCACGAGGAAACCGCAGCAAGAGGAAGGGGGAATCGTACCTCAGATTTTTCCTGTCACCTCGTAATCTCCTCCTACGAAGAATGACGCGGTTGGCGCTCTGATCGCAAGATGAAGACGTCCCCAAGGGTGACCTCGCTCTCCTCTACGCATAGGCGGCCTTGGATCATTGATCCGAAACATTTCGGCGATCTCTAGCGGAGCTCCGACGAGGGAGAGGGAGGAGGGATGGAGGAGGAAGGGTTGGACGATTTGGGAATTTTATGGGAGAAGGAGGGTTTATTTTACGGGGTCCGATCCGGATCCGGATACGGGTCAGGTCCGAATATGGCTTGTACCCCTCCTCGTTAAAATGGTCGTAACACGGGCTCTTGAACTCGGATTTTTATGTTCTTGGATTCGTTGGAAATCTATCGACGAGCACTATGCAATGGATTAGTCAAAAGAAATTTTGGACATGGGAATAAAAGAATATTTGCAATTAAGCCCATATCTAGCTGGATTTTGCTGTTAAGTCCCTGCTCGGGTTTTGGGGTTTGACAAGAGCAGTTGGGATGGATTGTTTAATACAAATGGTATTCTTCTGTGGTAGTATAAAAGGGGTCGTAGGTCCATCAGATACTGCACTTCTCATTCGGATATTGTTTCTCATTCCATGTTTGTACCTTCTCAATAGCCTCTATAATATCTTGTTCTCCATATACTAAAATCGATCGCAACTGCTCAAGGATGTAGCCCATTTACGGGTGAACCTTTTAAATCCTTCTCAATTCGGATATTGTTTCTCATTCCATGTTTGTACCTTCTCAATAGCCTCTGTAATATCTTTTTCTCCATATACTGAAATAGATCGCAACCGCTCAAGGATGTAGGCCATTTACGGGTGAACCTTGAAAATCCTTGTGTTTGTGTCTTGCTTACTTTATCGTGTTTGTGTGTGTTTGCTTCTGCTATTTGCAACGAACCGGTATCAGAGCTTCAGGTTCCATCAGGATCATCTAGCATGAAGGCATTGCACAATCTAAAGATCGAGAAGTTCACAGGGAAGAACGGATTCAGTCTATGGCAGATCAAGATGCACGCCCTTCTAAAGCAACAGAGCATCTGGACACCATTAGATCAGGAGCGAGAAAAGGCACTCTAGCCATCTGAGTTGATGGTGCAGGAAGAGAAAGTGTACTCGACGATCATGCTATGTTTGGTGGACGAGATTATTGCAGAGGTTTCTAATGAGGATTCCGCGATCGGTCTGTGATTAATATTGGAAAGTCTATAAATGACGAAGTCTTTGACCAACAAAATGCTCTTGAAGCAACGTATGTTTTCTCTCCGCATGCATGAAGGTACATCTCTTAAAGAACATCTAGATCGCTTAAATACATTATTGATGGATTTAAGAAATGTAGATGTTAAGATTGAAGATGAGAATGCTTCCTTGATTTTATTGATTTCTCTTCCATTATAATTTGAGAATTTTGTTCAATCATTCATTGTGGGAAGAGAATCCATAACTTTAGAGGATGTTCGTGCAACTATGCCTACGCATGAACTTCGACATATGGCTATTGGGATGCAAGACTCTAATGCTCTAGGTTTGGTTATGATTCATGAGAAGAGTCATACCGGTTCTGACTACACAAAGAATGGAAAGCAGAAGTTCAAGTTGAAGAATTACAACTCTAGAGACATATGCAATTACTACAAGGAACTGGGCAATGGAAATTGACTGCCCAAAGAAGGCCACAATTGTTGTAGTGGCTCAAGATGATAGAGATTCTGAAGATGATTTCGTTCTCACCATCACAGATCAGAAGACGACGGATGGCTTATGGATTCTTGATTCAGGTTGTTCTTACCTTATGACTCCTAATGAAGATTGGTTCTGCACCTATGAGAAGATATATGGTGGAAATGTCGTCACTGGCAACATACAAGATTGTAGGGATCAGCTCTGTGAAGATCAAGACGCATGATGGAGTCGTGAGGACTATGACAGAAGTACGCCATGTTCCTGATCTAAAGCAGAACCTGATATCCCTTGGAGTATTGGACTCTAAAGCATACATGTACAACGTTGAAGGTGGAGTCATACAGGTTGCCAAAAGTGGAGTTGTTGTCATCAAAGGCAACAAGCAGAAGAACCTATATGTCTTGCAAGGGTCTACAGTTCATGGGAGTAAGTTCAAGCGTTGTTTGGACTTGCTCAATATCAACAGTTGGCAGTAGCCCCAAGGAGGGGTTGGCGGCGGCACGGTGAAGCTTGGCAAACCTTCTCTGAGGATTTAATCCAAGGTGGATATTGTTTATATATCCTTGATTCCTACTATCTGAATTTCAAGGGGTGAGGTATAGTAGTGGTTAATTCTGTCATATGAGAATTCAAACCCGGTTGAGTCTAGTAGTGGTTAATTCCACTAGTGGAGAATTCAACTCATGGTGGAGTATAGTAGTGGTTAATTTTTCTATATGTGAATTCAACCCTGGTGGAGTTTAGCAGTGGTTAATTCTGCTAATGTAGAATTCAACTCATGGTAAAGTAATAGTAGTGGTTCATTCTGTTATACAAAGATTCAATTCAAGGTGGAGATTGTTAATGAGAATTGAATCCTAACCACTTGTTGGGTTGCTGATGTGCTAATCTGTTTCCTGACTTCTGATTAGCTAAGAGTTGTTGGGTCAGGATTGCTGATATGTCTGATCTGTGTCCTGCCTTCTGATTGGTTGAGAGTTGTTGGATCAAGATTGCTGACATGTCTGATCTGTGTCCTGCTTTTGATTGGCTAAGAATTGTTGGGATGGAATGCTGAATACAAATGGTATTCTTTTGTTGAGGTATAAAAGGGGCCTTAGGACCATCAGATACTGCACTCCTCATTCAGATCCTGTTTCACATCCCATATATATACCTTCTCAGTACCCTATGTATTACATTTTTCTCCATATAGTGAAACCGATCGTCGTTGTACAAGGATGTAGCTCATTTACGGGTGAATCTTATAAATCCTTATGTTTGCATCTTTCTTGTTTGGTTGTGTTTGTGCGTATTTGCTTCCGCGATTCGCAATAGCAATGAGGAGCCTACATCTATGTGTAGGTAACTTACCAACACTCATTCATTTCACTTTTTTATTTTTTATTCTTTTGAAATGAATCTTTGTAGGATTTGCCTAAAATATTAAGGGGAATATTTGTTTCATATTTTATATAAACAAACATTCCTAGCATATCTAAATGTAGAGGTTAATTTCGGTAAATATGAAATTATTCAAATTTAACTGTCTCGATGGATAAGTTAGAAGTCCCGAATTAAGTTAAAATATGAACGACACCATGATGATATGTTGCATTTTGAATTTCTGAAAATTCATTTCAAAATATAAAGGGAAAAATGAGAGGGTGTAGGTAAGTTACCTACACATAGTTGCCGGCTCCCTATTCTCAGTAAAAAAAATATAATGTATCTCTTTCTCAAATTTTATCGTTTAGTATTAAGTAAATCATCTCAAGGCACTAATCATACACATGAAATTATGAATTTCTTTTATTATGAAATGTAGAAAGCTACGTACAATTCTATTCTTCATTCTCATGCAAATGAAAATTTTCAATATAAATAGGGAAAAATGAGGTTTCCACAGGTTGCACTCGCTCCCATTTTACGGTGATTTTTTTCAAAAATGTCACTATGTATTTTCATCAATATATCTCTCTAATATATCATTCCAATTTCGTCTGATGATGTAACGGCTAGACATCTTTTCCGGACTTCTTTTCTTTATATGTCTCCATTACAAGTATTGATTTAATTCCAAAAAAATATTGATTGGTATTATTAGTCTATTAATAGTCTCAGTTAGAGGCATAAAACCCAATGGACCCTCCCCCATGTCACTTGTTCCTTACAAAATAAAAATCGAGAAGGAGAGAGGGGGAGTTGAAGAGACATCTTATCCGAAGAATCGTTCTCGTCGCAGAGAACGTCAGTGTCGTTTTGGTGGAGGAAAACGTTGGTTCGGGAGCAAGGAGAAGGCGGAGTAGTCCGGTAGATACGAGTCCGGTGACTTGAGGTATGTGTCGATCCCTGGAGAATACTAAATGATGAATCGACATATACCTTCCATCAATAAATATGATAAGTATTTACTTAGTTCGTACAAATACAATCTCAAAATGTACAAATCTGGATTTTAAGTATCAACAAAAGTCTTATTTGAGTTACATGTTGCCAATGTATGTGTCGTCCCCTTAGCATTACTATATGATGAATCAACATAAACCTTCCATCAATAATTATGATAAGTATTTACTTAGTTTGCACAAAATACAATATCAAAATGATCTATCGATTTAGGATTATGACTTTCTAAATGTATGTGTCGATTTTGAATCTCATATAAAATTATATTTGAGAAATAATATATAAATTTATATGTTGATTTCGTATATACATGTCACAACTTGAGTTTGAAAAAGACATCTCAATGTAAGCGTCAGATTCATAGGTCGGAATAGATGGACTGATACTTTTCATAATAACATTTCAAATTGTATATATTGGATTTTTTTATGCAGACCAATAGAACCTGAACTAATCGGCATCCCCCTACAATCAGAGTTTATCGAAGTAATGGCTTGAGTTATCTCGGACTTTCTACCTTCGCAACGGATGAGATGATTGTGAATTTTGCATATTATGATTTTATATTTCTTATGCATGATCCTTACCCAAATCTTTGATCCCGCAAATCATGCGGACAGAATTTACAAGTAAAAATTTTAATACTGAAAAAGATAATAATATTAATCAAAAGGATTAAATCCTTCCATTGGAGTGAATGTTAAAGGATGAAACGAACACGTCTCTTACATTTGAATTAGGTTTTATGATTTAGTATTTTTTTGTCAAAAAAATGAGAGTCATATTTATAGTTGCACATAGATTTGAATCTTTAAGAATGTTGTCACATATCAGTCTCAACGGAAATAATGTGAGTCAGCCATTCTGATATTCTACAAGTATTAAAGTGATGATTGCTAATGAACCGTACTGTAGTACTACAAGAAGCATAAAAAAGGTCATGACGCAATTTTTTGGTAGATTTTGGATATCTAACATACAAACAAGTCGTATGTATATTGTCTATTTTCTTTGCATGGGACTACTGCTTACTTGCTTAGTGTAGATCGTTTAAGATATCCATGGAATAAGGTAAAAGAGATTTTTTCCCCTTATCTGTACACATTAAAAATGAAAGGAATATTGTAGAATTTAAGTACATACAACAAGTCATACCCCATTCAATTAAATGGCAATCACATGTACAACCTTACGTATAATGTTTAATAAGAATTAAAAGTTCATCTTATACAAGTTTAAAGTGGCATGTTCAAAGTTATGAACTAAGAATATATATTATGGTATGGTAATGGTAAGCGGAGCTAAGTACTACATCTGATGTGGGAGCCACATCTAGAGTCCAATTATCATAGGCCTAAAGAGGGCCAACGCCTTCCGGGGACGTGCGGTTCAAGGAACCACTTGAGGCGAAAGATAAGTCATCTACAGTTGTAGCTATACTGTCATTTATGTCATGTTCATGGACCGCTTGTGTTAGCGGTAAAGCCACCAAAGCCAGCAAATCCACCAAAGCCTTCGAAGATTTAACAATTAAGAAAACCTCAACCACTAAACGAATCAAGGGTATGTGTACAGTTCTGAAATTCCTAAGGCATATGTATGCAACTATGGCAATGTAATGGTATTGTGCAAGTATTATGATTGTAAGGGTTATATGCGTAACTACAGAAAATTCTAAGGATAATTGTAAAAATATCAAAACAGTAAGGTATATATGTAAATATGGCAAACTTTAAGGGTATATATGAAATTATGACTTCAACAAATGGTTTCGGAAGGAGTATCTTCCGTATGCATGCTTGTGTGAAATTATGAGTCGTACGTGGATATTATATGAAAACAAGTTAGTATCATATGCAACACGATAATTATACAAATCGTATAGATGTGTTGATAATTGATTGCGTAGAAGAGGTTATGTTTTCTAACGGTTTAAAATAGCATAAGAAGACTTGTTTTTCCAAGCTAGATGGCTCGACACATACTGAGCGTTAGGTTCATAACACGTGTCATTGTTTTTTCAGGAGAACAGAGGTTTGACTTACTTGCTAGTTCAAGGCACACTATCTGTTGTCGTATAGTGGAACCGGTATGGATCTCTGATGTCTTGTTCACTGAAGGATGTCATTATGCCCACTGGAACTTCTATTATGTTGCTTTAATTATTAGTTTCTTTTTACAATGTTATCCATGTTGGAACTGTAATAAGATAACTTTTAAGTCGATTGGACTTTAGTTTAAACCATTATTTTCCTCTACTCATTTATTACTATGTAAGTTTTCGGTAACGATTCAATCCGTGAGGTGGTTCCATTACAAATGGTATTAGGGTAGAGTTCCTCTAGGAATAAGATATCCACAATTTATAATGACATAAGATCGAGATGTTTAGAGAGAATCAGCCTCACACGCTAACTCATTGACAATGTCGATTTTGTTCAGATGCCTCCTTGACATGCAGTTGAAGCTAATGGAGACCACAAGTCATTGATGAATCAGGAGACCATTGTGGACATGCAGCGGCTAATGATGTAGCTAATGGCGTTGATGGCTCAGTAGTAGAAGAACCACCTATCGAGCTCAAGTCTTACTTTAAAAATATTCATCCAACATGATCCACCGATCTTCAAGGATAAGCATGAGCTAGAGAAAGCTAAACACTGGCTAAGGGAGATAGAGATGGCTTTTGAAGCAACTGAATGTCCTGAGGAAAAGAAAGTTATTTTTGGGACTTTTCACCTACGAGATAGTGCTACGGAGTGGTGGACTTTGTGCAAGGGAATTCATTTCTCCGAGATGCTAGTCATCATGTGAGATGATTTCGTGGAACGTTTCTCAGAGTGTTACATCCCTGAACATGCTAAGGATGCTAAACGCCAAGAGTTCATAAATCTCCGATAGGGAGGTATGCCAGTTGAAGATATATGCTGTAAAATTTCAAAAATTAGAGAAATATGGAAAAGGTATTTGGGGCAAATGAAAAGCAACGAGATAGGAAGTTCGTAGAAGGCTTGAATGCAGGATTGAACATTAAAGTACTTACTAGGGGTCCCACAACCCTCTCTGAGGCAATTGTAGCAGCTGTGGAAATTGACGCAACTTATCGGAGGTTACATCAAGTAAACCCTTAAAAGCGTCCTTACATGCCAAGCCATAATGACAAGAGACGTCACGTTGTGGTAAATGTCAAGAGGACCAAGACTGATGATGTTCCAACCAACAAGAAGTACACATTGGATGTATGCCCGCATTGTGATACAAGACATCCGGACGAGTGCTATAAATTGAAGGGGCCATGCTTGAGGTGTGGGGAAAAGGGTCACTCCGTGAAAGATTGCAAAAAAGAATTCAAGGATTAGAGGAAACCATTTGAGCAGAAGAAGAAGGTACCGGGAAAGGTGTTTGCCATTACACACGAGAATACAGAGGATGTTTACACAACTGTGGAAGGTACCCTTCTCATTGCAAGTAATTTATGCCATGTCCTTTTTTATTCCGGAGCCACCCATTCATTTATTTCAATTGCTTTCGCAAGAAAACTAAACTTAGAAGCTATTGAGCTTCTGTATACACTTGCAGTTTCTTCACCAATGGGTGATATTAGAGCAACGGGTATTTATTTAAAGGACATACCAGTCATGTTAGGAGAAAACACCCTCACTACTAATTTGATCATATTGCCAATCACAACCTATGATGTCATCTTCAGTATGAATTGGTATGGGAGAACTATGCCATGGCTTATTGTAGAGAGAATAAGGTGGTCTGGAACAGACCAAATCGTAAGGAGATAGTCATCCGAGGAACTAGTAAGAATGGTCGATTTGTTATCTCTTCTTTACAAGCAAGCCAACTACTAGTCGAAGGTTGTACCATGTACCTAGCTAGTACAATTAGCACTGAATCGTCACAGGCACGTCTCGAAGATTTAGATGTGATTCGAGATTTTGTTGATGTATTTATAAACGATCTTCTTGAACTGCCTCCTCATAAAGAGGTTGATTTCTCAATTGATGTTACTCCGGGAATGGCATCGATATCCAAATCTCCATACAGAATGGCCCCTGTGGAACTTGAGGAGCTAAAGAAGCAGTTACAAGAGCAACTAGATAACAGACTTTTACATTCCAGTGTTTCCCCATGGGGAGCACCTGTCCTCTTTGTGAAAAACGAGGATGGGTCTCTTAGACTATACATTGATTATTGAGGTCTGAACAAAGTGACTGTGAAGAACAAATACCCGTTACCACACATCGATTATTTATTTGATCAGTTACATGAAGCAACAATCTTCTCAAAAATCATTTGCGTATGGGTTACCATCAACTTCGTATAAAGGAAGAGGATATATCGAAGACTTCTTTCGGGACGAGGTATGACCATTATGATATCTTGATCATGCAGTTTGGTCTTACTAATGCACATGTAGTTTTTATGGAGCTAATGAATAGGGTATTCTGAGAATACATTGACAAGTTTTTCATCGTGTTTGTGGATGACATTTTGATATACTTATCTGTTCTAGAACAACATCGAGTACACCTACAGATTGTGTTTGAACTCTGCGACGACCCCAGCTTTACGCAAAATTTTCTAAGTGTGATTTTTGGCTGGATAAAGTTGCATTCCTTAGTCATGTGGTATTCAATGATGGCATTGACATAGATCCATCTCAGGTAGAAGCTGTGATGAAGTTAGGGTTTACATAGGGAATACTCCACTACAGGACAAATACCAATATTACCCTTATGCCTTCAACACTCCCCTTCAAGCTGGAGCATATAAGTCATACATGCTTAGCTTGTTACAACATTTCTCGAACTGGATCCTTGCTAATGGCTTTGTAAGTATATCTGCAGTCTGCTCTGTAGATGTAACACCCTGTGTGCGTAATTGTCCTTTTTGTATGAGATCTCTTGTGTAATGACAATCGATCTCCACATGTTTCGTGCGTTCATGAAACATGGGATTATTTGCAATATATACTGCTGCTTGATTATCACATCTTAGTTCCATAATATCATTGGTCCTGACATGAAGGTCAGTTAGTACAGACTTGACCCACACAAGTTCAGCTGCTGCTTGTGCCATGGCTCTGTATTCGCTCTCAGCACTAGATCGTGACACCACCGCTTGCTTCTTGCTCTTCCATGTGATTAGGTTTCCCCCTAAATATGTGCAAAACCCTGTGGTGGATTTTCTATCTTGCAGGCATCCTCCATAGTCTGCATCAGAGTATGCTACAAGGTTGAGGTTGCCGTCTTTGTGAAATAGTAATCCTTTCCCAAGAGACTGCTTGATGTACCGAAGGATCATCATGCATGCCTCAAAGTGATTACTAGTGGGAGAATCCATAAAATGGCTAAGTCTTCCAACTGCCATAGTGATATCGGGACGAGTAATAGTGAGATAGAGCAATTTACCCACTAGGCATCTGTATCTACTAGCATCCTCTGGTGCTGCTTCCCCGAAGATCCACCCTTTAGGATCCATGGGGATATGTGCTGGCTTACACCCAAGCATCCCTGTTTCTGTTAATAGATCAGTGGCATATTTTCGTTGAGACATTACTAGCCCATGCCTTGATCTAGCTATCTCAATCCCCAAGAAATATCGTAAATGTCCCAAATCCTTAATCACGAATTGTTCTGCAAGCTGCACCTTTACTCTGGCGATTTCTTCGTAGTCGTCTCCTGTAAGAATGATGTCATCAACATATACCAGCATTGCTACTATGCCTTTCGTAGTCCTCTTCATGAATAAGGAATGATCAGAAGACGATCTCTTTAATCCAATCACATGTAATGTTTCTGAAAACCTGTGAAACCATGCTCGAGGACTTTGTTTCAATCCATAAATTGCCTTGCGTAGAAGACATACCTTCTGACACTCCCCTTGTCGCTCGAATCCAGGTGGTTGTTGCATATAAACCACTTCATGAAGATCACCATATAGGAAGGTATTTTTGACATCTAGTTGATGTAAAGGCCAATCTAGCTGAACGGCAACAGCAATAAGAATACGTACCGTCGATAGATGAGCGACTGGAGAAAAGGTATCGAAGAAATCAATGCCATAGGTTTGGGTAAACCCTTTGGCTACCAAACGAGCCTTGTAGCGTGCAACGGAACCATCTGGATTGTACTAGACAGTGAATACCCATTTGGAGCCAACGACATGGCTATCTGCCGGTGAATCCACTAGTGTCCAGGTATTTCTGGACTCCGAAGCGGACATCTCTTCTTGCATTGCTTGAATCCAATGGGGTTCCTGTAACGCATCAGTGTGGTTCTTTGGAATAACAATATCTGAGACAGCCTGCGCAAAGTTCTTATAGGCCGGAGTAAGTTTGGCGAGAGACACTGCAGCATTGATGGGGTGTTTAGTCCGATAGACTGATGGACATTGTCGAGCTTGGCGACGTTGAGCTATAGGGAGGTCTACCTGATTCTCTGCAACAACATTATTTTCCATATCCTGAGTTGGGGAGCATACCTGAGGAGGTGGCACTGGCTCAGAAGGAGACGTAGGGCTTTGTGGAGTTGGAACTGGTACTGGAAAGGTGATGTTGTCAACGGAAGGAGTTGAGGATTGAAAATTTGTTGCGTGCGAGAAATAAGGTATGGACTCGAAGAAGGTAACATCAGCGCTTACAAAATGTTTTTTGTCCGTGTGTCAAAGCATCGGTATCCTTTCTGACTTACAGTATACCCTAGAAAGATACATTTGACGGCACATGCAACAAGCTTGTCCCTGCCTGGTGCATGAAGGTGAACAAACGCAGTGCACCCAAAAACCCGTGGTTGGATAGGGAAGATGGGTTTTCCTGGAAAAAGAATCTCAATCGGTATCTGTTCTTTTAGAGTTGTAGATGGCAGTCTATTGATAAGAAAGGTCGCAGTTAACACTGCATCTCCCCAATAGAGTTTTGGGACATTATAGGCAAGGAGTAAGGTGCGTGCGGTGTCTAGGATATGACGGTGTTCACGTTCAGCAACACCGTTCTGTTGAGAAGTGTATGGACAGGTGGTCTGGTGCACAATGCCTTGGCGAAGAAGCAGACTTTGCAAGTCATGAGAAAAGAACTCTTGTCCATTATCGGAGCGAAAGGTTTTGATAGTCCGGCCGAATTGAGTTTTGATTTTTGCAATGTATCGAATAATTAAGGTAGTAGCATCCGACTTGTTTTTCAAAAGGAATACCCATGCAATGCGAGAGAAATCGTCGATGTGGACAAGATAGTAACGATGACCTAGTCGATCAGGATACCGACTGGGTCCCCAAATATCCATGTGAACTAAATCAAAACTTTCAGTAGATTGTTGGTTACCAGATGAGGGAAAAGTAGCTCGGTGATGTTTCCCAACTTGACATGCTTCACAGATGATAGCTCTTATGGGGGACATTTATGGGATAACTCGACATAGTTTGTGGACTGACGGATGTCCTAAACGCTGATGCCAAAGAGTAAACTGGTTTACAGAAGTTTGTGAATAGGCGACCATTGCAGATGGGTTGTTAAGGTGGTAGACGCCTCCTTCTTCACGGCCCGTACAAATCGTCATCCCAGTCAGTATGTCCTGAAAAACACAAGTAGAAGCGTCAAATATTGCTTGGCATCGAAGTTCTTTACATATCTGGCTGACCGAGAGTAAGCTAAGCGGGAAGTATGGGACTAATAGAATATTATGCAGCTCAATCGTGGGGGTAAGGTGCACATCCCCAACTCCTGTAACTGGTGACGACCGTCCATCAGCAACTTGAACAGTCTTCCCTTTTTGGGCTGTTCTGAGTTTCCGGAAGAGTTGAGGATTCCCACACAAGTGGGTGGAGGCCCCCGTATCAATAAGCCATTGTGAGTGTTTGTGATGGCTAGCTGAAGCAAAGACAGTACCTGTTTGGGCGATTGCGGCGATATCTCCGGAAGTGGTCGCCTCGTTAGGGTTCATTTCTGATAGCCGCTGCATAAGATCTTCAAAATCCTTTCTCGGGATCTCGATCGAACCTCCTTCAACATCTGTAGTCGCGACCCGAGCCGATGGTCCTGGACGTCCATGTCTGTTGTAGCATATATCTTCGGTGTGACCTAATTTACGACAGTAGGTGCACTGTATGTGTGATCGCCCTCGTCCTTGCAAGGGCCGACCGCGTCCTCTGCCTCTGTAGTTGCATCTGAAATTCCGCCCGGATGCTGCGAGTGCCGTTGTTTAACCGATAGTATCTGTAAGAGAGGCCGTTGCAGTCGGAAGTCGACACAATGTGTTGTATGCTTCCTCCATGGTTGGGAGAGTAGGAGAGGTAATCATCTAATCCCGAGGAGCGGCAAAGTTCTGATCTAAGCCACCAAGGAAGATCATAGTTGCCATATGCTGTCGATGTTGCCGTTGAGTGGGGCATGTGCAGAGAGGAGCACATACGTTGTAACTTGCAACCAGGGATTTGAGTGCAGAAAAATACTCCGATAGGGGGCGGCCATTCTGACGCATATGCATCAGATCACGAAATGATTGATACATCTTTGTAGAATTTTTATCTTGCCCGTAGGTGGCTAGCAAGGACTTCCACATATCATGGGCAGTCTCATAGTAGACTAACTCCTGGGCGATCCTGTCAATGACGCTAACCATGATCCACGAGCTAACCATGGCGTTGTCTTTAACCCAGGTTGCATATTTTTCAACCTTATTAATTGGCTCTTCTTCGAGAAGGATATGTTCTTTATCGTATCCTCGAACAATCATCAGGAAGAGCCGGGACCACATGGAGTAGTTTGTTGCATCGAATTTCGGTATGGATCCGAAGGATGGCATTTTTGAATGACCACCTCCATCCATATCTGAAGTAGGTGCCCCGGATGCCATGGGAGCGTATGATGTACCATTTAGGAATACCGTAATCGACCTACACCGCCACCTGGTCGTATGCGGCTCTCTCTCTCTCTCCTTCTTTTTTTTATATATTCATTTCAATATGTATGCAAAGTACAGTTTACAATGAGAGAAAAACAACAGAATGCGATGGCCGAAGGGGGGCTTGAACTTTTGATCGAATCACAAGGAATCGGCCTTGGCCAGGTAACGCCAAGGGAGGATAACGCCTTGGCTGAAGGCGATGCAGTACTGGCTGGATGTCGCCGGCCGTCGAGATCCGGTGAGGATTCAGAGGGTCGTAGGGTCGCAGTGGGGGGGAGGGGGCATCGGGTCTGTTGTTTGGCGAGGCAAGGGAGGGGTAGATCGGATCTGGCGAGGGTGAGGGGTATGATCGACGAGGTCGAGGACGAGGTCAGGCGATGGCTGGCGAGGGCGAGGTCGGCGATGCGGGGCTGGGGCGAGGTCGCAAGGGAGATCTGGGGTGATGCGAGGCTGGGGCATGATCAGGGGCGACGCGAGGTCAGGGGCTAGGGCGAGGTTTGGCGATCAGGGGCTGGGCGACACGAGGTCTGGCAATGGGAGGCTAGGGCGAGGGCGAGGGCTTGGGCACTGGCGATGGCGGGTCTGGGAGGGCGAGCTCGACGACGAGGCTGAGGGCGAGGGCAGGGGCGGCTGGGCAAGTTGGGGCGGCGGTCGGGTCGAAGGTGGGGGCGTCTAGGCGAGTTGGGAGCGGGGAGTCGAGTTGGGAGCGGGGCCTGCGACTCGCGAGAGAGCGAGAGGGGGGGGGGAGGGGGGCAGGGGCGACGCAGATCCCTAGGAATAAACCTAGGGCTCTGATACCATGTTGCTGGGTATCAATTAGGTTTTTGTGATTATCATTAGGCCCCCTTAACCCTCTTTATATAGAGAGGATTTAGGGTTAGGGTTTACAGGGAATACTCCACTACAGGATAAATACCAATATTACCTTTATGCCTTCAACAGAATCAGCCTAAAAATATTTCTGAGATCCGTAGCTTCCATGGCTTGGCCAGATACTATCGACAATTCATTCAGAAATTTTCAAGGATCTCACTATCATTGACGACGCTCACTCGAAAGGATGTGAAGTTTGTATGGTCTGAGAAGTGCTAACGGGGTTTTCAAGAATTGAAGTAGAAATTGATAACGACTCCAATCTTGTCTTTACCATCAAGCAATGGAGGTTTCATATTATATACAGATGCATCAGGCACATGACTCGGATGTTTCCTTATGAAGAATGAGAAATCATTGTCTATGCATCACGACAACTAAAACTGCTAGAGAGAAACTACCCTACTCATGATTTGGAGTTAGGAGCGGTAGTCTTTGCTCTTAAATTTTAGCGTCATTACCTTTACGGTGAACAACTTGAGGTGCTCACTGATCATAAGAGCCTCAAATACATTTTATCTCAGAAGGGATTTAATTTGAGGCAGCGACATTGACTAGAGTTCCTAAAAGATTATGACTTTTCCATCAATTATCATCCTGGAAAAGTAAACGTTGTTGGTGATGCATTAAGTTGAAAGTGGGAAAGCAAGCTAGGTAGCTTGAAACATCAATGGAAGATGATAAATGTTTTTGAAGACTGGAATCCTTCTTCAGTGATGCAAGAACGATATCATTTGCAGGCCCTAGAATCCAATCCGAGATAATTGAGAAGATCATCACAACAAAGAAAATAGATATTGATCTTCCTAAACTAATAGAGGCATCTAAGAAAGAAGGTTCTAATTTCACAGTCAGGATGGATAGAGCTATAAGATATCGCAACAGAGTATGGGTTCCGAGTGATGTTGTGTTGAGGTAGAAAATTCTAGATGAAGCTCACAGATTGATGTACACTAATCATCCAGGCACAACAAAAATGTACAAGGATCTGTAAATGAATTTTTGGTGGACGAAGATGAAGAATGACATCGCAGATTTTGTTTCTAAATGTCTGGTATGTCAACATGGAAAGATTTAAAATCAGAGGCTAGGAGGCCCTATTCAACCCTTAGAGATACCTGAGTGAAAGTGGGAACACATAACAATGGACATTATTACAAGTCTACCCAAGATCAAGAAGCATCGTCATGACACCATATGGGTGATTGTTGATCGATTAACCAAATCAGCGCATTTCATACCTATTTGCTTGAATCAATCAACATACAGTCTAACTGAATTGTACGTGAAAGAAACCGTCAGATTATGGCGTCCCTACATAAATTGTATCAGATCGGGACACTAGATTCACGTCTCATTTGTGGAAAAGTTTTTAAGATGTTATGGGAACTCAATTTAAGTTTACTACTTCATTTCATCCGCAGACTGATGGTCAATCAGAATGGACCATCTAGACGTTGGAAGATATGTTGAGAGCTTGTGCTCTAAATTTTGCAGGTAATTGGGATAGACATCTTCCATTAGCAGATTTTTCTTATAATAAAAGTTATCATTTGAGCATTAACATGTCTCCCTATGAAGCATTGTACGGGAGACCTTGCAGATCACCCTCATGTTGGAGTGATGTTGGTGAGAAGTATATTTTGGGACCGGAGCTGTTCCATATCAGCAAGCAAGGTGTTTAGATAATCAGGAAGAGATTATTGGCAGCTCAAAGTAGGCAGAAGTCATGTGCAGATCGTCATAGGAGGGAGTTGAGTTTCGCAATTGGAGAGTACGTGTCTCTGATGATTTCCCCAACCAAGGGCGTATTGCGATTCGGCAAGAAAAGAAACTTACTCCTAGATACATAGGAACTTTTGAGATTCTACAACGAATCGGCAAGGTGGCATATCGTATTGCATTACCACTTCAATACTTGAAGCTGCACGATGTATTTCATGTATCTATTCTAAGGAAGTACACTCTTGATCCTTCGCACGTAATCGAGTATGAGGTTCTTGATATTCAGCTCAATCTTACTTTCGAGGAGAAACCTGTCCACATAGTAGATCGTAGAGAGCATCAACTTTGTCGATGCATAGCTCCAATGGTCTAGGTCCTCTACATCATCATCAAAAGGAGGAGGCCACCTGAGAGCTGGAGAGTGAAATGCGGGAGAAGCATCCTCAACCATTCGGTAAGTCCAATTGCTAAGAAATTTCGAGGACAATTTTTTTAAGGGTAGTAGATTGTAACGGGTAGAGATCTTTTCCATCCCATTATCCTTATATGTCTCAATTACTAACATTGATTTAATTTCAAAAAAAACGATGGGTATTATTAGCCTATTAATTATCTCATTTAGAGGCATAAAATCCAATGGACCCTCCCCCACGTCATTTGGTTCTTACAAACAAAAATCGAGAAGGAGAGAGGGAGAGTTAGAGAGACATCTTACCGGAAGAATCATCCTCATCGCAGAGAACATTAGCGTCATTTTGGTGGAGGAAAACTTTGGTTCGGGAGCAAGGGGAAGGTGTAGCGATCCGGTAGATACGAGTATGTCGGCTTGAGGTATGCGTCGATCCCTTAGGAATACTAAATGATGAATCGACATATGTTTTCCATCAATAATTGTGATAAGTATTTACTTAGTTCATACAAATACAATCTCAAATTATACGGCTTAGGATTTTAAGTATCAACAAAAGTCCTATCCGAGTTACATGTTGCAAATGTATGTGTCGACCCCTTAGAAATACTATATGATGAATAAGCACAAACCTTCCATCAATAATTATGATAAATATTTACTTAGTTTGCATAAAATACAATCTCAAAATGTATCTATCAATTTAGGATTGTGATTTTCTAAGCATATGTGTCGATTTTGGATCTCATATAAAATCATATTTGAGAAATATAAATCTATATCTTTGTTTCGTATGTACATGTAATGACTTGAGTTTGAAAAAGACATCTCAATGCACGCTTCAGATTCATAGGTCAGAATATATGAACTATGATACCTTTTGGAATAATATCTCAAATTTTTTATATTAGATTTTTTTATGCAGACCAATAGAACCCGAACTAATCGGCATCCTCCTACAATGAGAGTTCATAGAAGTAATGGATTGAGTTATCTCTGTCTTTCTGATTTCGTAACTAAGAAGATCATTGTGAATTTTGCATATTAGGATTTTATATTTTTTATGCATTATCGTTACCCAAAGCTTTGATCTCACGAACCATATGGACAGAATTTGCAAGTTAAAAATTTTAATACTGGAAAAGATAATAATATTAATCAAAAGGGTTAAATCCTTCCATTGAAGTGGATGTTAAAGGACGAAACAAACACATCACTTACATTTGAATTAGGTTTTACGCTTTAGTATTTTTTGTCAAAAAAATGAGAGAGTCATATTATAGTTGCACATAGACTTGAAACTTTAAGAACATTGTCACATATCAATTTCAACGAAAATAATGTGAGTTAGTCACTCTGGTATTTGATGACCGAAATTCTCGCTATCAAGATAAGGTAAGAAAAATCAGAGTCGTTGCGACCCGAATAGCAAGGTTCGATCAATCAAGAAAATATAAGACCACCAAATCAAAGGATCAAACAATAAAATCAAGTAGCGGTCCTCGCTAATTTTATTAACCTGGTATAGTGACCAGGGTCGAACTCAAGAAGCACGGGATGGCCGAGATGGCCTAAGAAGTAGTCAAAATCGAGGAAATAAGGAAGAAAATATTTTTGGTGGATTTTAATGATTTTAAAATTTTTTTGTGTTTTTAATATATAAGAAAATGTAAAGAAAATGCAACTACAATAATTTATTACACATCCAAAAATATACAGAAAATTCAAATAAAATTGTTTTTGTGTTTTTTATGTTTTTATGTGTTGTTGGTGATTTTCTGGATATTTTATGATTTTTATTTGATTTTCTAAAAATCAAGAAAGAGGAAAATAGGAGATCAACATGCAGCCAGACATGAAAGACAAATTAAAAATGTATAATTGGTCTATAAAAGTCTGGAGATAAGAGTTTGCATTTTTTATTTTTATAGAATTTTTAATTATTTTTATAAGATTTTTAGGGTTTTTCAATTTTATGGGTTTTATAAATCCAAATAGCACAAAAATTTGATAGAAGCTAGAAAACACCAAAATTAACTACCACTAATTATTTTAGAATTTTTATACAAGTTTTTCTATTTTTCTTTGATTTTGTTTTTCAAACAGTAACAAAAACATGAGTTTTTGAATTTTTAAAATTATTAAAAAGCCTCGAAATGTCCCAAAAATTTAGAAAAATTTTTACACAATGGTAGGAGCCACGTGTCCAAATTTCACCTAAATTGGATTTGATTTAATATTTTATTCAATAAAAACAAGGCACACATCAAACATGGACCTAAATGTAAGAAAAATAGTTCCAGGGGCTAAATGATAACACGTGCGAAAACCTTAAGGTAAAAAGCGCAAAAAGCCCAAACAAATCAGCACATGTTTAATAAAAACCACGCACAGGGGTATAACTGCAAATATGTAAACTGAGAATTCATTTCATAACATAGCAGAAAGCCCAGCCCAAAACATGCAATTTATCCAAAATTTCACGTGACGAAGCACGTGTTCCACGTAGACAGGGACTAAAATGCAAATAAAATAAGCATAGGGTCCACAGTGCAATTTATACCAAAATAAAAACAACTACACTAAATATTTATAGGACTAAACTATAAATGTCATAAAAGAAGGGGCCTAAGTGAGAATTACCCCTATTATTCAGATATGGCGGACGAAGGAGTGCCACGTGTAATATCCAACGGCTATGGTGCGTGGCTGACCCTTCGCTGGATCAACGCTGAGGAAGATGCCACGTGGAGATCTAACGGTGGAGATTAGCGGACGCCTCTTCGCGGATGAACGCCCTAGATCGAATCCCAGAGATATCAGACGGTGGAGGCCTCTTGTAAATGGACGGCTCTGATCAGAACTGGAGCAGGAGGTTCGATCGAATGGCAACTGAAGGTCCTTGAAGAACTCGACTCCGACGAGGTTCATCGGCTCAATCCGTGCGCGTTGGACCTCATCCTGGGCTGCTGAGATGTGTAGAAGGATGCTCGGACTCTTGCGCAGCTGGTGGGCACTCCGATGAAGCCGGGAAGCTTCGGGGAGCTCCGATGACGAAGGAGGAGCGAAGCTCCTGTGCTCGAACTGTTCGACCCTCAGATGGGGTCTCTTTGACCTGCAAACTGCATAGAAGGACACCTGGGACGAGGGCAAACTGCCTCGACCATGTTAAGGGTGGAATGGGTGATCGGAAGGGGGCGGAGCGTGGTCTCCGACGAAGCGACGGCGGAGGAGACCTGAGGTCCTACTCCGAGGCGAGACAAGATGATCGGAGATGCGTAGCAGATGGAGAGGAGTCTCGTGAAAGTGAATCGGGGGTCAGATGAGTCTATGGATGAGTGGAACGTCGTGAATCGGCCAGCGAAGCCTGGCAGCGCAAATGGGCGAAATCGAAAATTAGGCGAATCTAGAAGGAATCAAGACTACCTGATGGCTGAGGTCGACTATGCTGGATCTGAAGGAGCTCATTGGGTCTTTGCCTCGATGGCTCGTCGGGGCCAGAGGCTGGGCTCGCTCGGTGGCAGAGCACGACAACGCAAGTCGCTGGATCAGTGGCTGGGGCCGCTCCCTCCTTGCTGCTACACCGCCCTCGGATAACTGTCACTCTACGGAGGGTAATCGAGGTCCTGGGATGGAAGGCGGAGGCCAAAGATAACGTGAAAGTGCGGCGGAGGTGATGTCTTATACTGCTAGTGGTCCGAAAAGATGGGGGTCAGGCGAGTGTGTCGGAGCTCGGATCCCTAGGCTAGAAGGCGGGCACAGATCATGGATGTGAGCATGGTAATCGAGGCCCTAGGTTTTCGATTGAGGGTGAGCGGATCATGCCAAGAAAATGGGAGAAAAGCAGGTCAGCGCATGAATCCGCGCAAAGTGGTCCAGGGGGGGAGTTGACCGGGGGTCAACAATCCCCCTTGGACCAATGGGGAGCCGCCATTTATTAATTATTTGCAAATTTAATTAAAAGTAGTAGATGATTTTATTTTAAAAACTTTTCAACATGAAAAATGTTTATTTATTTTCAAAGTATTTTTTAGTGATTTTTATTTATTTTTTTGAAAAATAAATAACATATTTACATTATATTATTATTATGTATAGATATATATACATATATATATTTTTATTTATTTTTAATTGTTTATTTTTGTACAATTATTCCAATTTTATATTTTATTTATTTACAACATAAAATTTGAAATAATAAAGTATTTCTATTTTATTTTTATGATTTATTTTCATGGGTTAAATAAATAGGATATGTACATGTATATATATATATATAAGGTGGGAAATGATGTTTTTTTTATTATTTTTCTTTTGATTTTAATTTTTCTGATTTTTATTTTATTTTTAAAAATCGGTATAAAATATGAGAAACACTTTTTATTTTTACTACGAGGAAAATAAATTTATTTAAATACATAGGATTATGTACACCATGATTGACCTTATCTCCCTCTACTTGGTTTCTTTTGCGGTCAGGCCCATGTTGAGCCCTCCCTTGGGATTAGGTCACTCAATATTTATTCTAAATATTTCCCTCTTTTTCTTGTGTTTCTTTATTCCTTTATTATTACACAAAAACATGCTAATTATGCATATTTACAAGATGCATGTATTTTGACAATTTATGAAATTTACACACATTTACAGGGTATTTGCCTAAGGTTTCTAGCTAAAATAAAGGAATAAATAGTGATGAATGGGGATTCATCACCCCCCTATACTTTACTTTTGCTAGTCCCTTAGCAAACACTTATTTGAAAAATAAGTGCAAAAGAGAAAGAAAAAGAAAAAGAGGAGAAATCAAGGTTGATTATTAAACTTTCCTTCATTAAATTGAAATATGGAGCTCAGTCAGACCTTTGGATTATTAATTTGTCGGAACCTTATTTGGACTTACGCTTAAAACTTAACAGCCTCTAAGTTCCACCAATCTATGGTCAAGACTCCTCAATAAACCAGATCAGAACAAGTCTACATACACAAACTCTAATGACCATAAATCTTTCCTTGTACGGTGTAAGTGATATGTAGCTCCCCACCTCAGAAGTAATAAAGAAACAACCTCCCTCAACCTGGTAACTCTAATGCCTCGGTCTAGCAACTCTTTCCTCGAGAAGCGGGGTATTCCCTTCTAAGTTCAAGTGCAACCGGCTAAAGAAGAGGGGGAAGAAGAGATTGGACCATGACCAGTGTAGCCATGTATCATTGGGAGCTCTCACCAGTGTAGCTGAGTCTCCTGTTGTAAGCTTCATGAGATGGAACATGGATATCAAGCTTTGCTTATTGCACTATATACACTCCGGTGGGATTATTAAATTTTCAATCCGACCCACCACTTTTTTGGAGTTCTTTTCTTTTTGCATTTTTTTCATGTGCATCTGTACGACATATCTACATGGTGCAACATATCTACAAGGAGTTTTTCCTCTTGAGCCAGTAGACTATCCCTCTTTTGAAGTTTTATTGCAACCCACAGCTTCTGTCTTTAGACTTCATAACCACCAGACCAAGTTGAGACGCACTTCCTTCACTATAAGAAGAAGAGAGATTCTGCCTAGAAGTACTACCCTCATATGCTACCCCAAGCCAAAGGAAACTGCCTCCTCACCACCTCATCCGTGGAGAGCTATGTGTAAAGTGCTGGTGCAAGTAAATCCATTGTCTCTAAGAGTCATGTGTGTGTTGTTAAGTGCTCTACTTAGGCTCATCAAGATGATATATGCTCATAGCCTAGTGGACTCAAAGAATTAAGTCCCAATGGACCTGAAAAGTCTCAATCCTAAGCCCTCTAAGGTTCCTCTTATTATTAGGTGGATTAAGGTCTTAACCAAGCTCCATTTGTCAATTTATTCCAGGCTAGTTTAAATGTCAAGTATGATTTAGAAAAACTTGTACAAGTATTTACAAACACATGTGCAAAATTTTTGAAAAATATTTGAAAACATGGATGTATGCATGAATGCAAAGTTTTGCAAAATATTTACAAAAATTTACACAAGGTTTTTTCAAAATTTTTGTTTTTCAAACATTTTACAAAAATTTTGTACTATATACATAAATTTTGATATGAAAATATTTACAAGCTATTTACACAAAAAGATTTTACAATCATTTGTACAAAAATATTTTTTATAAATAAATAGGTATATGCAAGAAGAATTTTATGTAAAAGGGAAATTTTTTAAATTTTTATGGATTTTTAGTTAGCCATTTTTATTTATTGACACACTCGCACAAAGTACGAGTTATGGCTAAAGTATATATGAAATATATACACACCCCCTATACTTAGCTCAAACGATGTCCTCAGAGTGATCAAGAGCGATGAAGAGGACATAACTCGTGCTTAGTATAGGGAAGTGAAAGGAATGGTATATACAAGAATGAATTGAAGAATAGAAAAAGGAAGACTCGGTGTTTCCCCCTATACTTAGGATCAAGTAATCCTAAGTATAACAAGATGTACATGAAGGGAAATCCGAGTGAAGGATGTACAAGGTCTACCCCCCCCCCATACTTAATATCCCTAAGTATAGGCAGCAGAACATGGGTAGAAAGAATCAAAGAAGACAAATATATACAAGACGGGAGGGCATCACTCCCCCTATACTTAAGGTGAGGAATCCTTAAGTATAGGCAACGACAGGAGTAATGAAACAGAACGATATGAACAACTCGGTGTTTCCATCCTCCTATACTTAGGATGAGGTATATCCTAAGTATAGCACAGATAATCCTATACGAGACCTGGGGTGAAAACAAATATGGAAGAAAGAACGATCAAATCACGACGAAACATGTATATACAAAAGGGTACAATGCTGAGGTGCCTCTCAACAAGCGCTAGATTTTACGCCCCTAGCTGGGCACAAAGGCTAGGATAACGTTGTGTCAAGGTTCAGGACGACATCTGTAAGGTGAATGTCGTGCTGTCATCGCAGTCTTAGTAAGAGAACAACGACGAAATCAAAAGTGTAAAAAATGACACCTAGGTAGGCAATCAGGCGGGTGTCTGCTACCAGCCAAGGATATAAGAAGAAGTGATCGGGATCTGGTAACACAAAAGAAATCGTCGGCTCTGGATCACGCTGGAGTAGAAGTGTAGAGCCGAAGAAATCAAACGTAGAGAAGGATGGATCAGTCATGGAATCCTCCACGTCAATCAGTGTCTCAAAGAGGTATGGAAAGTGAAGATCAGGAGACTCTCTAAGAAAACTGATATCCGATGCATATAATGGAGGTAAGTCAGAAAGATCATCGAATATCTCAATGATCGGCTCATCCTTGCGGGGGTCGTCGAGGTGAGAAGACTCAGAATCAGAAAGATCAGAAGACTCGGTATCATGATCTGCCAGATCGGATACACTCTCAAAGGGTGAAACCGAGTATACATCATGTGTGGCATTCTCCCGCAGATAACCCTCGGGGAGGAATGCAAGATCATCGGTGAGAAATGGAGGATCAGGATCTATCAGAGCATCTGCACTGCTGTCACGCCAACTCTGTGCACCAGGTTGCATCATCATCTGATATCTGGCTCTTGGAAATCTGGAAGAAGGAGGAGGTACTAGTCATCATCGCGGATGTCGATAATGTTACTGTGACTGATCCTCGTTCTGCGGCAATGTTGGCTGTCATCTGGTCCTCAGAAAACGTATCTATCTCATCAAAGTGGAGGACAAAAGGCTCGAATACGGGACTCTCTATGTCTGGCCTCTCAAAGTGATGTCCCATATCGAGTTGTGACTGTTGGGCTGAGTCATGGTATTTGTCTGATTCTGAGAAGTGTCTCTGCAGAAAAGAAGCTGAATCATCCGGGTCTGGACTCTGAACTGACTGGATCGATGGCTGTAGTAGCGAGGGCTCCTCCATTTCCTGGAATATTAGAAGATCCGATATCCAAGAATCGTCAACTGAAAACTCTGGGGCTGACTCGAACTCTAGTTGGAAAGCCAACGGGAACTCGAGTAGTCTCTGGATCAGAACCTCCACTGTAGTAGTCATGTCCTCTGTACTCTGTGGTGTTGCAGAATCCAAGTCCTCGGGCTGGTGTGTGGAAACGGTATCCTCCTGTAGTGCGACATACCCCACTGGTACTGAAATATCCTCATGTGTTGTTCCGACTATGGTATCTCGTGAAAATGATCTCTGTGAAAGTAACCTCGAGATGGTATCCAGTAAGTCAATGTTGGAACTACGGTGTGAACTGCCACATGAGGTAATCACCAGTGCTATCTGATTCGCGATCATCCCCCGCATGGAGATCCCGATAAGGTCAATCGGTGAAAGTATGTGCTTAGGAAATCTCCTCAAAAGGTCAAGAAACCTCGGTCATGCCTCAGCAGTGGCTTCTGGGGGTCT
The DNA here is from genome assembly GCA_037367405.1 of Ottelia alismoides. Lineage (NCBI taxonomy): Eukaryota > Viridiplantae > Streptophyta > Magnoliopsida > Alismatales > Hydrocharitaceae > Ottelia > Ottelia alismoides. The sequence continues at coordinate 2,041,380 of JAZKJV010009534.1, forward strand.
ACTGAAAACTCTGTGATTAAGGAACGTGTCATCTCTGCTCTACGCTGGGGAAAGTATCTCTGTAGAAACTCGAACCGTAAGTCTTCCTACATAGCGAATCTCCTTCACAACCGTCGGTGCCATATCATGGCTCTATCCTGAAGTGTGAATGGGAAGGTCTTCAGCATCATCTCTTCTGCAGTGATATTTGAATACATCTGTCGTGCAAAACTTCTCTAACTCGGACAGGTGAAGATAGGGCTCCTCGTGCATCTCTCCTAAAAATGCCTGCATTCTCTAAATAAGCTCCAAACTCAGAATGAATGGTCCTAATGTAGAAGCTGACTGAGCTCTCTGTCCTATCTGCTCATCCATCATGTTGGCATAGGATGCATCTGATAGTCGTGTCAGCTCTCTATGATCATGTCCGAAGTGCACTCTCAACTCAGCAATGGCATCGTTCGGACTTCGCATCTGCTCAATCTGATCTCCGCGGACGTATACCGCAACATGCCCAGAAGAATGAAAGGGATGGGAGGGAGGGATCGGGAGGTTGGTCGGGTATCCGACCTCCCTCGAAGATGGACTGGATTGATGGTAAGAAGATGGAGAAGAAGCCGCAAGAGTCGGCCAGAAGTGAAGGGGATCCATCATCCAGGTATAGAGAAGAGGAAGAGAAAAGTGAAGGGAGGGTGGGAGGGAGAAGAGATAGATGACTGGAAGAATAGATAGAGGAGAAGAAGACGGATGGGATCTGAAAACACAAACAAGATCAGTCAAGCAATACCCCTTATTCACCTACGCACCCAGAGCTGATGACCGTGAAGGTTCGGTCTTTTATCTTGTCTATTTTATTAGGTGATCAAACAGTCTTTCAGAGCGATTAAGCGAGCTGATAGGGATCCAATTCTCCTGACAGACTGTCCCGACTAAAAAGTCGGTAGTCTGGCAAGAAATCGGATATGGCTCTAGCCTAGGTTGCGGGTCACTCTCTCGCTCATCCAAACCAAGCAATGAGTGGATTTCTCTCCCAAGACAAATTTTTAAGTGAGGTGTCTTTTAGGATCAAGTTTGATTAACTGTCCCAATTTTATAGTTTTTGTTTTTAGATATTTTTCAGATCAAACAAGGCCTAACGAATTTTTCGATTCTCCTGATTATTTTAAGTCCAAAAATCGGAGGGAGAATACAAAAAAGTCGAAGCGCGAAAATCAATGATGCATGCAGAGTAAGAAATGTGTACCTGACTCCAGCAGTCTAAATGCAAAGTGATCCGCGCATAAAATAAAAGACAGAATATAAAATACTTATATGATGCACGCGAAAACCGGCCCTAGCAGAGCAATTTCTACACGTAAGCATAGTAGCCGGGTACTCGAGGCTAAGTCCGGAGTCCTATCTTGGGAGCCACTTGGTGTCTGCCACAACAGATCCTGCACGCGTTGTATGCGACTCCTCAAGGTACGTGGACTAGAGCTCAAATAATCCGACTTTTTCTTTGTGATTTAATTAATTAGGTTTAGTTACGATCTATAGGTACAGGCAGATGATTAGGTGCTGGGATCCTAATCAATTACGTCACAACCAATGAAAATCCTAAGCTAGGGCTAAAACCGTGCAAATCAAATAGGCAGTAAATAAACGGTTAAAGACAAAACCGATGAAAATCATGGTGAGGTCCCCCGAGCACACCGGTGCTCGGCGAAACAGACCCCGATATCACTCCAAGTGTCCGAGTCTCTGTGTAATTACCAATTGATAATTCTGCATAAAATAAACTACGCTAATCTACGGCGATTCTACTGTTATTTCACGGCTATTCCGCGGCTCCCGTACTTGGGCTCTTCTCCTTACGCTCTCATGCGGCTTCGGATAGAAGGAAGCTGCCTCTGAATCCCGCGGTTGCTCCAGCTTCCGAAAAAGCCACCTTGGTCCTCGAGCCCTCGCAAGAAGTAGAACAAAAGTGTGTCAGTCCAGAAAAATATATAAACAATTCAGATAAAAATATATATACAAATATCTACAGAAAAGCAGTGGAACCGAAAACCGTGAAAAATCGAAAAGACTACTAAGTCGTGCTCCCCTGTAACGGCGCCATTCTAATGACCAAAAAATCACGAGGATCTCCCTATGGGGTGAAGGTAAAAATACTCGGTGTCGTTGCGACCCGAATAGCAAGGTTCGATCAACAAGAAAATATAAGAGCACCAAATCAAAAGATCAAACAATAAAATCAAGTAGCGGTACTCGTTAATTTTATTAACCTGGTATATCGATCAGGGTCGGACTCAAGGAGCATGGGATGGCCGAGATGGCCTACGAAGTAGTCAAAATCGAGAAAATAAAGAAGAAAATATTTTTATGGATTTTAATGATTTTGTAATTTTTTTTGTGTTTTTAATATATAAGAAAATGTAAAGAAAATGCAACTACAATAATTTATTACAAATCCAAAAATACACAGAAAATACAAATAAAATTATTTTTGTGTTTTTATATTTTTATGTATTTTTGGTGATTTTCTGGAGATTTTATGATTTTTATTTTATTTTCTAAAAATCAAGAAAGAGGAAAACAGGAGATCAATGTTCAGCCAGAATTGAAAGGTCAACTAAAAATGCATAATTGGTATATAAAAGTCTGGAGACAATTTTTATGAAAACTATATACAAAAACTTAGCTACAGAAAAAGAGTTTGCATTTTTCTATTTTTATAGAATTTGTAATGATTTTATAAGATTTTTAGGGTTTTCAATTTTTATGGGTTTTATAAATCCAAATAGCATAAAAATTTGATAAAAGCTAGAAAACACAAAATTAACTACCACTAATTTTTTTAAAAATTTTTGGACAAGTTTTTTTTATTTTCCTTTGATTTCTTTTTCAAATAGTAACTAAAATACGTTTTTTTGAATTTTTAATAATAGTAAAAAGCCTCGAAAATGTCCCAAAAATTTAGAGAAATTTTTACACAGTGGCAGGAGCTACGTATCCAAATTTCACCTAATTTGGATTTAATTTGATATTTTATTCAATAAAAACAAGGCACATAGCAAACAGGGACCTAAGTGTAAGAAAACATAGTTCCAGAGGCTAAATGATAACACATGCGAAAACCTTAATGTAAAAAAGCGCAAAAGCCCAGACAAATCAACACATGTTTAATAAAAACCACACACAGGGGTATAACTGCAAATATGTAAACTTAGAATTCATTTCATAACATAGCAGAAAGCCCAGCCCAAAACATGCAATTTATCCAAAATATCGCGTGACGAAGCACGTGTTCCACGTAGACAGGGACTAAAATACAAATAAAATAAGCATAGGGTCCATAGTGCAATTTATCCAAAATAAAAACAACTACACTAAATTTTTACAGGACTAAACTATAAATACGATAAAAGAAGGGGCCTGAGTGAAAATTACCCCTATTATTCAGATCTGGCGGACGAAGGAGTGCCACGTGTAATATCCAACGGCTATGGTGTGTGGCTAACCCTTCGCTGGATCAACGCTGAGGAAGACGCCACGTGGAGATCTAACGGTGGAGAGTAGCGGACGCCTCTTCTTGGATGAACGTCCTTAGATCGAATCCCAGAGATATCGGACGGTGGAGGCCTCTCGTAATGGACGGCTCTGATCAGAACTGGAGCGGGAGGTTCGATTGAACGGCAACTGAAGGTTCTGGAAGAACTCGACCCCGGCGAGGTTCGCCGGCTCAATTCGTGCGCGTTGGACCTCTCCTGAGCTGCTGAGATGTGTAGAAGGATGCTCGGACTCTTCCGCAGCTGGTGGGCACCTCTGATGAAGCGGGGAAGCTCCAGGGAGCTCCAACGACAAAGGAGGAGCGAAGCTCCTGTGCTCGAACTGTTGGACCCTCAGATGGGGTCTCTTTGACCTGCAAACTGCATAGAAGGACACCTAGGTCGAGGGCAAAGTGCCTCGACCCTGTTATGGGTGGATTGGGTGATCGGAAGGGGGCAGAGCGTGGTCTCCGGCGAAGCGACAACGGAGGAGACCTGAGGTCCTGCTCCGAGGCGAGACAAGATGATCGGAGATGCATAGAAGATGGAGAGGAGTCTCGTGAAGTTAAATCGGGGGTCAGATGAGTCTATGGATGAGTGGAACGTCGTGAATCGGTCGGCGAAGCCCGGCGGCGTAAATGTACGAAATCGAAAATTAGGCGAATCTAGAAGGAATCGGGAGTACCTGATGGCTGAGGTCGACTATGCTGGAGCTGACGGAGCTCCTGGGGTTTTTTCCTCGATGGCTCGTTGGGGCCAGAGGCTGGGCTCGCTCGGTGGCGGAGCACGGCGGTGCAAGTCGCCGGATCAGTGGCTGGGGCCGCTCCCTCCTCGTTGTTGCACCGTCCTCGGATAGGTGTCACTCTAAGGAGGGTAATGGAGGTCCTGGGATGGAAGGCGGAGGCCAAAGATAACGTGAAAGTGCGGCGGAGGTGATGTCTTATACTGCTAGGGGTCCGGAAAGATGGGGGTCGGGCGAGTGTGTCGGAGCTCGGATCCCTAGGCAAGAAGGTAGGCGTGGATCATGGATGTGAGCATGGTAATCGGGCCTCGGGGCTTTCGGTTAAGGGTGAGCGGATCATGCCAAGAAAATGGGAGAAAAGCGGGTCGGCGCATGAATCCGCGTAAAGTGGTACGGGGGGGGGGGGAGTTGACCGGGGGTCAACAATCCCCCGTGGACCATTGGGAGGCTGCCATTTATTAATTATTTGCAAATTCATTTAAAAATAGTAGATGATTTTATTTTAAAAACTTTTCAACATGAAAAATGTTTATTTATTTTCAAAGTATTTTTAGTGATTTTTATTTATTTTTTTGAAAAATAAATAACGTGTTTACATTATATTATTATTATATATAGGTATATATACATATATATTTTTTATTTTTATTTTAAATTGTTTATTTTTGTACAATTATTCCAATTTTATATTTTATTTATTTAAAACATAAAATTTGGAATAATAAGGTGTTTTTATTTTATTTTTATGATTTATTTTCATGGGTCAAATAAAAGGTCCATATACATATGTACATGGTATATATACAAGGTGGGAAATGATGTTTTTTGATTATTTTTCTTTTAATTTTAATTTTTCAGATTTTTATTTTATTTTTATAAATAGGTAAAAAATATGAGAAACACTTTTTATTTTTACTATGAGGAAAAAAATTTATTTAAATACATAGGATTATGTACACCATGATTGACCTTATCTCCCTCTACTTGGTTTCTTTTGCGGTCATGCCCATGCTTAGCCCTCCCTTGGGATTAGGTCACTCAATATTTATTCTAAATATTTCCCTCTTTTTCTTGTGTTTCTTTATTCCTTTATTTTTACACAAAAACATGCTAATTATGCATATTTACAAGAGGCATGTATTTTGACAATTTATGAAATTTACACATATTTACAGGATATTTGGCTAAGGTTTCTAGCTAAAATAAAGGAATAAAGAGTGATGAATGGAGATTCATCAGTATTCTATAAGAAAGGTTTTAAAAATCGAACCGAACCAGCCGATTCAACTAGTTAAACCAAGAAATGAAAGAAAAATGGTCCAACCATCTGATTTTTATTCAGAAACTAAAAACCAGTCAAAACACGATTGGACCACTTAAACCTGATTGAACCAATTGAACCAAACCACCGGTTCAACCATCCATTTTTGACAAAAAATAAATTTGATAATTTAATAAAATATAAACTTTTAAAAGTATTCATAATCTAGTCTCATTCTAACCCATAATATAGTACTCCTTTATCTCTTCTCCTTCCACATCCGCCAATGACCCATTATCACCAATCACTTCCTGTCGTACAAGCATTGCCTCTCGTCTCACATATTACACGCGTTTGTCTACTTTCAACAACAACAAAGGAAGAATATGTCATAGTTATACTATGAGAAGTAATAAATTAAAAATATTTAACTAACACTAAAATAGTTTTAAAATTGTTAATTTTATACATCACTCACACACATGAATTTTACAAAATATGTTTATTATGTCCTTTTGAGTTTTTCTAATAATATTTTTACCCCTAGCATTTAACAGTGTCTCTTGTGCTCCTATATTCTTTAAAAACTCATAATATTACTTTTATGTTGGTATAATATGGGAGCATACTTGTACTAATAAAATGTCACTACTATCCATTTTGTAAAAATATAGAGGGGTGCACATTATTAAAAAAGTAGGAAGAACACGAGTATAAAGATCCTTTAAAGATATCATATAGCATTTTCATATTTGTTTGTATGATACTACCAATCTAACTCAGTTCGATCCGATTAAACCATACGAACCAAACCAACAGTACAGCGGTACAGTCTTTTCTGATTTTCATAAACTGTTGATGTCATCACCGATTCGACCAGTCCGTCCCATTGGTCTGACCATAAAAAGAGAAAATCGATACTTGCCCAGTTTGATGTTCGACTCGATTTTTAACCTTGTCTATAAGTATTAAAGTGATGATTGCTAACGAACTAGCATCTACTGTAGTACTATGAGAAGTATAAAAAAGGGTCATGACGCAATTCTTTGGTAGTTTTTGGATATCTAACATACAGACAAGTCATATGTATATTGTCTATTTTCTTTGCATGGGATTATTGCTTACTTAGCTTAGTGTAGATCGTTTAAGATATCCATGAAATAATGTAATTCTTATGTGTACACATTTAAAATCAAAGGAGTATTGTACAATATAAGTACATGCATCAAGTCATACCTCATTCAATTAAATAACAATCACATGTACAACCTTACCGATAATGTTTAAGCAATAAAAGTTCATCTTATATAAATTAAAAGTAACATATTCAAAGTTATGAAGTAAGAATATATATTATGGCATGGTAACGGTAAGCGGAGCTAAGTGCTACACCTGATGGTGGGAGCCACCTCTAGAGCCCAATTATCATAGGCTTAAAGAGCGCCAACGCCTTCCGAGGGCGTGCGGTTCAAGGAACCAATTTGGGAGAAAGATAAGTCCTCTACAGTTGTAATTATACAGTCATGTATATCATGTTCATGGACCGCTTGCGCTAGCGGTAAAACCACCAAAGCCGGCAAAGCCGTTGAGGATTTAACAATTAAGACAAATTTAACAACTAAACGAATCAAGGGTATGTGTACAGTTTTGAAATTGCTGAGGTATATGTGTGAAACTATGGCAATGTAATGGTATTGTATAAATATTATGATGGTAAGGGGTATATGCGCAACTACAACAAATTTTAAGGGTATATGTGAAAATATGAAAACGTTAACGTGTATATGCAAATATGGCAAATTTTATGGGTATATATGAAATTATGGCTTCAACGAATGGTTTCAGAAGAAGTACCTTTTGTATGCATGCTTATGTGAAATTATGAGTCACACATTGATAGTATATGAGAACAAGTTAGTATCATATGCAACACGATAATTATGCAAATCGTATAGATGTGTTCATAACTGATTACATAGAAGAGGTTTTGTTTTCTGATGGTTTAAAATAGCATAAGAAGACTTGTTTTTCTGCACTAGCCGACTTGACCCCAACTCGGCACATACTGAGCGTTAGGCTCATAACATGTGTCGTTGTTTTTTCAGGAGAATACGAGGTTTGAGTTGCTTGTTAGTTCAAGGCAGACTATCCGTTGTCGTGAAGTGGAACCGATAAAGATTATTGATGGCTTATTCACTGAAGGATATCATTTTGCCTACTGGAACTTCTATTTTGTTGTTTTAATTATTAGTTTCTTTATACAATGTTATCCATATTTGAACTGTAATAAGATAACTTTTAAGTCGACTGGACTTTAGTTTAAATCATTTATTCCTATGCTCATTGATTACCATATAAGTTTTCGGTAACGGTTCGATCCGTGGGGCCGTTCCGTTACAGAAGCCGAGATTCTTATGTCTTTCATATAGAATAGATTATTTTAACAGTCTTGAATTGTTGTAATTGACATGTTTTAGATGAAAGACGTAAGATTATATGTTTATGATGAAATTAGAATGGCATAATATAAGGATATAGTGATAGAAATGACGGTATTTTTGCAAAAAAAGATATTTTCTCGGAAAATGAGACGGGAGCCGCCAACGGACAACCCCATTGAACCCATATAAAAAATCCGACCTATTTTTTTTATTTATAAGTGAACATGTCTGACAAAATTGTAACCAACGAATGATGCATTTGTTATGACACGGGATCCATAAAAATTAGAGATTTTTACCTGACAGACCGTATAATCTTTGCTAATGATCTCTACGACCTTTGAAACATCGATATTCCTCCCTCGATTCCGTAAATTTGCTCCGTCTTACCCCACGAACCCTACCGTTAAATTGACACACCTAGAGTTAACTTCCTTTGATTAAAAATGAGTTAATCTTACCAACCACGATCGAATGGCTACAATTAAACAAGAGAAAAAAACGGACGGCGGGGGTCGAGCAGGGGAGGCGGCAGGGTCGGGGGAGGCTTCATGCGGCATGGGGGGGGGGGTGGCTTCGAGCTGTTAGCGGCGCGGCCTCGAGCAGGGGAGGCGGCGCCCGAGGGGGGAGATCCGGGCGGATGCGCAGCGGAAGCTCGAGCAGGGGAGATTCGACGCGGTGTGGGGGGGGGGGGGTTCGACGCAGCGTGACTTGACGGGGGGAGGTGGGTTCGACCTGGGGTTTCGGGCGGCGCAGTGGGGGCCGGGGCTTCGAGGAGGACGAGGGGGAGGGCGAAAGGGTGGGAAACGGATATGAGGAGGAGGGAGAGGTGGAATGGCATTGACTGTAAATTTGACAAACAAAGTGGGTATAGTGTAAAATCCTATAACGGAATCCGGTTAGTTTTAACAGGTAAATGGATGGGGGTTAACTAGAGGATCTGTAGGGTAAGGGTTAACAAGTTTACGGGGTCGAGTGAGGAATATCGATATTTCAAAGGTCGTAGAGGTCATTGGCAAAGATTATAGGATCTGTCGGGTAAAAATCCCTAAAAATTGACTTGCCAACTTACAGAAGAAGATGTATCTCGAGACAATATACAAAAATTTAAGATTATATCACTGCATCGAAATTTCTCTATGACTACACATAATTTCATATTTGTTGTCGTATCTTTCGTAGTTAAACATACAAGGGATATTTTTCATTGTAATTCTTTAAACTCGTCAACAATATAGTATTCGCTGATATATTGCCAATAACAATTCATATAACAATATTTACATGTCGACTTTTGAATCTAATGATGCAAAATAAGTAACGACTAGTGTACATTTTTAATGAAAATATAAAATAAATGTCGACTTTTGAATGTCATGAAGCAAAATAAGTAATGATTTGTGTAAATTTTTAATGAAAAATTAAAATATTTGCTGGCGTATGCCAATTTTTATGTAGTGTATATAATATCAATCAATTATTTAGGATCTCTGTCACTTATGTTCTTCTTAACTTCTGCGATATCGTTTACACTTTTCTTTTTTTTAGTATCAGTTGTGCTTGTAGTTTCTTACAAAACTCACAGTTCTGCCTTCCATTGGCTTAATTGATATCACAAAAGGCCAGATTGTGAATTTTATAAGAGGTAAGGGGCAGATATGATATACAAAAAAGAGAAATCCATAACTGATAATGCAGAAGTTTAGAATGTCACAAGTGATAAAACCTCTAAAACACTACAACAAAATCTAAAATCAACAAAAAAAAAAGACTACATATAAAAAATATGGATAAAAATATAGCTTTCCATTTTATTGAAAACATTTGACATAGTTGAAACAATAATAGCCATAATTTATCACAATAGAGAATAAAAGATGTAGGCTCGGTTGGTCCGGTTGGACCAAGAATTGGATCGGATCAGCAGATTTCATGTAAATAATTTTAAAAGGAAGAAAATAAAAAAAATAAGTTCAATAGGTGGCTAGACTAGGTTGATCCGGATTGACCCAACTTTGATTGGTTGATAAATTTTCAAAAAAAAAACGAATGTCTAAATAACTAAATAATTTTATTTTTTATCACTAGTAGTCTTCTTAGCTTCTACAATATCAGTTATGCCCCTCTTTTGCAATATCAGTTGTGCCCCTACCTTCTTCAAGTGGTTTTCTAGAAGCAACTATATATAAATGATTGTTATATTGTACTCATATATAATGTTAGAAAATATAACTAACTTTTGTAGAGTTTAATCAAAATAAACAGTTATGTTATTCTATTGAAAAAATTGACATTTTAAACGATTATTCATTGATATATACATGCATAGATACATATACGTATTCAGTGTTATCGGTTATCGGTTCAAAGAATCAGCTTGGTCGGTCGGATTAGCAAAATAAGCTCGATTTGATTTTTTTCGAATTGATAGGAATGATGATATCAGACTGACATCATCACCGTTATAATCAGTTTGGATCGACCGGCCCGTTGCTAGACTGATTCAACGCTAGGTCTGATTTTAAAAATCTTGATGTAGGTGGGAAGAGAGAGAAAAAGCGTTCTGTCACAATTCCTAATATAGGGCTAAGTGTAGATTGAACCATTATTGGATAAATGAGAGGGATATTAACAAGAATATAATATGATTTTACCCTAAGCACATAAGAGTATCATTTTTCTTCCTTAAATCGGGGGATATTGATGCATCATTAAAATGATTGCCACAAACATTTTGCGATTAAATTAAGATAAGGCGAAATAAAATGTTATCTCACATTAGTTTTAAACCTATTGGTTCTTCTCATATGTTGAACGTGGGCTTGATAAACAATGTTTGCCTACGGAAGCTCATTATACATCCAACACCTGAAATTTGTCATCTTTGTGTCCCATCATTTTCCTACTCCTATTTGCCTATTCAAATCAGCCATCTCTTTTGATAATAAAAAAATCTAATTAGAAAGAAGAGAATTCATCATTCATTAATTCTAGAGTGAGGTGTCTAACTCGTGCTTGGCACTGAAAAATATGTACAAAACATGATAAGATATGTATATGCTCTTAAAATATCAATGCTTAAAATAGATTTTTACTTCAATAACCTTATAAACTTTATAAATTATCTTCTCGATCTTTAAAACAATGTAATTCCCCTCTTGACTCTATAAACTTGATCCATCTTACCCCACAATCCTTACCGTTCATCTGACTCATCTTGAGTTAACTAGCTTGGATTAAAGCTGAGTTAATCAAACTACACCAAAATCAATGGTGGATTTCAGGGCAATCTCTCTCCTCCCTTCTCTTACCCTTCTTCCCTCTGAAGGCGTTGACGGGAGGTTCTTCCACAAAGGAAAGATGACGAAGATGATAACATCCTTCCTCGTTGAGATGCTAAAGGCATCAACGGGTTTGGAGGACGCCACGACCCAAATTATCTGCAACATCTTGCAATGACGGTGTCGGAGAACCAGGCCTTCATCGCAGAGGTGGGTGGAGAAAAGGGAGGCCGTAGGAGCAAGGGGGAGGAGGTGGATGGGGGTAAAGCAAGGTGAGGAGAGGAGGAGGTGAAGGGGAGAAGAGGCAGAGGACCAAGGAGAGGAGGAGGAAGTTGTTGACAGAGGATCAAGGGGAGGGGGAAGAGGCGAAGGGGGCAAGGGAGGAAGATCAAGGGAAGGAGAAGGAAGAGGAGGAGGTGGGAGGCAAAGGCAGAGGACCAAGGAGAGGAGGAGGAGGCTGCTGGTGGAGGAGCAAGGGAGGAAGGGGGCGGAGGGACAAGAATAGGAGGAGGAGGAGGACAGAGGCAGAGGAACAAGGAGAGGAGGAGGAGGTTGCTGGCAGAGAAGCAAGGGGAGGAGGCGACTGGGGGTGGAGCAAGAGGAGGAGGTGGAGGAGGCAGAGGCGGAGGACCAAGGGGAGGAGGAGGAGGCAGCGTAGGGGAGGGTTGTGATGTCGAGGGTGGTACTGGTAGGTCAACGATGATGCAGGAGAGGGCTGGAGGTCGAGGGTGGCACGAGGGAGGTTGACGACACGTAGTGGAGGGATGGGATGTCAGGGACAGTGCGGGGGACGTCGAGGACAACACATGGGTGGTGGAGGGGAAGGGATTTTAAGGAGAAGAGTTAGGGAAGAAAATGGATGGCATTATTTGAAAATATGCTAAATAGAGAAGGTAATATGCATCTCTTTTTAACGTAGTTTTAACGGGTAAATGGATGGAAGTTAATCACAGGATCTGTAATGTAAAAGTTAATAAGTATACGGGATCGAGCGGAGATTTACATTCTTTTAAAGGTCGAGAATGTACTTTAAAATTTTATAGGATTGCTGACATAAAAAATACCTTTAGAAAATCTATTTAAAATAATTATTTGTGTTCTTACCGCAAGCTTAAACGGATTCATAAAAAATAGTTAAATTTTACTTAGAAAAAAATAATATTTAAAATCCACCTTAAAATATCATTTATATAAGGGGAAAATGGGGCTGCCCCATAGGGGTAGCCAATATGGCTGCCCCTACCCTATTTTTCGCATTTTTTTTATTTTTTGAAAAAATATCACCCTGTATATTCATCCCTATATCCCTCCTATTTGTCATTCGAATTTCGTGAGAAACAGAGACTCCTACGGCCTCCATCTAGATGTCATTTTTTAACGGTCGCAGGATTTTTTAAATCGACCATGTCTGGATGGAGGCCGTAGGAGTCTCTGTTTCTCACGAAATTCGAATGACATATAGGAGGGATATAGAGATGAATATACATGGCGATATTTTCTATAAAAATAAAAAAAATGCCTAAAAATAGGGCAGGGCAGCCAACCAAGGGCAGCCCCATCAACCCCTTTATATAAACTATATTTTTACATTATCATGTAAAAAAGAACAATGTGAGAATTTTCACTTTGCTATATGGTTGTATCCTCGTTTTCACGAGAGAATTTATGAAATATTGTAATACGTCTATATCAGAAAGACGCAAATGTATATGGTGACATATGCATTTATACACATTTTCGATACGCTATTCTATTCAGTTTATATAAATTTGGATATGTATTAATTTTATACACTGTTTAGGATGACAAGAATATAGCGATGAAAACGGATCGGATATACCTATTTCCATATCCATATTTGCTTCATCTTTATCGAATACGGATACAGATACATGTATAATTCGGATATGCATTATAAAAACCATAACCTTAAAAATACGGATACGAATCCAAATCGGATATTTATCGAATTCGAATACAAATCAAATAAAGAGCGGACCCGAATACATATCAAATAAAGAGCTAATTCAAATATGAATCGAATAAAAAGTGAAATCCAAATATGGATCCAATAAACATGGAATCCAAACACGGATCAAATAAAGATCACATACGAATATAAATTAATTTTTTTTATCAAAGTTTATAATGATTTTAAAATTGGTAATTAAATATAAATAAGTTGCATCATGACAAAAGAGAATGTCGAGGTGACATGCACTGTTGACCAGAAGCAAAAATGGGATATGATTTCGTAAGTTTTGTCCGTGCTCATCTTCAAAGAAACAAAAATTTATTAATATCACTAATATATTGTATTATATAATGTTTAATATTGATATAACAGCACATGGTCATGACTTTAAAGGATATGCGGAATCCTTAAGCGCATCATGGAAGCGTGATGATCGCATCTTATGCGATCGGAGCGACTAGTCGCACTATTCGCTTTGTGCAACGGAATTTAAAATTTTTAAATCATATGATGAAACCACATGATCCCAAGAATATTTCTTGGATTGTTTCATCTAACCACCAAGTATTAGAAATACCTCTTCAAGCGTGGTTGCAATCACTCGATCTCTAAAGTAAGAGATCCTTCTGACTCAAGTCCTATCCACGAAGATGCCACTTGCAGGCGCGATGATGAGATGCGAGCATCCCGCAATCTACGATGAAGATCCAAGCATTAAATCTCCTGATTTCGTCCAACGAAATCCGACGTCTCCTTCTAGTGCTAGAAGCTCCAAAGAAGACGGAGATCCACGAGCAATCGAGGCGACAGCACGACGGCGTAACTACGATTGCAATTCTCTTAAGATCTTAAGGTGGACGGCCACCCTTAGAGAGAGAGAGAGGGATGGCGTGAGAATGGGAGTAGAGAAAGAGAGAGTAGACTTGTATTATCCAAGAGCTAGGGTTGCCTTTCTTATATATTAGTTTGGGAGTCCATGGATCACAATCCATAGGATACACAAAATCAATGGTTAGATTGATTTGTGTTTTTAATCAATGGCCATGATCATTGTTGTTTAAAACAACAACTTATTAATTTTATTAATTTAAATATATGTTGCATTATCATCAACATAATTTAATTCAATAAAATTAATTATCACAAGATAATAAAAAAAGGATAATAATCCTCTCCTAAAAATGGGGGGGGGTGTCACTCATGACCAATTCATGGGTGACGCCACCTCTTTTTTTTGGAGATTTTATCTTCCTTTTATATTATCTCATTATCTCTTAATTATTTGCAACACCATTTATTGCAAATATATTCACCAAATTAATTCCAAATTAATTAGTGAATATTTCAATCATGTCATTGAAAAATTGCGGATCATATTCACAACCCAGATAAAATTGTAAATTACATTTCCAATTAATTGCTTTAATGTGAATCCAATTCTCATTAACAATATTTTAATAAATTTTATTTACAAAGGTGCTCTCTCTAATATATTATAAATCATATTTATAATAGTGTCATATGTGGCTGCCCCCTAGGGGCAGCCAACATGGCTGCCCCCGCCTTATTTGGGCAAAATTTTTTATTTTTTTTGAAAAATAACACCATTTACATTCATCCCTATATCCCTCCTATATACCATTCGAATTTCGTCAGAAACAGAGACTCCTACGGCCTCCATCCGGACAGTAATTTTTTAACGGTAACAGGAATTTTTTAAATCGATACCATCGATATGGAGGCCGTAGGAGTCTCTGTTTCTGACGAAATTCGAATGGCATGTAGGAGGGATATATGGATGGGTCATATGTGGCTGCCCCCTAGGGGCAGCCAACATGGCTGCCCCCGCCTTATTTGGGCAAATTTTTTTATTTTTTTTGAAAAATAACACCATGTACATTCATCCCTATATCCCTCCTATATACCATTCGAATTTCGTCAGAAACAGAGACTCCTACGGCCTCCATCCGGACATTAATTTTTTAACGGTAAAAGGATTTTTTTAAATCGATACCATCGAGATGGAGGCCGTAGGAGTCTCTGTTTCTGACGAAATTCGAATGGCATGTAGGAGGGATATATGGATGAATATACATGATTTTATTTTTCAAAAAAAATAAAAAAAATGCCGAAAAATGGGGCGGGGGCAGCCCCATTTTTTCCTTATAATATACACTGATATTATAGATAGCATGGCACAATCTGTATTTTCTTGATAATTAAATCTCATTTAATTATCTTGGATAATCAATCTCATAATATGAATCTTATTCATTTTATTCTTGATAATTAAATCTCATTTAATTATCAACATCTTGTTGCTTGGATATATAATTCATCAAAGGAATTATTCTTGAACTATTTCAAGAATAGTATGCTTTCTCCGCAGATACTTGGAGATAAGGATAGGACGACTGTATTGTTCCACGTATAGTGACTTGGATGTTGAAATCTCATCTCAAATCCAGATCTCACGGACCCGTCATAGATGCTTGATTACATTAAGACCGCAAATATGATCTTCTCATTGCATCTGAATCTCATTCAGATCAATGTCCAACACTTGGACCAAGATCATATTACTTCTCTACTGAGAGGAGCCACTAAAATCCAAACATGTTTCATCACTCCCTCGGAATGGAAGCGTCGTGGTTATACAATCGTTTATGATCAAATCATCCTCAGGTATTCCCAATACATGTACATCCTTCATATTGGAAGACCTATGATCAACCTGAAGATATAGATCAATTTTACATTATCATCTTCAGGGTTTGTTCACCAAGTTTCCCAATCTTGGTCATTGGGAATCGGTATTGATCATATGATTTCCCAAAGTATATATCATACCTTCAAATTCTTGTCATGCTTCCAAATCACGACGACCATGCATTGAATTTGATCGATCCCAGTACCTTATGAGTGAGCTCATGTCTTCCAGTTCACAAGTAAACCTATATGATCCCTTTGAGAGATTGTATTACTCATATACCCTTACATGCACACCAGCTCGTCGGTGTATAGACCTTGGTTAGGTCATCAACCTATTGGTCTGCCAAATGTACACACTCAGACATATAGTAACGCATCTGTCTCTGGTCAGAGAATGTGTGCCTATGCTATGAAAGTATTCAACATAGCACTTAGGTTATCTCAATCTCGTTAAGTCAACCCTTTGACCTAACTAATCTGACACCTCCGAATCACTATTCCCATGCAGAGGACCTGCATCAAGAGGTCGGTCAGATATCAGCCTTTATGAGAAAGGATTGCCACCTCCTACTCAGGCTGGAGATCATCTCTTAATAATCATTTGACGGTGCTTGATGAGTCTTATATCTAACTCTTTAGATATCCATCCAAACACTGGTATCTATGATTCAATTATTGAATCAAAAGAAATATGATCATCAAGACGACCATGGTACATAACCCTAATTATACATAGGGACCTTATAGTGCATTCATTTAATTTCAGAAAGGGAGTGAAACAATCAATAACTTTCATTGATAAAACATATAATTATATTACAATAACATTTATTGTAAGAATGGTTCGCCTCGGGCTCACATGGCTAATAATCTCCCACTAGCCCTCAAAACCATTCAGGAACAATTTGTAAGTACATACTCATTACGTGCTGGTCGAAAATCTTCTGTGTTAGAGGTTTGGTAAGAGGGCAACAACGTTGTCGACAGAGGTCACCTTGATGATGATGATATCACCAGGCTTTTGAATCTCCTGAATGATGTGGTATTTCCTTTCCACGTGCTTACTCTTTTGATGCCATCTGGGTCCCTTTGCCTGGGCAATGGCTCTCGTGTTATGATGACACGAAAACCCGAGCGACTAAGGTATAAGGTACAGAAATAGGTCGTTGCGACCTCAGTCACCCATAAGTGTCAATCAAGAAAAATGAACCACTCGAAAATATGTCAAATCAATCAAGCACGAAGCAAGCGGTCCTGCTATGAGATTAACCTGGTATAGCACCCAGGGTCGAACTCAAGGAGCACGGATTGGCTGAAAGGCCTACGAAGTAGTCAAAATGAATAAAATAAAAGACAAATATTTTTTTGTGGTTTTTAATGATTTTTATAATTTTTTTGGAATTTTCAATATGTGAAGAAAATAAGAAAAGCAAAAACAAGCAAACTTTGACAAATTATTTAATGCATTAGAAATCAAGCAAAAATTCAAACAAAAATATTTTTGTGTGTTTTACAATTTTTTATGTTTTTGGTGAATTTTTGGGATTTTTATGATATTTAGTTTATTTTCTAAAAATCAAACAATAGCAAAAATGCAAGGTACTGTCCAGCCAGGCCCAAAATCCCTAGATAAAATATCTAAGGGCCTTAAAAGGGCCTGGAGGTATTTTTCCTGTAAACTAGGTAAAACAAGGAAAATTTGAGTACCAAAATTATTGTTTTTGGATTTTTAATGTATTTATGAGAATTTTTATGAGTTTTTTTGGAATTTTTAAGTTTTTAGTGGTTTTCTGTGATGAAAAGTAGCCAAAATTGGCTAGAAAATCAAGGAACACATAAAAAAACAGTACCTAATTTTTATAGAATTTTTAGGGGGGTTTTTATAGTTTTTTGGGGTTTTTCACTCTAGACAGTAGCAAAAATTGAGGTTTTTGAATTTTTTAAAAATAACAAACAAACTCAGAAATGTCCTCAAAAATTCTCAAAAATCCTACACCATGGCAGGAGCCATGTGTCAAATTTTCATTGAATTTGGAGGTGATTTGATATTTTATTCAAGAATGACAAGAGGGCACTGTGCACAGGGACCAAAGTGCAAATTCCCAAAGTTCTGGAGGTCCAGGTGCAATTAACCCAAGAAGTCACGCACCAAGCGCGTGCCTGGGGCACTCAGGGACCTATATGTAAAGAAAACAAGTCCTGAGGACCTATTGGTAACTCGTACCAAAAGTCCAGGGGGCTATGTCGCAAATTACCCACAAATAAACGCACATGCGAAATTAAACCATTCACAGGGGCATAAATGCAAATATCAAAAAGATTTCATTCATTTCATAACAACCAGAACTACCAGGGTAAAGGATGCAAATACACCAACAAAACACGTGACGAAGCACGTGGCTCACAATAGGCAGGGGTATAAATGCAAACAAACTTAAGCTCAGGGTCCACTATGCAATTTAACCTAAACGAAACAACGTATTTAAATATTTACAGGACTGATATGAAATAACGCAAAGATAAGGGCCTAAGGGTAATTTACCCTTTATTAAGTCGAGCCGATGGATGGGCGCCACGTGGGTAGATGGACGGCTGGGAATGGGTGGCGCTCCAACGCTGAGGTCCTCGCAGCGATCGGACGGTCGAGGGCACGCCACGTGGGGGATCGAACGGGTGAGGCTCTCGGTGGCTAAACCTCGTGCAACGGACGGTCCAGATCGCCTCTCCAAGATCTGACGGTGGCTGGATCTCCTCAAGTGGACGGTCAGGATGAGAACTGGAGGTCGAGGACGACCGTGTTGGAAATGCGAGCCCATGGCGAGCCATTATGCAATAAATGTTATTGCAATTCACTCCTTAATCTGAAATGAAGAATGAATAATTTGCATAATAGGTCCCTTAGTACAATTAGGGTTATGTACCATGGCCATCTTGATGATCATACAGCTGTTGATTCAACTATTGAATCATAGAGGCTGGTGCTTGGATGAATATCTAAAGAGTTAGATTGAGGACTCATCAAGCACCGTCAAATGATTGTTAAGAGATGATCTCCAGCCTGAGTAGGAGATGGCAATCCTTATCTCTGAAGGCTGATATCTGACCGACCTCTTGATGCAGGTCCTCTGCATAGGAATAGAGATTCGGAGGTGTCAGATTAGTTAGGTCAAAGAGTTGACTTAACGAGATCGAGATAACCAACGTCCTATATCGTATGCTGTCAGGATATAGGCATGCATCCTCTGACCGGAGACAGATGTGTTGCTATATGTCTAAGTATGTACATTTGGCAGACCAATAGGTTGATGACCTAATCAAGGTCTACACACCGGCGCGCTGGTGTGCATATAAGGGCATATGAGTAATACGATCTCTCAAAGGGATCATACAGGTTCAGTTACTGAACCGGAAGACATGAGCTCACTCATGAGATATTGGGAAGAATCAAATTCCGTGCGCACGATCGTCTCGCTTTGGAAGCTTGACTGAATTTGTAGGTTTGATATATACTTTTGGAAAGTATATGATCAAGACCTAGGTATGATATATGCTTTTGGAAAGTATATGATCGATACCGACTCCCAATGATCGAATGAGAAACTTATTGATAAAACCATGAAGTAGACAGTATAAAGTTGATCGAATACTTCGGGTTTAGTCTGAGTCTTCCAGTATGCAGGATGTACAGGTATTGGGAATACCTGAGGGTGATGTGATCATAAACGATTGTATAACCATGACGCTTCCATTCCTAGGGAGTGATGAAACGGGTCTGGATTTTAGTGACTCCTCTCATTAGAGAAGTGATCTGATCTTGGTCCAAGTGTTGGACATTGATCTGAATGTGATTCAGATATAATGAGAAGATTAGATTTACGGTCTTGATTTAATCAAGCATCTATGGGAGGCCCGCGATCTGGATTTGAGATACGATCTCAATATCCATGTCACTATACGTGGAACAATACAATCGCCCTGTCCTTATCTCCAAGTATCTGCGGAGAAAGCGCATTATCCTTGAAGGAGTTCATGGATAATTCTATTGTTGATATATGTATCCGAGCATTGAGAAAATGGATAATTAAATGTGATTTAATTATCATGAGTAATATGAATTTGATTCATATTATAAAGAGAGTTATCTTACATAATTAAATGAGATTTAATTATCAAAGATGTAAATAATGTGAATGTGATTCATATTATTTGGACACAAGAGAATAGATATCCAAATATGATTTAATTATCATGGATATGAAAATGTGGATAGCAATATCCATATTAGTCATATATATTATAAATGTGATTTATAATATATAAGAGAGAGCTATTTGTAATTTACATTTCTTAATTAAATGTTAATGTGAATTGGATTCACATTGGACATCAAATTGAAAATGTAATTTACATTTTGTTTTGGGTTGTGAATGTGATTCACAATTTTTCAATGGCATGATTGCAATGTTCACAAAATAAATTGGATTTATTTTTTGTGAAATAATTTGCAACAAAAGTTGTTGCAAATAATGGAGATTACATAAAAGGTGAAATAGCCACCTTCCTAATGGAGGAGGGTGGACGGCCACCACTCCCATTAGGAAAGGGAGGCCGTCCCCCCTCTCCACATGGAAGGAGGCTTTCTCTCCTTTCATTATCTCCATGTATTGATGATTTAATTTTGTAATTAAATGGTGTTGATTTATCAACATATATTTAATTTAAATTAAATTAATTGTTGTTGTGTTTTTAGCAACAAATCATGACCATTGAAAGAAACACAAATTGATGTGGACCATTGGATTTGTGTTGACACATGGATTGAGATCCATGGATCCCAAAACCCTATAAAAGGAGAGGCACCCCATTGCTCTTCTTGACACATAAGTTGAGGCAACAAATCTCTCTCTCTCTCTCATTCTCTCTACACGTCCTCTCTCCATCTCTCTCATGTGGCCGTCCACCATGGATGCCCTAGAGAGGTTCTCCATCGCCGCGGCATCGTCGTTATGCTGCCCGATGGTTTGCTCGTGGATCTCCGTCTCCTTCGGTGTGCCCCGCTCGTGAAGAAGACATCGGATCTCGTGTGTCGAGATCAGGAGATCCGCCGCTTGGATCATCAACATGGATTGCGAGAAGCACGCGGTTCATCCCCGCGCTCGCAAGCGTCTCCTCCGACGGATCGGACTTGAGACAGGAGGTCTCTTCGTTCAGAGACTTGATCGCAACCACGCTTCAAGAGGTAAACCTAATACTTGGTTGTGGTTTAGATGAAACGATCCGAGAAGTGTTCTCGGATCATGTGGTTTCGTCACATGAAAAGTTTTTAATTTCCGCTGCATAGAACAACTAGTGCGACTAGTCGTTCTTCGTCGTATTCGATACGACGATCACGCTTCCGTGATGCGCTTGAGGATCTAACCATATCCTTCAAGTGGTATCAGAGCCTTAGGTCGGTGGTTTTGGATACGATCCATAAACCAAGGACGACTTAGGTTCATTAGGGTTTGCGAAAGTTTTCTTGCATTTCATTTTCGCATCTCTGTTTTGATATTATTTTCGGCACTGTTTAAATTGTTTAAACACGAAAATAATATTTGGATTTTATTCCCCATTAAATAAGGAAACCGTAGGATCTGAGTTTGCGTGATTTCGATTCCGTTTGCTCTAGATATGCTCATTTTAGTGAACATGTATCCACTGTTTCGGGGACTGCGGATCATGACGTAATTAAGATGTTAATTGCGGATTTGATACGCCTTGAAATGCGTGCAAATCACTTGGGTTCTGTTGTAAATCAAGTTAGCAAACTTTAGAAATTTACTTTGCTTAATTTGGATTTAAATTGATTGAGATATGATATTTTTAGTAAGTGAGGGTCACTGCTGAAAATACTTTCCTAATCAAGAACCTAGTGATTGTCATTTAATTAATTAGTGAAATTAAATTATTTAATTTCCTGGAATAATTATGCATAAATATTTGTGAAATATTTAATGATAATTATGTCCTTAAATGACTTTGCCCTAACCAACAAATGATTAGATGTGATCTAGATCAAGATTGGTTACATGATCTACATGATCAACATTCCAACAAACATGTTGCTTGAATAGGACTTGGGATTTGTTTAGCAAATCTCATTATAATGTTAATCAAAAATGTTTTGATTATTACTATATGGTACAATTTCGGTTGAAGAACCGATGATCATCTCAAGTACAAATTAATCAATTTGGCATTATCCTTTCCCGAGGCGGATATGGTGCCTAGTCGGAGAGCATTGGGGTTGCGGGTTGCAACGTATGTGGTCCGTCCCACTCTCGTCGGTACTGGCCATGACAGCGGGTAGGGCCGGGATAATATCCGAGGGATTAAGATGTATTTTTCTAATTATTAAAATTCGAAATAATACGTATTTGAGATAATACCATTATTCAAGTAACTATTAAAATGTTTGTTGGATATTAATTGGATCATTAATTTAATATGATTAGATTAATTGGAATCCAATTAAGATTGAAATACTCTAATATTATTAGAGTTAATAATTCCCTTGGAAGAATTAATTATGTGAATGTGATTCACGATAATTAATTAAAAATTTGAATATGAGGTGGAGGATCACATAAGTGACATCCATGGTCTCCCGTCAAGGCGAAGGGTTCCGTCGCCAGGGATTGTATGTGGGAGACGCCTGTCCGAAGTGACAGCTCCTGTATGCAAGCGCATCTGGATCGGACTCTTTGCTTCTCGAAAGAGTAAGGCCGTATACGTAGTGACCCCAATATCGGATCCTCATATTATTGGGGCGATATTGGATTGCGTATAGCGAGTACTATTCCTGTTGACGGTTGGTTCAATTAACGACGGGTCAACATCGCCTTAGGGGTGGTGGGCTCGGGTGTTAAAGACCGAATTGGGAGATGCAAGTTGGACTTGCAAAGCGGAATGTGTTCCCGCTTCTTTTTATCCGAGTTGCAGATTCTCATATTATTGGGATGTAACAAAGATAAGGAAGGAGATCCCAGATCTTGTTGAGATATAATGGTAAGTATATCTCTTACATTGAAAGTGATTAAGGGAATGAACTTTCAGTGTTGACAAGACAAGACAACTTTGATATAAAAAAATCCTAAATCAAAGTAAAATATATATATTTATATATTTATGCAAATTTCTTATTTCAGATAATCCTTCATTAAAACCCACTCAATGATATACTCAATAATAACCAGTAAAATATCATGGATTGGACTCATGATCCAGATATTGTACTTGCAATTGGACACATAATGTATGTGGTTGCAATGTGCAAGTTTCCTCATAATATTGAGGAATGACAATTAAATAGATAATAGGACTACAACCCTAGGGTTTGTATGTCTCTATAGTCTTGATCTCTCATCGGATGTACTTTGGAAGTGACATGTCGATGATGATCGCAATTGTCAAATAATCCTTATAAAATTTATGAAGATATTCGGGCATACATATGTGCTCTTGACATTTAACATGAATGAGATGGTTCACTGCATCAAGCAGAATGGTGGCTCTATAAGAGATGATGTATTCAAATTGTTTGAGTACCTACCTGAACCTATGTTTTAAGAGTTTAGATGGATGTAGATGATGAGTGTCATCATTCTACTATCTATACTCTGGTCATTCATGAAGCTTCATAATATTCATATTGTATGAATTTAATGAAGCATGTATAAATGTTGAAATGCTCTTACATAAGAGATCCTTAGTCTTAAGCAATGGTTGCTTATAGATAAAGGGAGCGCACTGGAAGCATGGGTTGGACCCGAGTAAGGAGTATGGTCAAAGAGTTGACTATACATCTATGACTTCCATATGTCATCCGAAGAGTTGGATGAATGCCAATGCTGCAATAAGTTGATGTGCTGATAGTATGACTATCAAGTCTATCTAGAATCCTTAGAGAAGGACTCGGATGGAGCATCAGATTAATCTACATAAATCATTGATAAGATAAAGTCAAATAATTGTATCTCAATCTTCTGATGACATTTGCAATAGGTTGCATATGTTTTAGAAGACTGGAAAATTTGATCTTAAAGGTTTATAGTTATCCACATGGATATTGATGCAATTGTTGCAACAATCTCTGTTGGATTGATAGACTTGTAAATTTCAGTGGGAGAGTCCTTAGTCTTAGAGAATGTCTCTATGACCTAGATATAAGAATACACTCATTGTTTGTTTCTAAATGTTGGAAATAAACATGAATTCTGAGGTAGAACTATCATAAAAAGTTATGATGGAGATATTTCAGATAGTAATCTAAAATCTAGTGGACTCCACTAAATTAGAAAATTAATGAATGGTTCATTAACATTTCTAAATACTGAAATTAAACCTTAAGATCAATAGAAGGATGAAGATCATTTGACAATGATCTAGCATCAAGCCTTGGACATTTGTCTATTGATTTGATCAATAGACTAGTAAGAGATGAAACTTTAGAACGTCTAAAATTTCAAAACTTACATACTTATGAATATTGTATTCAAAGAAAAATGTCCAATACACCCTTCTTAGAGAAAGGTGTAAGATGTCAAGGTATTCAGGATCTCATACATATTGATGTATGTGGATCATCTATATCATAGTAAACATTGTGGATAAGTAATATCTATCGATGATTATGTATGATATGAGATTTCTTCTCTTCACCTAAGAAACCTTTGAAATGTTTAAAGATTTCATTATTTTTTGGTTTAGAACCAAAGCTTGAAGGAAGATAAAATGAATTTGATCTAATCTAGGTAGCAAGTACCTGTTAGATAAATTCAAAGAATACTTATAGAGATATGAATATCATTTCTATCTCAATCCTCCTAACACATCTTAACTCAATAGAGTTATAGGGAGATACAATTGGATCATGTGTGACATGATCTTATCAATGATGAATTTTAGCATAATTATCCCTTAGTTTCCAGGTATATATGTGTAGTAGAGACTACAATGTATATCCTTAATAAGGTTCCATCAAGATGGAATCTAGCACTTGAGAGTGCTGCTTCATTAGGAAAATAAAGGATGGTATTGGATACCTACTTTATGACCTTGAGATTCTTGAAATATCTCATCTCTGAGAATGTGATCCTTGGAGGTTGAGACTCTTGAGAATCAAGATAAAAAATGAAGTGTAGGAACTCATTTAATCTTGAAAAGATAATGAGGCTCCTAAAATTGGAAACTAAAAGGATAATTGAAGATGAAACACTAAAACCTCTTCAAATAAGTTTGAGGATGGATTCCATGTGTCAGAGAAATCTGACAATGATCGAACTTCATGTGATGAAGCTTCTGAAGATCATAGCATGGATAAATGGATGTTAGCAATAAAAGTCTAATGTAGACTTCATGTACAAGTGTTGTATATGGACCCTCGAGGATCCACCTATATGGGTAAGACCCGTAAAGGTGTAAATGGATCTTCAAGAGAAAGGGAACCTGATGAGAAGGTACATACCTTCAAAGCATAGTTCGTAGCAATGAGCTACACATGGAAGAGAAGACATTGCTTGCAATGAGACTTGCTTTTCGGTGAACATGCTTAAAATCATCAGAATATTGCTAACCTTAGCTACACAACTTGACTATTGCATCTTCGAGATGTAAGTCCAGATTGCATTCCTCTATGAATATCTCTCTGAGGATATTCACATGAAGTAGCCCCAGGGCTTCATGGTTGAGGAAAGCAAGGTGTGCAAGATAAGGAATCCATTTAAGGACTCAAATAAGCTTCTTTGAGATGGACCATAAGATTTGATGAAATTATAAATGTTATGATTTCAAATGAAATCTTGATGAGCCATGCGAAGCTTAGTGGGAGTGCCTATGTGTTCATTGCGCTAAATGTAGATGATATCCTGATCATTTAAAATGATATAAGGATAATAATAAGTGTTTTATAATCTGGTTATTCCATATCTTGAAGTATGATTTCAAAGATACCTCTTAGATCTTAGTTCTGAAGTTGTTCAGAAGCCAAGAGAAGAGGATAATTGGACTGTCACATTTGTAGTATACCTTGGACATATTCTATTCATAGAAATTCCAAGAAAGGCTTCTAACCCTTAAGATATGGTACTGACCTATCTTAAGGGATAGCACCTCAAAGAGTTGAGGAAGTAAATGCTACAACTACTTGCACTTGTGCATTTGTTACGAGAAGCTGAGTGTATGCTAGAGTGTACAAATACCAGATGTCTGTCATGCAGTGGGAGTAGTAAATTGTTACTAATCCTACTGTAGAGATAAAACACTTGATTGCAGTAATAACAAAATCTTCATAGATGAGGAGATTTTTGAGATAGTAATCTCAAAGTCTTATCTTCAAAAGTTTAAGACCATGTAGATAGTGATCTATAAAGGTCTAAACTTTAAATACCTTAGGAGAAAGAGATCTCCGGGAATGAAGGTATTCTAATAAGGATTATGGGGATACTGGTTATGATGTCAGGGACAATGTAACCAACTAGATTGAGTATTGGTTGCATGAGATGCAACATTCGCATTAGATGCGAGCACTGTTACTGGGGATATGCAAGTGCCGTAAAAGGACTTGGCATAGTCTCGCGGGAACAGAGTGACTGATCAGCTTACCTAGCTATTTTCTAAATAGCCTATGATTGTCACATGAGTGCGGGTTTAAATGATTAGCCCATTAATGGCTCTTTGGGCTAGTGGGAGATTGCTGGAAATGCGAGCCCACGGCGAGCCATTATGCAATAAATGTTATTGCAATTCACTCCTTAATCTGAAATGAAGAATGAATAATTTGCATAATAGGTCCCTTAGTACAATTAGGGTTATGTACCATGGCCATCTTGATGATCATACAGCTGTTGATTCAACTATTGAATCATAGAGGCTGGTGCTTTGATGAATATCTAAAGAGTTAGATTGAGGACTCATCAAGCACCGTCAAATGATTGTTAAGAGATGATCTCCAGCCTGAGTAGGAGATGACAATCCTTATCTCTGAAGGCTGATATCTGACCGACCTCTTGATGCAGGTCCTCTGCATAGGAATAGAGATTCGGAGGTGTCAGATTAGTTAGGTCAAAGAGTTGACTTAACGAGATCGAGATAATTAAAGTCCTATATCGTATGCTGTCAGGATATAGGCATGCATCCTCTGACCGGAGACAGATGTGTTGCTATATGTCTAAGTATGTACATTTGGCAGACCAATAGGTTGATGACCTAATCAAGGTCTACACACCGGTGCGCTGGTGTGCATATAAGGGCATATGAGTAATACGATCTCTCAAAGGGATCATACAGGTTCAGTTACTGAACCGGAAGACATGAGCTCACTCATGAGATATTGGGAAGAATCAAATTCCGTGCGCACGGTCGTCTCGCTTTGGAAGCTTGACTGAATTTGTAGGTTTGATATATACTTTTGGAAAGTATATGATCAAGACCTAGGTATGATATATGCTTTTGGAAAGTATATGATCGATACCGACTCCCAATGATCGAATGAGAAACTTACTGATAAAACCATGAAGTAGACAGTATAAAGTTGATCGAATACTTCGGGTTTAGTCTGAGTCTTCCAGTATGCAGGATGTACAGGTATTGGGAATACCTGAGGGTGATGTGATCATAAACGATTGTATAACCATGACGCTTCCATTCCTAGGGAGTGATGAAACGGGTCTGGATTTTAGTGACTCCTCTCATTAGAGAAGTGATCTGATCTTGGTCCAAGTGTTGGACATTGATCTGAATGTGATTCAGATATAATGAGAAGATTAGATTTACGGTCTTGATTTAATCAAGCATCTATGGGAGGCCCGCGATCTGGATTTGAGATACGATCTCAATATCCATGTCACTATACGTGGAACAATACAATCGCCTTGTCCTTATCTCCAAGTATCTGCGGAGAAAGCGCATTATCCTTGAAGGAGTTCATGGATAATTCTATTGTTGATATATGTATCCGAGCATTGAGAAAATGGATAATTAAATGTGATTTAATTATCATGAGTAATATGAATTTGATTCATATTATAAAGAGAGTTATCTTAGATAATTAAATGAGATTTAATTATCAAAGATGTAAATAATGTGAATGTGATTCATATTATTTGGACACATGAGAATAGAGATCCAAATATGATTTAATTATCATGGATATGAAAATGTGGATAGCAATATCCATATTAGTCATATATATTATAAATGTGATTTATAATATATAAGAGAGAGCTATTTGTAATTTACATTTGTTAATTAAATGTTAATGTGAATTGGATTCACATTGGACATCAAATTGAAAATATAATTTACATTTTGTTTTGGGTTGTGAATGTGATTCACAATTTTTCAATGGCATGATTGCAATGTTCACAAAATAAATTGGATTTATTTTTTGTGAAATAATTTGCAACAAAAGTTGTTGCAAATAATGGAGATTACATAAAAGGTGAAATAGCCACCTTCCTAATGGAGGAGGGTGGACGGCCACCACTCCCATTAGGAAAGGGAGGCCGTCCCCCCTCTCCACATGGAAGGAGGCTTTCTCTCCTTTCATTATCTCCATGTATTGATGATTTAATTTTGTAATTAAATTGTGTTGATTTATCAACATATATTTAATTTAAATTAAATTAATTGTTGTTGTGTTTTTAGCAACAAATCATGACCATTGAAAGAAACACAAATTGATGTGGACCATTGGATTTGTGTTGACACATGGATTGAGATCCATGGATCCCAAAACCCTATAAAAGGAGAGGCACCCCATTGCTCTTCTTGACACATAAGTTGAGGCAACAAATCTCTCTCTCTCTCTCATTCTCTCTACACGTCCTCTCTCCATCTCTCTCATGTGGTCGTCCACCATGGATGCCCTAGAGAGGTTCTCCATCGCCGCGGCATCGTCGTTATGCTGCCCGATGGTTTGCTCGTGGATCTCCGTCTCCTTCGGTGCGCCCCGCTCGTGAAGAAGACATCGGATCTCGTGTGTCGAGATCAGGAGATCCGCTGCTTGGATCATCAACATGGATTGCGAGAAGCACGCGGTTCATCCCCGCGCTCGCAAGCGTCTCCTCCGACGGATCGGACTTGAGACAGGAGGTCTCTTCGTTCAGAGACTTGATCGCAACCACGCTTCAAGAGGTAAACCTAATACTTGGTTGTGGTTTAGACGAAACGATCCGAGAAGTGTTCTTGGATCATGTGGTTTCATCACATGAAAATTTTTTAATTTCCGCTGCATAGAACAACTAGTGCGACTAGTCGTTCTTCGTCGTATTCGATACGACGATCACGCTTCCGTGATGCGCTTGAGGATCTAACCATATCCTTCAGATCGGACGGTCGGGGAAGATGCTGGAAGAACAGTTGGCCGGCGAGTTTCGCCGGCCTCGTGCGTGCGCTGGGATCCTCCCCTGCTGCCTCTGGAGATCGGAGAAGCTCCGCGATGATGCTCCGCAGCTGATGGTGGGTTCCGATGACCCAGCCGAGCCCTGGAGAGCTCCGGCGAGGTCGACGGAGGTGACGCTCCTGGCCCGAATGACCCAAGCCCTCAGATGGGCTGGAAAGCACCTGCAAAGTAAACCAGGAGACTCGTGGGTCGAGGGCAAAGTGCCTCGACCCCGGTTAGGCAGGTGAAGGTGGCCGGTGGTGCGGTATGGGCGAGCTCCGGCGAGGGGGGTGGACGGAGGAGCTCGAACCCCAGCTTCTGTGCGAGCTGGGTTGGATGGGGGTATGGAGAAGGTGCGCGGGAGGAAGGCGGAGGTGACGATGGATTCCGATGATCGAATGGAGGTGTGAGGTGGTCGGAATCGACGAAACACGGCGACGACGAGATTTAGGAGTAAATGGAAATTGAACAGAAAGGTAGAGCTAAGGGACTACCTGGATGGTCGAGGAGACTGTGCTGGAGCTGGGGAAGCTCCCGGTCGTAACCTCAAGGGTCGTCTCGTCCCGAGGCTCGGAGCTCGCTCAGGCGGCGGAGCTGCGGCGGAGTCTTCGCCGGATCGATGG
This sequence comes from Ottelia alismoides, assembly GCA_037367405.1. Lineage (NCBI taxonomy): Eukaryota > Viridiplantae > Streptophyta > Magnoliopsida > Alismatales > Hydrocharitaceae > Ottelia > Ottelia alismoides. The sequence continues at coordinate 2,071,341 of JAZKJV010009534.1, forward strand.
TTTTCGCCTCCTTCCTCGCTGCAACAGGGTGGGGTGGCGAGCTGTCACCTCGCTCTCTCTCTGGAGCTCACTGGAAAGCTGCGTGAATGGCCAAAGATGACGATTGAAAGAGGCGGAGCTCGAAATATATACCATGGAGGGTCCGGAAAGAGGCGCGCGGGTAGGGCAATCTGGAGCGCGGATCCCGAGGCTAAGGCTCCGACGAGGGTGGCGAACATGTCGTGCACGGATCTGACCCGGGGTTTAGATGAGACGCAATCAAGTTTAGGCGCTAAAAATCAGGGAACTCGGGTCGGGCGCCCAAACCCGAGAGAAGTGGTCCTGGGGGGGCCAGTTGACCGGGCGGTCAACATCCACAGGACCCAATGAAATCAGGCCACGTGGATGGATCTTGAGGTGACAAATTGGGGTAGCTAGGGGCCGAATCTGCAAAAACTCCCAACATGAAATATTTTTCTTTTATTTTTTTCCTATTTTTTGTGATTTTTAATTAATTTTCGGAAATAAAAATACGGTATTTACAATATATAGCTATACATAGGTATATCTACAATATGTATTTTTTTAATTTTTGATTTTTTAATTTGTTATTTTTGAGCATTTTTATTCCCATTCTATATTTTATTTATTTATATCATAAAATTAGGAATAAAAAGATATTTTTATTTTATTTTTACTGTTTATGTACACAGGTATAATAAATAGCTATATACATCTATATACATGGCATATGTACAAGGTATTTTTGTATTTTTAATTTTTCTATTTTTGTTTTGTTTTGATTTTTAACTTTTTATTTTGTTTTTAACTTTTATAAATATGTACAAGTATTTACAAGCATATTTTTGGGTGAGGAAAATATAGTTTTATGTATTTACACAAATATTTACACATGAGCTCCTATCTCCATCTACTTTGGCTTTTATGCGGTCAGGCCCATGCTGAGCCCTCCCTTGGGTTAGGTTGCTCAATATTTATTCTAAATATTTCCCTCTTTTTCTTTTTAATCTTTATTCTTTTATTTTTGCACAAAAACATGCTAATTATAGGTTTTTACACAATGCATGCTTTTGGTAATTATTTGTATTTACATATATCTACATGCATTTGCAAAGGTTTTTGTAGCTAAAATATCAGAATAAAGAGTGATGAATGGGTATTCATCACCCCCCTGTACTTAACTTTGCTAGTCCCTTAGCAAACACTTATTTCAAAAAGAAGTGAAAAAGAAAGAAAAAGAAAAAAGAAAAAGAGGATGTACATGAATCAAGGTTGATTATTAAACTTGCCTTCATTAAATTGGGATATGGAGCTCGATCAGATCTTTGGATTATTAATGTGTCGGAACCTTATTTGGACTTAAGCTTAAAACCCAACAGCCTCTAAGTTCCACCAATCTATGGGCAAGACTCCTCAATAAACCAGATCAGAACAAGTCTACATACACAAACTCTAATGACCATGAATCTTTCCATGCAGTGTAAGTGATATGTGGCTCCCCACCTCAGAAGTAACAAAGAAACAACCTCCCTCAACCTGGTAACTCTAATGCCTCGGTCTAGCAACTCTTTCCTCGAGAAGCGGGGTATTCCCTTCTAAGTTCAAGTGCAACCGGCTCAAGAAGAGGGGGAAGAAGTACAGACTTTTGGAAGCTTAGCCAGTGTAGCTAAGTCTCCCGCTGCAAGCTTCATGAGATGTAACATGGATACCATAAGCTTTGCTTTATTTGACTATATACACTCCGGTGGGGTTATTAACAATCCGACCCACCATTTTTTTGGAGTTCTTTTTGCATTTTGCATTTTTTTTTCAAGGACTTCTAAACAGCATATGTACATGGTGCAGCATATATAAGAAATTTTCCTCTTGAGCCAGTAGAGTATCCCTCTTTTGAAGCTTTATTGCAACCCACAGCTTCTGTCTTTAGCCTTCATCACCACTAGACCAAGTTGAGACGCACTTCCTTCACTAGAAGAAGAAGAAGAGAGGTTCCGCCTAGAAGTACTACCCTCATATGCTACCCCAAGCCAAAGGAAACTGCCTCCTCACCACCTCATCCGTGGAGAGTTATGTGTAAAGTGCAGGTGCAAGTCAAGCCATTGTCTCTAAGAGTCATGCGTGTGTTGTTAAGTGCTCTACTTAGGCTCATCAAGATGACATATGCTCATAGCCTAGTGGACTCAAAGAATTAAGTCCTTATGGACCTGAAAAGCCTTAACCCTAAGTCCTATAAGGTTCCTCTTAGAGTTAAGTGGATTAAGATCTTATTCAAGCTCCATTTCTCAATTTAATTCCAGGCTTGGTTTAAATGTCAACTCTCATCCAGGAAAAACTATATACATTTATGTACACAAGATGCTATTTACAAATATTTTACAATCATGCAAAATTTTGAAAAATGTTTTGAAATCATGGATGAATGATGCATGAGGTGCAAGTTTTGCAAAAAGATATTACAAATATTTACACAAGATTTTTGCAAACTTTTGATTTTCAAAACATTTTGGAAAAATTTTGTACTATATACATAATTTTGATACAAAATATTTACACAAGCTTTACACAAAAGATTTTGAAATCATTTTTACAAAAATACTTTGTACACTAGTTATGTATGTGCAAGATAAGAGAAGTTTATGTACATGAAAAATTTTTAATTTTTGTGATTTTTAGCCATTTTATTTATTAACGCACTCACACAAAGTACGAGTTATGGCTAAAGTATATATGAAATATATACACACCCCCCCCCTATACTTAGCTCGAACGATGTCCTCAGAGTGATCAAGAGCGATGAAGAAGACATAGCTCGTGCTTAGTAAAAGGGAAGTGAAAAGGAATGGCTAAGTACAGAAACGAATAAATGAATAGAATGAGAGGGACTCGGTGGTTTCCCCCTATACTTAGGATTAACTAATCCTAAGTATAGCAAGCTGTACATGAAGGGAAATCCGAGTGAAGAAGATACAGAGTCTGCCCCCCCTATACTTAGGGTAAAATATCTCTAAGTATAGGCAGCAAGACAGGAGCAGAACGAATGAAAAGAATACTCGCAGGTCCTACATCCCCCCTATACTAGGGTAAAGTACACCCTAAGTATAGCATAATCATAAGATGAGAAAAGGGATGTGGGACTAAAGAATAGAATGATATGGACAACTGGATCTATACAGGCGGAGGAACAGTGAAAATCAGGCGTGAGATGCAAAAGATGTGAGTCAAGAGACCACATCTCACGCAAAATGAATAGGGGCAACAATAACGTCCCGCGGCTCATGATCTAGAAATGGCTTGAGCCGCTGGCCGTTCACTCGAAAGGTACTCTCAGAAGACAACTCGGATATATCAATGCTACCATTGTCGTGTACCTTTCTGACCAAGTAGGGTCCCTTCCATTTGCTCTGTAGCTTCCCTGGAAACAAACGAAGCCTCGCATCAAACAGCCATACTCTCTGTCCAATCTCAAAATGCTTGTGGCTGATATGAGAATCATGCCACTCCTTCACTCTCTCCTTATAATGTAGGCTGCTTGAGAAAGCTGTATCTCTAAGCTCCTCCAGGGCAGCTAACTCTGCCCTCCTCTGGTCTCCTACACCATCTGGATCCATAAGAATATCTGTGACTGCCCAAAGTGACTTGTGCCTTAGCTCAACAGGTAAATGGCACGGCTTGCCATATACGAGGAGAAAGGGAGATGTCCCCAAAGGTGTCTTGAAAGACGTCCTATATGCCCACAAGACCGAGTCCAAAAGCTGTGACCAATCCTTTCAGTCAGGGCGGACGACTTTCTGCAAAATAGTCTTGATCTTCCTATTCGACACCTCAGCTAGACCATTCGTCTGTGGATGGTAAGGTGTGGCAGCACGATGGTCTATACTGAACTCGCTAGCAAGGGCCTTCACCTGGTCGTTGATGAAGTGAGATCCCCCATCAAAAATCAGAACTCGTGGAACCCCGAACCGCGTGATGACATGCTTCCTCAAAAATCTGCAAACGGTCCTCGCATCAGCAGCTCGGGTGGGGATAGCCTCCACCCAACGACTCACATAATCAACGGCCAACAGAATGTACTCAAATCCCTGACTCTTAGGGAATGGACCCATGAAATCGATGCCCCATGCGTCAAAAACCTCACAGAAGTGAATGGGCTGCATCGGCATCATATCACGCTGTCCACAAGTGCCCATCCTCTGACAGTCAGTACACCTCTTCACGAACTCATCAGAGTCCTTGAAGAGGGTAGGCCACCACAAGTCGGATTGAAGCACTTTCTGTGCCGTTCTCCTCCCAGAATGATGTCCTCCTGCCTCAAGCTTGTGGCAGTAAGTGAGGACGCTATGGTGTTCCTCCTGAGGAATACACCGACGCCAGACGCTATCCCCTCCTTCGTGGTAAAGGATGGGATCCTCCCAGTGGTAGGACTTGGCCCTCGCAAGGAAGGTCTCAAGCCTCTGCCTGGGCCAATCTTGTGGGACTTTCCCAGCAACGAGAAAGTTCACAATATCGGCATACCACGGGAGTGAGGCGATAGCAAGGATCGCCTCATCTAGGAAGGTATCTCTAATAGGATCAATCTGCTCAGAATCCTCAGGCTGCTCTAGTCGGGAGAGATGATCCGCCACCACATTCTTGACTCCAGGCTTATCCTTGATCTCAATGTCGAACTCCTGGAGTAGAAGGATCCATCTAGTCAGTCTGGCCTTGGCATCCTTCTTTGCCATGAGGTACCTGATGGCGGTGTGATCTGTAAACAAAGTCACTCTAGATCCAATGATATACGATCTGAACTTATCCAGGGCAAACACTACGGCTAGCATCTCCTTCTCCGTGACCGTATAATTCCGCTGGGTGGAATCCAATGTACGGCTAGCGTAATGTATGGCAAACGGAACTCCATCCCTCCTCTGTCCCAGCACTGCCCCTACGGCAAAATCGGAGGCGTCCGTCATGATCTCGAATGGGAGAGACCAATCAGGTGGCTGGAGAACAGGAGCCTCAATAACACACTGCTGGAGAGTCGCAAAGGACGAAAGACACTTGTCATCGACAAGGAACTCGGTGTCTTTCGTCAAGAGGTCAGTCAACGGTCGGGCAATCTTGCCGAAATCCTGAATAAACCTCCTATGAAATCCAACGTGCCCCAGGAATGACCGTAGCTGCCTCAAATTGGACGGCGGTGTGAGTTTCCTAATGACATCAACCTTGGCCGGATCAACCTCCATGCCCCTGTTGGAGATGATGTGGCCAAGCATCGTCCCTTGAGTCACCATGAAGTGACTCTTCTCCCAAGATAGAACCAAATGATACTCAATACATCGTTGGAGTACTCGATCTAGGCAGTCAAGACAGGAGTCGAATCCGTTGCCGTAGACCGAGAAATCGTCCATGAAGACCTCTAAACACTCCCCTACCATGTCCGAAAAGATCGACAGCATGCACCTCTGAAAAGTCGTAGGGGCGTTGCATAGCCCAAATGGCATGCGTCGAAAAGCATATGTGCCGAAGGGACAGGTAAAGGTGGTCTTCTCCTGATCCTCAGGAGCGATGGCCACTTGGTTGTAGCCCGAGTACCCATCCAGGAAGCAATAATGGCTCTTCCCTGCCAGTCTCTCAATGATCTGGTCAATAAAAGGCAGGGGGAAATGGTCCTTCTTGGTGGCTTGGTTGAGTCTCCTGTAGTCAACACAAACCCTCCAAGAGGTGGGTACTCGTGTAGCAATCTCCTCTCCTGACTCACTGATCACAGTCGTGATGCCCGTCTTCTTGGGCACCACATGCAAGGGGCTGACCCACTTGGAGTCGGAAATGGGATAAATAAAATCTGCACTCCACCATTTCGATATTTCCTTCATCACGACCTCTCTCAGGTTGGGGTTTAGTCGCCGCTGGAACTCACGCGACGGCTTCGCCCCCTCCTCGAGATAGATATGGTGGGAGCATACTGCTGGACTAATCCCATGGAGATCCGCTACGCTCCATCCGATCACCTTGCGGTTCTTTTCAAGAACCCCCATCAAACGGGATTCTTGCTCTCCAGTCAACTCGGCGGAGATGATGACTGGGTACATCTCAGGATTGCCCGCAAGGAATCGATACTTCAGCGAAGTAGGGAGCGGCTTCAGCTCTGGAATGCTGGGTGCTGGCAAATCTGGCTGCGGAAGAAACTGAGTGAAAGCTGCTAAGTCTGCCAAATCTGCCTGGGAAAGTGAAAGCGTACTCTCGCAAACTGGATCGGGAGAAGGCTGCTCAACTGCACTGTCTCTGCTCGGCTCTGCATCTACCTCCTCCTCATCTGTAGGCTCAAGTGGACTCATGTCTGGCATCTGATCATAGCAATCGGCCCAATCAGACTCTGAATCTGAGGGATCTGTATCAATCGCGGTGGCATCAGTACCACCGGAAAACAAGGTGGCCTCAGCACCACCATCACTAAGCATCGTGTCGCGATCAAGGACCGGCTCTGCTGCCTCTATGGTATCTTGAACCAGGGCTGTGCTCTCCAGACTCTCCTCTGCTATCATCTCGGCATCAGTTGTATCTGCATATGAGAGGATGGTCTGTGCTGCAGGATCTGCCCAAGCTGCCTCATCGTCTGTGATCACAAAATCACAGTCCTGGTGGATGTCTGGCTCTGTGTCTGTCAACTGCTCTGAATCTGTACTCGCGTCTGAGCGGGCTCTCTCTCTAGCTCTGTAGTCCTCGACCGTCTCTATTTGTATACTCTCGCCCTCGACGCGAAAGTACACCTTCCCGCTATCATGATCAGTCACCGCCTTGGCTGTGGCCAAAAACGGACGACCAAGGATGATGGGGGTATCGGCCACTGACTCAGGGATCTCCATGTCCAACACTACGAAGTCCACGGGGAATTTCAGGCCCTGAATCGTGACGATAACATCTCGTAATAACCCCTTCGGCCTCTTGACAGATCGATCAGCGAACTGAAGGACTGTCCTGCTCTGTCGAAGAGTGCCCAACTCGAAGCGGTCGAGAAGGGCTGCCGGAAGAAGGTTAATCGACGATCCGCTATCTAGAAGAGTACGGTCGAACCTCTGCTCACTGATCTGGCATCTGACATACGGGGCCCCTGAATCTGGCCTCTTGGCTGGCAGGCGGTTCTGGATCGCAAAACACGTGGCTTTGGTCAGCACGTGAATATCTGAAGTGTGGTTCCTCCTCCTCCTCCTGACTGTAGTCTTGTCTCTCAAAGAACGCTGGAGAAGAGGGATGTGCTGCAAAGCCTCCTGAAGGGTCAGCTGGATGTGGAATCGATCGATCATGCTCTGGCTGAACTCCTCAAGCTCTCTCTTTTTCGGATTTTCTTTTTTCTTCCCCTTCCCCATCTGAAGGGCTCTAGGGAAGGGGATCACAGGGTCCTTCGCAGATGAAGGACTAAGGAAAGGCCTAAACGGTTCGATGACCGGATCCACACATACATCATGCACCACAGTGGGACCAGAAGAAACTAAACCTTTTCCTTTATTCAAACCAGAATTTTGAGATACATCAAGGCGAGGAAAGACAACATCTCTCTCAACACAAACACCGGTGGCCTCAGTACCACCACGGGCTGGCTCTACTGCTGCTGCTGGTAGACGTCTCGTGACATCAGTACCGCGGGCTGGCTCGGCTCTACTGGTGGCGTCAGTACCACCTCCTCGAACTGGTGAAGTGGCGGCCTCAGTACCGCCGGTGGGATCAGCATCCTTGGTGGCATCAGTGCCACCATCATCATCTGGAGCGGCCTCAGTACCGCTCTCCTCCTCCTCATGTGGCGCGTGGTGAAGCTCAGATGAGGCGTCGCCGCCTGCTGGGGTCCTACCGCTCTTAAGTGTGACAAAATCAACATCAAATAGATCCGAATATGTATCAACAAATGGATCACTAGGAGTGGCAGACTCAGTGTGTACTACCTGCTCAGATTTCCTCTTGAGGTTGTTCGGGTTTGGCTCAATCTGGGCTGGAATGGCGGCCTTCCCTCTCACCAAGTCCCGCATCTCCTGGCGGAACTCGTCCATCTCCCGTCTGAATGTGGCCTGCTGGTCCGTGAGGAGGCGGGCGATGTCATCCAAAGCGGGGCTCTCATGGGAGCCCGACGGGTAGCCTCTCTGGTGCTGAAGCTGCTGGAGCTGCTGCTGGTGGTGAGAGGGATATGAGGAAGGGTGATGCTGCTGAACTGGGTGAGCCTGTTGCTCACGTCTCCACGACTGTCCCTGCTGCTGATAGGGACGCGGACCGAAGGATGATGGCTGGTGCTGCTGGTATGCTGGGGGCTGCTGCTGCTGATGATCTCTCTGCTGGGAGTACTGCCCTCCCTGACCTGACGGCTGCTGCTGGGGCTGGGCACCACCATTCCCCCACCTGAATCCGGGATGGTCTCGTCGGATCCCAGGCTGGGGGCGGTCATACCAAATCCCGTTGACATCCATCAACGGCTATGCATCGAAGGGGTCTGGCGGCAGTACTGCCAGAGGCTGATCCGGCTGGTAGACCACCATCTGCATGTCTGGAGATGGTGGGGACTGGTAGGTAGGCTGCGGCTGCTGGTACGGCTCCGCTTGTAAAAGGTGAACCTGTCTAGGCTGCTGTGAGGAGCTAGAGCGCCGGGACGAGCTGCTGCTGCCGCCGGTATCGCCTCGCGACAGAAGACGGGGCTGTGAAGCCGTCTGTGCCTCCTGGAGACACATGAGCTGGGTCTTCATGTCGCTCAGAACCTGTGCCATCTGTTCCATCTGAGTGATGCTCTGGCACTGCTTCTTCTCAATCAGCTCCATGCGGTCCAACTTCTCGCTGATAATGCCCATGTCTGCAGCGGATGACTCTGCCTGTGCTGCTGCGACTGCGGACGAACTGGATGGACCTGCATCTACCTGTGCTATCCGCTGGTACTGCACGGGTCCTGGCTGCTGTGGCTGGGGTCTCTGAGTATACAACCTGGTCTGGGACATCACCATATAGTTTTCGGCCATCTCCTCGTAGATGGCCCAGACCTGGTCGTGGTCCTTGGCAAAGTAGGACCCGCCGCAAGAAGCGTTCACCAGACCCTGAAGCTCTGGCGTCAACCCGCTGAAAAAGCTCTGAACTAGGTTCGGCTTGGAGATATCGTGGTGCGGGCATCTGTCTAGGAGCTCTCGAAACCTCTCCCATGCCTCGTGAAACTGCTCGTTGGGGAACATGGAGAAGTTGCTGATCAGGGCCCTCGCTGCATTCATCCGCCCGAGTGGATAGTACTTGTTCAAGTACTCGGTGCGGAGCTGCTCCCAGGTGTAGACAAACTTCCCTAGATGCTTCAGCCAGGTGGCTGCTCTATCTGCCAGTGAAAAAGGGAAGGCTATCATCCGAATCTTGTCCTGATCCACGTGGCGATCATGGACAGTGCTGCAAATCATCAGGAACTCCTGGAGGTGGAGGTGGGGCTCCTCAGTGGCAAGTCCGTGGAAACGGGGCAGCAACTGCAAGGTGTTCGGGGGGAACTTGAAGTCCCCCACGATCGCTGGCACTACTCCCCAGTGATGCATCAAAGTCGATCCGGGGTTGTGCAACTCCCGCATCGGTCGTGGTGGTCCTCCTGCCGCGGCGGCTGCCGTTGCGGCAGTTGCAGCTGCTGCTGCTGCCGCTGCGGCTGCTGCCGCTGCGGCCTCTGCATCAGGTATCTCCTCAGGCTCGCTCTGCTGGTCTCACTCTGCTCTGAGCCTCTCCAACTCTCGCCTCATCTCTATCATGAATGCCCCCTGATCACGTAACTGCTGCTGAACTGTCTCGAGTGATGCAATCAGGGTGGAGTTGATCGCTCCCTGGTCCAGTACAAAATGCTGGTCTCCTCGTGGACCTCCGGGGTGATCGTCTGAACTGCCGGCCATGGCGACGTCTGCAAAATCAAATGAGCACAACTCAGGTGCTGTCAAATCTGCTAGTCTCTCCTCGGGCTCATGTCTCTCAATACCAGAAGAAAGGGGGTCGAGGGGGAACAGGGCGGAGTCGTACTCGGGCTCGGAGAGCTGGTCTCGGCTCTCGCGAGCCAACCTAGATGATCGGGTAGACGTGCCCGAAAGCGGTGCAGCCAGAGGCTGCCTAAGAGACCGTCTACCCATCATCTTGATCTGGCGAGCAAGGCGGATGAGATCTGGAGTCAACTATGATCACAAACAAACCCCCAGTTCACCAACGCAACGCGAGCTGAAGACCGTGAAAGTTCGGTCAAATTATCTTGTCTATTTTATTTTGGTGAACACACAAAATATCAGAGCGCTTACGTGACCTGTTAGGATATCCGATGTTATCCCAACCGACTGGCCCGCACAGAAGAGTCGGTAATCAGTCGGGACTAGCACCGGGAGGCTCTACCTAGGGTGTGGGTCACTCTCTCGCGCATCCAAACCATGCAATGAGGGGGTTGCTCTCCCCAAGACAAAATTTTTAGGGTGAGCGGTTTTTAACGTCAATAGTCTTAGCCAGTCCCAATTTTATGGTTTTTCTTTTTAATATTTTTCAAATAAAAACAAGAGGCCTAATGAATTTTTCGGTTCTCCTGATTATTTAATCCAAAACAGGGTGGAGAAGTCGAAAAAGCCGATGCGCGAGAAATCAATGATGCATGCTGAGATAGAAATGCGTACCTTGTCTCCAGCACTCTACATACAAGTGATCCGCGCAGAATTTAAAAGACAGAAAAGAAACTACCTATATGATGCAACGAGAAAGCCGAGTCCTAAACGAGCAATTTCTAGCGAAGAACCGTCTAACTCAGTCACTCGCCCTCGATCCAAATAGTCCGGTCTAGACCCACCCCTCCTCTTCTCGACAGGTCGAGTTCAGGAGTAGCGCTTGAAGGGGCAGGCTCGCGGCGCGTAGGCTCTCAGGAAAGCGACTAAGTTATTTTTATTAATGATTATTAGTAGGTCCAATTAACGTTCTATGGGAACAGATAATCAATTAGGTGTGTGGATCCTACTAACTACGGCACAATCACTAGAAATTCCTAAGTCTAGGGGCTCGAGAAAAAACCGCGTAAACACCAGAAAAGGCAGTAAAAAGAAGAAAACCGCGTCAAAAACCGCGAAAATCTCCTAAGGGTCCCCCGAGCACAACGGTGCTCGGCGAAACAGACCCGCTAAGTGTTCAAGCACAGTTCAAGTCTCTGAGTACCTGTATTATTACAACAATAATAGTCGAATAAATCCTAGTCTAACCTCACCCTCTCAACTCTCTCTCTCTCGCTCTCTCCTGCGGCTCCGTGCAGAAGGGAGCCGCCTCCGAGTCTCGCGGTTGCGTCAGCTTCTCGAAATCGGCCGCCTCGATCCTCGGGCCCTCGCAAGAAACAGAGACAAGTGTTCAGTCTAATATTATTGTCAGAAAATATGAGAAAAATATATATATATACAAAAATCTCTACAAAAAGCCGCGAAAGTCAAAAAGCCGCGAAAAACTCAAAAAGCGACTACTAAGCCGTGCTCCCTGGCAACGATGCCATTCTGATGACACGAAAACCCGAGCGACTAAGGTATAAGGTACAGAAATAGGTCGTTGCAACCTCAGTCACCCAGAAGTGTCAATCAAGAAAAATGAACCACTCGAAAATATGTCAAATCAATCAAGCACGAAGCAAGCGGTCCTGCTATGAGATTAACCTGGTATAGCACCCAGGGTCGAACTCAAGGAGCACGGATTGGCCGAAAGGTCTACGAAGTAGTCAAAATGAATAAAATAAAACACAAAATATTTTTTGTGGTTTTTAATGATTTATATATTTTTTTTGGAATTTTCAATATGTGAAGAAAATAAGAAAAGCAAAAACAAGCAAACTTTGACAAATTTATTTAATGCATTAGAAATCAAGCAAAAATTCAAACAAAAATATTTTTGTGTGTTTTACATTTTTTATGTTTTTGGTGAATTTTTGGGATTTTTTTGATATTTATTTTATTTTCTAAAAATCAAACAATAGCAAAAATGCAAGATACTGTCCAGCCAGGCCCAAAATCCCTAGATAAAATATCTAAGGGCCTTAAAAGAGCCTGGCGGTATTTTTCCTGTAAACTAGGTAAAACAAGGAAAATTTGAGTACCAAAATTATTGTTTTTGGATTTTTAATGCATTTATGAGAATTTTTATGAGTTTTTTGGGATTTTTAAGTTTTTAGTGGTTTTCTGTGATGAAAAGTAGCCAAAATTGGCTAGAAAATCAAGGAACACATAACAAACAGTACCTAATTTTTATACAATTTTTAGGGGGGTTTTTATAGTTTTTTGGGGTTTTTAACTCTAGACGGTAGCAAAAATTGAGGTTTTCGAATTTTTTAAAAATAACAAACAAACTCAGAAATGTCCTCAAAAATTCTCAAAAATCCTACACCATGGCAGGAGCCATGTGTCAAATTTTCATCGAATTTGGAGGTGATTTGATATTTTATTCAAGAATGAAAAGAGGGCACTGTGCATAGGGACCAAAGTGCAAATTCCCAAAGTTCTGGAGGTCCAGGTGCAATTAACCCAAGAAGTCACGCGCCAAGCGCGTGCCTGGGGCACTCAGGGACCTATATGTAAAGAAAACAAGTCCCGAGGACCTATTGGTAACTCGTACCAAAAGTCCAGGGGGCTATGTCGCAAATTACCCACAAATAAACGCACATGCGAGATTAAACCATTCACAGGGGCATAAATGCAAATATCAGAAAGATTTCATTCATTTCATAACAACCAGAACTACCAGGGTAAAGGATGCAAATACACCAACAAAACACGTGACGAAGCACGTGGCTCACAATAGGCAGGGGTATAAATGCAAACAAACTTAAGCTCAGGGTCTACTATGCAATTTAACCTAAACGAAACAACGTATTTAAATATTTACAGGACTGATATGAAATAATGCAAAGATAAGGTCCTAAGGGTAATTTAACCTTTATTAAGTCGAGCCGATGGATGGGCGCCACGTGGGTAGATGGACGGCTGGGAATGGGTGGCACTCCAACGCTGAGGTCCTCGCAGCGATCGGACGGTCGAGGGTACGCCACGTGGGGGATCAAACGGGTGAGGCTCTCGGTGGCTAAACCTCGTGCAACGGACGGTCCAGATCGCCTCTCCAAGATCTGACGGTGGCTGGATCTCCTCAAGTGGACGGTCAGGATGAGAACTGGAGGTCGAGGACGATCGGACGGTCGGGGAAGATGCTGGAAGAACAGTTGGCCGGCGAGTTTCGCCGGCCTCGTGCGTGCGCTGGGATCCTCCCCTGCTTCCTCTGGAGATCGGAGAAGCTCCGCGATGATGCTCCGCAGCTGATGGTGGGTTCCGATGACCCAGCCGAGCCCTGGAGGGCTCCGGCGAGGTCGGCGGAGGTGACGCTCCTGGCCCGAATGACCCAAGCCCTCAGATGGGCTGGAAAGCACCTGCAAAGTAAACCAGGAGACTCGTGGGTCGAGGGCAAAGTGCCTCGACCCCGGTTAGGCGGGTGAAGGTGGCCGGTGGTGCGGTATGAGCGAGCTCCGGCGAGGGGGTGGACGGAGGAGCTCGAACCCCAGCTCCTGTGCGAGCTGGGTTGGATGGGGGTATGGAGAAGGTGCGCGGGAGGAAGGCAGAGGTGACGATGGATTCCGATGATCGAATGGAGGTGTGAGGTGGTCGGAATCGACGAAACACGGCGACAGCGAGATTTGGGAGTAAATGGAAATTGAACGGAAAGGTAGAGCTAAGGGACTACCTGGATGGTCGAGGAGACTGTGCTGGAGCTGGGGAAGCTCCCGGTCGTAGCCTCAAGGGTCGTCTCGTCCCGAGGCTCGGAGCTCGCTCAGGCGTCGGAGCTGCGGCGGAGTCTTCGCCGGATCGATGGTTTTCGCCTCCTTCCTCGCTGCAACAGGGTGGGGTGGCGAGCTGTCACCTCGCTCTCTCTCTGGAGCTCACTGGAAAGCTGCGCGAATGGCCAAAGATGACGATTGAAAGCAGCGGAGCTCGAAATATATACCATGGAGGGTCCGGAAAGAGGCGCGCGGGTAGGGCAATCTGGAGCGCGGATCCCGAGGCTAAGGCTCCGGCGAGGGTGGCGAACATGTCGTGCATGGATCTGACCCGGGGTTTAGATGAGACGCAATCGGGTTTAGGCGCTAAAAATCAGGGAACTCGGGTCGGGCGCCCAAACCCGAGAGAAGTGGTCCTGGGGGGGCCAGTTGACCGGGCGGTCAACATCCCCAGGTCCCAATGAAATCAGGCCACGTGGCTGGATCTTGAGGTGACAAATTGGGGTAGCTAGGGGCCGAATCTGCAAAAACTCCCAACATGAAATATTTTTCTTTTATTTTTTCTATTTTTTGGTGATTTTTAATTAATTTTCGGAAATAAAAATACGGTATTTACAATATATAGCTATACATAGGTATATCTACAATATGTATTTTTTAATTTTTGATTTTTTAATTTGTTATTTTTGAGCATTTTTATTCCCATTCTATATTTTATTTATTTATATCATAAAATTAGGAATAAAAAGATATTTTTATTTTATTTTTACTGTTTATGTACACAGGTAAAATAAATAGCTATATACATCTATATACATGGCATATGTACAAGGTATTTTTGTATTTTTAATTTTTCTATTTTTGTTTTGTTTTGATTTTTAACTTTTTATTTTGTTTTTAACTTTTATAAATATGTACAAGTATTTACAAGCATATTTTTGGGTGAGGAAAATATAGTTTTATGTATTTACACAAATATTTACACATGAGCTCCTATCTCCCTCTACTTTGGCTTTTATGCGGTCAGGCCCATGCTGAGCCCTCCCTTGGGTTAGGTTGCTCAATATTTATTCTAAATATTTCCCTCTTTTTCTTTTTAATTTTTATTCTTTTATTTTTGCACAAAAACATGCTAATTATAGGTTTTTACACAATGCATGCTTTTGGTAATTATTTGTATTTACATATATCTACATGCATTTGCAAAGGTTTTTGTAGCTAAAATATCATAATAAAGAGTGATGAATGGGTATTCATCATGTTATCGCAGAGTATGGGGATGAGAGTATCAGAGGAGACTATGCCAAGCTCCAAGATGAACTTGTGCAATCACGCCACCTCCTTTGCAGCATCCGATGTGGCAATATATTCAGCTTCTGTTGTTGAATCTGTCATAGTGTCCTGCTTTTTGTTTCTTAAGCTCACATCACCACTGTTCAACAGGAATACAAACCCTGATGTCGACTTTCGATCATCAATATCCGACTGGAAGTCTGAATCTGTATATCCCAAGACTTAGAGATCACCATCTCCATAGACCAAGATGTAATCTTGCATCCGTCTTAGATATTTGAATATGTTCTTTATTGCATTCCATTGTTGCTCTCCATAGCAAGATTGGTAACTACTTACCACTCCTACTGCATGACAGATGTCTGACCTAGTACACATCATGGCATACATTAAGCTCCCTACAGCTGATGCATAGGGGCATCCAACGATGGCCTTCTTTTTCTCAACACTTTGAGGAGCCATCCCTTTAGACAAATGGATACCATGTCTTAGGGGGAGTAATCCTTTCTTGGAACTATCCATACAGAATCATTCAATAATCTTCTTAATGTATCCATGTTGTGATAGTCCCAATATCCTCTTTTCTCGATTTTTTAACAACTTCAGGCCTAAGATGTAAGAGGCTTCTCCGAGATCTTTCATATCAAAGGTATGGGATAGCCAAATTTTCACACGGGTCATCATTCCTATATCATTCTCAATGATAAGGATATCATCTACGTAAAGCATGATGAACACAATGGTGCTCGCACTAAACTTCTTGTACATACAAGGTTCATCAGGATTCTGCACAAAATCATCTCTTTATGGTTTCATCAAATCTGATGTTCCAGCTACGAGAAGCTTGTTTAAGCCCATAGATGGATTTCTTTAGCTTGCATACTTTGCCATCCTTAACTATGAAGCCCTGGGGCTGCTCCATATAGATATCCTCCTCGAGGTATCCATTGATGAAATTTCTCTTAACGTCCATTTGCCAGATGTTGTAGTCAAGAGATGCAGCAATAGCTAGCAGTGTCCTGATGGACTTAAGCATAGCCACATGAGAGAACGTCTCATTGTAGTCGATGCCTTCTCTCTGTGTGTAGCCCTTGGCTATGAGCTATGCTTTAAAAGTCTCTACTTTCCCATCAGGTCCTCTTTTTCTCTTGAAGATCCATTTATACCCAACGGGTTTTATCCCTTTAGGTGGATCCTCTAGGGTCCATACACCATTCTTATGCATGGAGTCAATTTCTGACTTCATTGCTAGCATCCATCTATCCATGTCATGATCCATGAGTGCTCCATCAAATGAAGTAGGATCATTGTTAGTCTCACTTGACACATGGAATCCATACCTTTCAGGTGGTGCAACCACCCTCTAACTCCTTCGAAGAGGTATGTATGTTTCATCTTTATTTATCTCTTTAGTTTCTGGTTAAGGAAGCTCAGAATCCTCAGGGGATTCAATGAGTTCCTTTACTTCATTTTTGTCTTGACCTTTAAGGAAATCATCCTCCAGAAATTTCACATCTCTAAAGACAAAAACCTTTTGGATCTCAAGGTCATAGAACTGGTATCCAATAACATCTTTAATATAGCCAATGAAGTAACACTCATGAGTGCGAGATTCTAGCTTACTTGTGTCCACGTTCTTTGCATGGACCAAGAAACCCTAATCCCTTAAGTGACTAACACTAGGTTTTTTTTCCATACCATAGCTCGTGAGGAGTCTTGGGTACATATTTGCTAGGAATTTTATTCATGATATACATATTGCAGTCTCTACTGCATATCCTCAGAAACTAAGAGGTAAATGTGATTTGCTCATCATTGAACGGACCATGTCCATGATGGTCCTGTTGCGTCTTTCAGCAACACCATTAAGTTGGGGGGTCCCAGGGGGAGTGAGATTGGAGACATATCCATTCTCTTTAAGGTATTCCTTGAATTCATCTGAGAGGTACTCATCACCTCGGTCAGATCGAATTCGTTTAATCTTCCTATCGGTCTGGTTCTCAACCAAAGCCTTAAACTCTTTGAACTTTTCAAAGGTTTCAGATTTATGACGTAGTAGTAAGATAAACCCGTATCATGAATGGTCATCAATAAACATCAAATAATATCGATATCCATTTTGAGTCGCGGTATTGAAGGGACCACATACATCAGTATGTACTAGGTCAAGAATACCTTCGCATCTTGTAACCTTGTTACAGAAAGGCATCATGGTCATTTTACCTCAAATGCAATGTTCACAGGTAGGTAAAGATTGAACCTGTAGAAAATCTAAAGGTCCATCCTTTACCAATCTATTGACCCTATCAACAGATAAGCCTTTGATGCCAAATCATATTCGAATGATTTCCATTCTCCCTGGATCTTTTAGGGTTCTTATTAGTGGTAGTAACATTCATGACATGCACAATTCATAGAGTCCACCAGAAGTCAAAACACCATCCGCAATAAATTTATCATATTAATTAATGACTAACTTATTACAGAAAAAGGAAGGAATATCAATTTCTAACAAGTTTAGATACATATATCAAGTTCCTCCTGACTTCAAGTACATAAATACATTCTTTAAGTACTAAGACTCTACTGCTAGATATCAATAGTCGGTAGGTCCCGATGGCGACTGCTGCAATACTTGCATCAGATCACATCTGGATAACTATCTCCCCTTGCTCCAGATTTCTAGTTTCCTGAAACAAATGCAACAAATTGCATACATGAACAGAAGCACCAGAATCTACTACCCCACTTCCTTCTCGTCCAATAAGAAAACTAGTTTCAATGATGAATGTAGATTTCAGACCTGCTGAGACTTTACCTTTGTCAACCGACTTCAGGTATTCTGGGTAATTACGCCGCCAATGCCCTGGCTTTTTGCAGTGGTGACAAATGTCGGTTTTCTTCGACGCTATCAATGTGGATGTATTGTAAGATGAGCCACCTCCTTGACTCTTCTTCTTTCTCTTCTGGGGTGGGCCTTTTCGAGAACCTTGCTTCCGACCGTGCTTTCATTTTACTTGTGCAATCATTGCACTAGCAGAGGGGTCGTCGTTCTTCATTATGTCTTCTGCAGACTTTAATGCAGCTAATAACCCGACATTAGTAAAATCACCTCTGCTCATGTGATATGACATAACAAAGTTTTGAAAGACTTAGGGAGCGATAGAAGAATGAAATCAGCCTGCATTTCAGAATCCATGTAAGCTCCCAGGGTTTCCAATTCATAGAGGTACCCAAACACTTTGAGTATGTGTTCTCTGACAGAGGTCCCTTCCTTCATCTTGCAGCGAATAAGCTCTTTCATCACATTATAATGCTGAGTGCGGTTTCTATCACCGAACATTTCTTTCAGATTCAGCATGATTTTTTGGTAATGGTTCATTTTCACATGTTGCTTCTGAAGCACATTGGATAATGAGGCAAGGATATAACATCTCGCATAGTTACGATCTTCATCATATTTTTCATTAAAAGATTTATCTTCTGGAGTCTGAGGGTCTGCTATCTTGTCTTTGGATAGCACATACGAGATGCGCTCCGCAGAAAGGACAAGATCCAAATTTCAGATCCAATCTGAATAATTTGATCCGGTCAACTGATTGACCTCCAGGAGCCTACTCAGAGGGTTCATGGATTTCATTTTCTGAAATTAAGAATGCATTGTATTAGAATATATAAATGATTATATATTCATTTTTTAAAAATATTTGATTAAGGTATTTTAAATCAAATTAGTCTTGCTCTGTCAACTTTGAAAGTTTATTCCCTTATTATCTTTAAAAGCAAGAGATATAGTTACCGCTATATCTCAAGCAAGAATTGGGATCTCCTCTCTATCTTTTTCACTTCCCAATAATATGAGAACCTGTGACTCGAATAAAGAGAAGAAGGAACACATTCCGCCTTGCAAGTACAACTTACATTTTCCAATTCGGTCTTTAACACCCGAGTCCACCACCCCTAAGATGATGTTGACCCGTCGTTATTGAACCAACCGTCAACATGCTTAATACTCACTATACGCAATCCAATATCGCCCCACTAATATGATGACTCGATATTAGGGTCACTATGTATACGGCCTTACTCTTTCGAGAAGTAAAGAACTCGATCCAAATAAATTATGTATAGGAGTTGTCACTTCGGACGGGCGTATCCTATACACAATATCTGGCGACGGAATCCTTTGCCTTGACTGAAGATTATGGATGTCACTTATGTGATCCTCCACCTCATATTCAAATTATAATTAATTAATCATCGTGAACCATATTCACATAATTAATTCTTCCAAGGGAAATACACATCTATTCATAATAGAGAGATTTTAATTGGACATAATTAATTTAATCATATTAAACAAATTATTAATCTATATTTAATCAACCAACAAACTTATTTTGTTACTTTAATGGATGGTATAATCTTAAAATAAGTATTATTCGAATTTTAATTATTAGAAAAACACATCATGATCTCTCAAGCATCATTCGTTCCTTACCCGATGTTATGGCCAGTACCGATGGGAGTGGGACAGACCATACACGATGCAACCTGCTACCCCAACTCTCCCCGACTAGGCACCATATCCACCTCGGGAAAAAAGAATGCCAAGTCAATCACTTTGTACTTGAGACGTTCATCGGTCTTTCAACCGAAATTATAACATATATATTCATCAAAATCGATTTGATAATATTATAAGGAGATTTGCTAAACAAATCCCCAATCCTATTCAAGCAAGAGGGATTTGCATGTAAAAGTTGTCCTACAACTATTGTAGGATAAACTAGAGGTTTGCATGAAAACAATGTTTGTTGTTGATTTCATATCAACCAATTATGATCAAGATCAACTATCTTATCATTTTGGTTAGTGCAATGTCATTCAAGGAAATAATTATTATTTTTAAATATTTCACAAATATTTATCAACAATCATTTCATAAAATTAATAATTAATTTTCATCAATTTATTTGAATGACTGTCATAAGGTTCATGATCAAGTTTGTTAATTTCCAACAGAGACCCCTACTAACTAAAATCAACATAGCTCGATCACTTTAAATCCAAATTACGCAAAATCAGTTTCCTAAGATTGTTAAGTTGATTTATGACATAATCTAAGTGATATGTCATGCAATTCTAGGCACATCAAAATAGTAATTAACTCATTAATCATGTTAAGATTCGCAGTTCCCTCAACAGTTAATACATGTTTATTCAAAAGGTCATTTCTCAAGCAAACGGAATCCAAATTACGTAAACACAGATCTTATGGTTTCCTTATTTAATGTGAAACAAAATCTAAGGTATTCGTGTTTAAACATTTTCAACAGGTCTGAATTTATTCGCTAAACAGCGATGCGAAAATGAAGTGCGATAAAAAACTTTCGCAGCCTTAACGAACTCAAGTCGTTCTAGGTTTACGGATCGTATCCAAAACCTTCCGATCTAAGGCTATGATACCACTTGAAGGATATGTAGAATCCTTAAGTGCATCACGGAAGCATGATTATCGCATCTTATGCGATCGGAGCGACTAGTCACACTAGTTGCTTGGTGCAGCGAAATTTAAAATTTTTAAATCATATGATGAAACCACATGATACCAAGAACATTTCTTGGATCGTTTCATATAACCACAAAGTATTAAAAATACCTATTGAAGTGTTGTTGCCATCACTTTATCTCTAAAGTAAGAGATCCTCTTGACTCAAGTCCGATCACGAAAATGGCACTTGCGGGCGCGATGATGAGACGAATGCTTCCCGCAATCCACGATGAAGATCCAAGCCTTGAATCTCCTGATTTCGTCCAACAAAATCCGACGTCTCCTTCTAGATCTAGAAGCTCCAAAGAAGACGGGGATCCATGAGCAATCGAGGCGACAGCACGACGGCATAACTACGATTGCAATTCTCTCAAGATCTTAAGGTGGACGGCTATCCTTAGAGACAGAGATGGCGTGAGAATGAGAGTAGAGAAAGAGAGAGTAGACGTGTATTATCTAAGGGCTAGGGTTGCCCTTCTTATATATCAGTTTGGGAGTCCATGGATCGCAATCCATATGATACACAAAATCAATGGTTAGATTGATTTGTGTTTTTAATCAATGGCCATGATCATTGTTGTTTAAAACAACAACTTATTAATTTATATTAAATTAAATATATGTTGCATTATCATCAACATAATTTAATTCAATAAAATTAATTATCACAATATAATAAAAAAAGGATAATAATCCTCTCCTAAAAGGGGGCGGCTTAGCCAAAACAAGATCAGATTTCAAATAGCCCTTCCACTCTGAGGCTTCCAGCTACGTAGCTCTTCCACTCTGAGGCTTATGCCGGATGAGGAAAGGTTCAGGTAGCCACTTGAAGACTCAGCTGCGAGATTGCCCGCCTCATGCTGCTCTTCCCCAATCACCTCCCGGGAACCAAGACTAAAAGAAAAAAAGAAGCATCAGCCGGCCTAGCCCTCGCTCTTGCCCTATTATCTCACACTTGCTTTCTCCGGAGGCAGACCAGGTGATGAAACTCGATTTCATCATCTTTATTTTCTATTATTAACCCCCTTGCTTAAATAGATGTCAATAAAACCCAGTTAATGTCCTGTAATTAACAGAGTCCTAAATAAATCAAAAACCACAAAAAATGGCAAAATAAAAATCCTTGGTATTTTTTTGACTTAAAAATACCTTCAAAAATATTTCGGGTCTTTGTTTGATGTCATCTCCAGTTTTGGCCAACATGAAACTTGTAGATCTCGTCAAGATCTACAACTTTCATGTTTTGAGTTTTCTCAAATACGGCCATTATAGCCTTCAGAAATCAAAAATTCTATCTGAATAATCAGATTGGGCCACGTGGCCCAATCTGGGCGCGCCACGTGGCCCCGCCTCTCTTGTCTCATCCGCCCTTGATCTGGGCCGTTGGATCTTTACTTGATCCAACGGCTCTGCCTTCTCCTCTTGCGCCTCAATCCTCAGCCATTGATCTTCTCCGCCCCTTGATCATCACCATTCGTCAGCGCCGAGAGCAGAACACGACACGTGGCGGATTGAAGACCATCTGATTGCGCCCTCACTTCTCCATCGCAACCGCTCCTTACTTTGACGATCCCCAGCCCTCCGATCGATTTGAAATCCATCACAGCCATCCGCTGGCGCTCTGCCTCCAGCACGACACGTGGAACGCTCCAGACGCTCCGATCCCGCGAGCCACGATCTAATCTAAGCCGCTTCTTAGCGCCACTCTCCCGACCGTTAGATCACAAGATCCAACGGCCAGGGCTTCGTCTTCCTCCTCCCGCGAGCCTTGCCCGAGCCACATGCCTCGCAGACTACCTCCGCCCTTCTATTTTTAGCCGCCTCAACTCACCACCTCTCCTCTCCCTAACCGTCCCACTACGCTCCCCATTCCTCCATGATTCTCGCGCATATCTCCACTAAATTCGATCCATTTCCAGTCGCCCCATGCGCACCCTTGAAACCCGCGACTCCACTCATCAACTCCGCCATCACCACCTTTAAATACCACGCCTCCGCCCCACTTCACCATCATCCACCAACCAAGGGACTGAGGCCCAGCCCTCCAGCTCCTCCCTGTGACAGGGGGAGGAGCTTGGATCGAGCTATGACGACTCCAAATACCCCGATGAGATCTGCAGCTGCTCCGTTGCGTCGCGAAGGCTTAAAACCCCGCTCGAGCTCCGAGGAATTGCCGACCTCGACGTGCGATGACCAGGGCATCTTCTCCGATGCCCAGCCCAGGCGCCACCTCCATCTCCAGCCAGGTAAGCCATCTGATCCTTTCTGTAATTCTTTCTTTATTTTCTCTTAATTTTCCAGGTTGATACCTCCATCTCTGACCTCCATTATTAACTCCACGAGCTACGCCTTCATCCCTCCTTCCACGGAAGATACTCCGATCGCCCTTCTACTCCTTCACAACCTCCGTCATCCCAGGCTTCCTCCTCCGCCGGAGGCGGAGGAGGACCCACTAAGGGCTTCGCCTTCTTCGCTCCACAAACGCCCTCCATCCGCCTCATCTCGCACGCACGCACACCCTAACCCCCTTGCAGGTCAACCATCACCAATGGCCGGACCGTGGGCGGAGCTGAGTCTAGAGCTCTGCCTCCGGTGATCAGGCGTCGACAGCGTAGTTCAGCCATTCCGGCAGGTCCTCCGACATCGGACCTTCATCGCCAGAGCATCAGCGATCTTCCCCGAGCTTCACCGAGCGTAGCGAGGCGCGGCGGAGCTCCAGGCCTCACGCCGGAGCTCCAATCGCGCCGCCAGCCATCAAGGAGGGAGGAGAAGCAGCTACCGTTGGATCTCGCCCCACGGTAGAGATCCAACGGCCCTGGAGGAGCCACGTCGCCGTCCCGGAGCGCGGAGGCTTGGTGGAACCGAGCTTTGCCCAAGGCAACCTCGAGCCACCACGTGGCCCGAGCCACCTGCAACGGCCAACCGAAGCAACGCCGAACCTCGCCCCCATCCGAGCCTAGCTCACGTGCCTCACGCACGTGGGTGTGGGCTTTTTGCATCGGCGCCCTCGCACCTTCTGGAAATTACATCCAGGTCCTGATACCACGCGGCGGTCCCTGAGCCCACGCCGAGCCTCATCGTCACCAAGCCTGGAGGCTCGTGTATCCCGAGCCAACCCGAAGCAGCAGCGAGCCTCTGCCAAGCCCGAGCCGCCCTCCGAGCCTAGATAGCGCGTGCCTGGCACGTGCTTCCTGGGTTATTTGCAGAGTCGCCCACGAAGTTAGTCAAAATTGCAAACAAATCCTGAGCACGTGCAGCACTTGTGCGCCTGGGGCTATTTGCACTAATACCCTTGCGGGTTTCAATAATTGCAAATGCCCCCGCGCGTATGGTTTATTTACAGGGAAGGCCCCACACTTATTTTTATTGCATTTTGGACCTTCTCAGGGACTGATTTGTAGATATCTTTTTATGTTTTCTTTCATTTATGCCCTTGCCTTTGATCTTGCATATCTTGAGCCTCGTATATCCGATTGAGGTGATTTCAGTTTCATTTTGAAGCTCTTTTTATCATCTTTATTCTGGCATGCTTAGATTCTCACTTTGACACTTCGATCTGTACTGCTCTATATTGGTCAACTTAGCATCCTGATTTCCTTGTTTCTCATGCATGCTTGCTATATAAATGAAAATTGCTTCATTATCTGATTCTGTTCAACTCGTACATTTTATGGATTTAGTAATGATCATTTCGGGCATAACATTTGCATTGCATTTCCTAGCATTTATCTGCATAGTTAAAAATTGATAAAAAAATGCATGTTTGACTTTAATGCATCGTTGTGTCTTTGCATACATTTGACCTATATGCCTTTAATTCAACACCTAGTTAAATAAATAGAAGTCCGATTAATACGAGAGAAGCGCGTGTCCCTGAGTTCGACCTTGGTTTCTTGCCAAGTAAAATAAAAATTAATGACCATTGCATTCTTATTTGACATATATCAATGAGGTGGTCTCTTTGATGACCAAAATCGGCCCGACTGCATCGACATGTTTAAGTGCTAATTCCGCACTATTAAAGGGCCGATTTTGCGGTTCGTCAAATGGCGCCGTTGCTAGGGACACGGCTCATTTCTCATATTTTTTGGAATTTTGTTTATTTAATTTCGTGTTTCTTTTATAGGTCACTTTTTGTTCATTTATTTAGCATTATAAAATTTTCTTTTTCGATTGATCTCTAATCAATTTTTCTGTGGAGGGCCCTTGGTGTTCAAGAAGGCGAGAAGCCGATGCTTCCCGCTGCGAGGAGTCGCAGAAACACGTTTGGAGTATGTCGAGAAGAAAGGAAAAAATGTCTTGCATTTTTATTTCCATGTAATAATTCGTCGTTTACAGCGGTCTTCGATCGAAGACTCGCGTGTGTAATCGAACGAATGTGGTTGTGTGGGGATCGTCCCCACTTGAGTGTCGACTTACGATAGGCACGCGGCTTTCCGAGCTCATTTTATTTTTTTCATATTTTTATGTGCTTGATCGTAGGTAGGACACACTAAATTCTATCCGCACATAAACTCGCATCACTTAGCTAAAATTAATGAAAATCAATCACTGCTAATAGATGTATGATTAGGTGCGGCTTTTTCGACTTGCATACATGTTGGATTTGGTTTTCAAAACAGCCCCAGTTTTTCACATGTTTTTTGTCAAATCACTGCATGATCTCTCGCTTAGCCTAGATCGCGGTTTTTATCGAATACCTATTTTTCTCGGTTTCGTTTTCCTAGCTTGATCACCTAGGTTAAATGGAAAAAGGGATTGACCGGTAGACGATGACTTCTTGATTTTGTGCTAACCATAATCAGTGAAAACTTAAAATAAAATTGGGACTGTTAATTGCAAGTCAACCAAAAATGGAGTAAAATTCGGTTTTGGGAGAGCAATACCCTCACTTATGCAATGATTTTCACTCCAATTCTTTTCTTTGCGTAAAAATCAAACGTTTTATCACCAATAAAATAGACAAGATAATAAACCAACTTTGGTTGGTTTCATGTGTGAGTTGGTGAAACTAAGGGTTTGCTTGCTTGATTGAGCCTTAAATGATGTGACATGCACCCCAAAACCGAAGACACTCCATTTCATCTCCGAAGATTTAACCGCTTACTTGTATATTCATCATTCTTCTTCGTTCACCTTGGGTCTTTTCCAACATTAATTTCCATCTTTATACTTAGGCTAATCTCAGCCTAAGTATAGGGGGACCCAAGTCCATGTGATTTCTCTACTCATCTTTTCTTGCCTTTATACTTAGGTTATTTCTAATCTAAGTATAGGGGGAGCCCCCTCTATGCTCCCGTATATTTCTCTGTACTTAAAAGGACCTATGGACTCGTAACAGCTAGTGCTATGAGGACATAGCAAAGTTTAAGGATAGGGGGGTATACCGTATATATTGTATATTTACTTTAGCTATAAACTGAAAAATTTTGAAAAATTTAATTTTTGGCTAAAGTAAAATTCTTTGGACTAAGAGAACTCAAATGATTTCACGACTTTTTCTATACTATGTTACACTATTTTGATAAAAATATTTTCGAAAACGATTTGAAAAAATGAGTTTTTCTTGTTTTGAAAAATATTTTTGAAAAATGTTTTTGAAAATCATTCATTGGTGTGACATGGTTTTGAAAATCTTTTATCAAGGAAAGTTGAGTCTAACATGTGTTTTAACCTTTAAATTAAATCCACAAAAATGAGAAAAATCCAAAAATCCTTTAGGAGCCATTAGTGACTACTAAGCCCCATTAAATAGCCGTGTTCAGTGAGGGTTCACCCTTAGCAGAGTGGATGGTTTAAAGGACATCGCCTAAGGCTCCGTCCTTAAGCAACGGGCTCCGGCCTGTACTTACATCCATACTGGCTGAATGCACATGCAACTATTTAATTGAGATTAGGCAGTCCTCATATCTCTTGAAGCAAAATTCAAAAAAAATGTTTTTGAATGAAGGAGTTGGATTAAACCTCTACTCTTACACCTTCAACCAGGATCTGAAATGTTCAAGGAAGCTTGATTTATGAGTTCTTTGAGATTTGCGGTTAACCAGCCTTAGTCATCAGGGTCATAGACTTAATCATCCACATTCCCCTAGGTTTCTAGATTTGCATGCTATATTCCATGCTTAATCTCAGATAAAGAGAATATGATCAACACATCACATGCACGACTGCGGTTTTGATTGAGATGAGTTGATTTTTCACTTGAGGAATTGGGATGAGAGATTCGAGTCTGGATTTGATCTAATGAGGCTCGAGGATGGGATAAAATCTTTGAAGGCTTCAGGAAACCAGAGTGTCAGCAATTTAGCCAGTATGAGAACTTGGTTCTTATACTAATCTCTTGTTATTGACCTCAGTGCCTGGGTGTGAATTATATAAAAAAAATTGTTGATCAGTGTGCGCCAACTCTTGGTAAAAGCAGTGGAGCTAGCCAAAAAATTATACAAGTCAATGAAATTTCAAAGAAAAGCTCTCATTCCACAGAGTCAAATATCAAAGAGCTTCCACCAAAGGCGAGCGCTCCCAAACTTTTCAAAGTGTCCACTTGGACCACCGCTATTAGGACCAGGAGTCGGGCTTGCACCAAAAAAGGGCTCTGCATCGTAAATGCTACAAGTCTGGGTGTCGAAGGTACAATAGGTACTCAAAAGAGACACACCCCGGTGTACTCCCAGGAAAACAAGTGCAGACGGCTCCAACTTCTCTTGACGGACGCACTGATCAACACAAAAAAATGTGTTGCGTAAAAGGCACTAGAGAGAATCCTTGTTCCAATGAGAGGGAGAGAAGAATTGACACAATCCCATGCCCTCCATTTCTGGCCTGCCATCTACATTTTCTAAGTCTGACAACTAAAGAGACGGTGGACTGAATGTAAGATTTGATTTGTTCCCTAGTGTTGAGGATTGGGTCCTTAGGAGAATTTCTTGGACCAAGACTTTGGGTGAAGATTGGACTCTACTCTCAGAATTGCGGTCAACACTAAATGTCATATCCTTTAGATTATATGTACATCAGAGAGAGTCTAGAGAATTAGAGGAATTGGGTACCTCTTGATTAAGGTTGGGTTGAACTCAGGAATTTTGGATCTCTAAAATTAAGTCGACTTGAGCAGATTGGATCATGTATTCACATACACAAGGGGGTTAATCCAACTTAGTCATTCTTTCTGATGCTCGAGGACGAGCATGGTTTAAGTATAGGGGGTTGATGAAACTCGATTTCATCATCTTTATTTTCTATTATTAACCCCCTTGCTTAAATAGATGTCAATAAAACCCAGTTAATGTCCTGTAACTAACAGAGTCCTAAATAAATCAAAAACCACAAAAAAATGGCAAAATCAAAATCCTTGGTATTTTTTTGACTTAAAAATACATTCAAAAATATTTCGGGTCTTTGTTTAATGCCATCTCCAGTTTTGGCCAACATGAAACTTGTAGATCTCGTCAAGATCTACAACTTTCATGTTTTGAGTTTTCTCAAATACGGCCATTATAGCCTTCAGAAATCAAAAATTCTATCTGAATAATCTGATTGGGCCACGTGGCCCAATCTGGGCGCGCCACGTGGCCCCGCCTCTCTTATCTCATCCGCCCTTGATCTGGGCCGTTGGATCTTTACTTGATCCAACGGCTCTGCCTTCTCCTCTTGCGCCTCAATCCTCAGCCATTTATCTTCTCCGCCCCTTGAACATCACCATTCGTCAGCGCCGAGAGCAGAACACGACACGAGGTGGATTGAAGACCATCTGATTGCGCCCTCACTTCTCCATCGCAACCGCTCCTTACTTTGACGATCCCCAGCCCTCCGATCGATTTGAAATCCATCACAGCCATCCGCTGGTGCTCTGCCTCCAGCACGACACGTGGAACGCTCCATACGCTCCGATCCCGCGAGCCGCGATCTAATCTAAGCCGCTTCTTAGCGCCACGCTCCCGACCGTTAGATCACAAGATCCAACGGCCAGGGCTTCGTCTTCCTCCTCCCGCGAGCCTCGACCGAGCCACACGCCTCGCAGACTACCTCCGCCCTTCTATTTTTAGCCGCCTCAACTCACCACCTCTCCTCTCCCTAACCGTCCCACTACGCTCCCCATTCCTCCATGATTCTCGCGCATATCTCCACTAAATTCGATCCATTTCCAGTCGCCCCATGCGCACCCTTGAAACCCGCGACTCCACTCATCAACTCCGCCATCACCACCTTTAAATACCACGCCTCCGCCCCACTTCACCATCATCCACCAACCAAAGGACTGAGGCCCAGCCCTCCAGCTCCTCCCTGTGACAGGGGGAGGAGCTTGGATCGAGCTATGACGACCCCAAATACCCCGGTGAGATCCGCAGCTGCTCCGCTGCGTCGCGGAGGCTTAAAACCCCGCTCGAGCTCTGAGGAATTGCCGACCTCGACGTGCGACGACCAGGGCATCTTCTCCGATGCCCAGCCCAGGCGCCACCTCCTTCTCCGGCCAGGTAAGCCATCCGATCCTTTCTGTAATTCTTTCTTTATTTTCTCTTAATTTTCCAGGTTGATACCTCCATCTCCGACCTCCATTATTAACTCCACGAGCTACGCCTTCACCCCTCCTTCCACGGAAGCTACTCCGATCGCCCTTCTACTCCTTCACAACCTCCGTCATCCCAGGCTTCCTCCTCCGCCGGAGGCGGAGGAGGACCCACTAAGGGCTTCGCCTTCTTCGCTCCACAAACGCCCTCCGTCCGCCTCATCTCACACGCACGCACACCCTAACCCCCTTGCAGGTCAACCATCACCAACGGTCGGACCGTGGGCGGAGCTGAGTTCTAGAGCTCCACCTCCGGTGATCAGGCGTCGACAGCGTAGTTCAGCCACTCCGGCAGGTCCTCCGACATCGGACCTTCATCGCCAGAGCATCAGCGATCTTCCCCGAGCTTCACCGAGCGTAGCGAGGCGCGGCGGAGCTCCAGGCCTCACGCTGGAGCTCCAATCGCGCCGCCAGCCATCAAGGAGGGAGGAGAAGCAGCTACCGTTGGATCTCGCCCCACGGTAGAGATCCAACGGCCTTGGAGGAGCCATGTTGCCGTCCCGGAGCGCGGAGGCTCGGTGGAACCGAGCTTCGCCCAAGGCAACCTCGAGCCACCACATGGCCCGAGCCACCTGCAACGGCCAAACGAAGCAACGCCGAACCTCTCCCCCATCGGAGCCTAGCTCACGTGCCTCACGCACGTGGGTGTGGGATTTTTGCATCGGCGCCCTCGCACCTTCTGGAAATTACATCCAAGTCCGGATACCACGTGGCGGTCCCTGAGCCCACGTCGAGCCTAATCGTCACCAAGCCTGGAGGCTCGTGTATCCCGAGCCAACCCGAAGCAGCAGCGAGCCTCTGCCAAGCCCGAGCCGCCCTCCGAGCCTAGATAGCGCGTGCCTGGCATGTACTTACTGGGTTATTTGCAGAGTCGCCCACGAAGTTAGTCAAAATTGCGAACAGGTCCTGAGCACGTGCAACACTTGTGCGCCTGGGGCTATTTGCACTAATACCCTTGCGGCTTTCAATAATTGCAAATATGCCCCCGCGCGTATGGTTTATTTACAGGGAAGGCCCCACACTTATTTTTATTGCATTTTAGACCTTCCCAGGGACTGATTTGTAGATATCTTTTTATGTTTTCTTTCATTTATGCCCTTGCCTTTGATCTTGCATATCTTGAGCCTCGTATATCCGATTGAGGTGATTTCAGTTTCATTTCGAAGCTCTTTTTATCATCTTTATTCTGGCATGCTTAGATTCTCACTTTGACACTTCGATCTGTACTGCTCTATATTGGTCAACTTAGCGTCCTGATTTCCTTGTTTCTCATGCATGCTTGCTATATAAATGAAAATTGCTTCATTATCTGATTCTGTTCAACTCGTACATTTTATGGATTTAGTAATGATCATTTCGGGCATAACATTTGCATTGCATTTCCTAGCATTTATCTGCATAGTTAAAAATTGATAAAAAATGCATGTTTGACTTTAATACATCATTGTGTCTTTGCATACATTTGACCTATATGCCTTTAATTCAACACCTAGTTAAATAAATAGAAGTCCGATTAATACGAGAGAAGCGTGTGTCCCTGAGTTAGACCTTGATTTCTTGCCAAGTAAAATAAAAATTAATGACCATCGCATTCTTATTTGACATATATCAATGAGGTGGTCTCTTTGATGACCAAAATCGGCCCGACTGCATCGACATGTTTAAGTGCTAATTCCGCACTATTAAAGGGCCGATTTTGCGGTTCGTCACCAGGGAGCGAGGGAGAAGCCAAGCCGTCAAAAGGCGAGCAGCCCTCCTCGCAATAGCAAACGGCCCACTTATAGCTCTTTTCTTTACAGTTCACAACTGACGCACCAGGCAAAGGGCCACCAGCTTTCCCCCAAGACCTCCTTGTTTATTAGCAGTCGAGCCTCATCAGGAGTGGGGATTCCTCAAAGTATACTCATTTCGTGACACGTCCCTTATTAATCGCGTATCAGGATGGCCGCCCTTCTTCTCGGACTCCGGATCTTCTCCGTGACCTCCGAATAGTTATATAATAGGGGCTCATCTCTGGCACCTCCTTTGGAAGGTGGGGGACTTCCCCACTCCGGGCATTAAAGTCACCTAGTTTACTCCCTTTCTCGCCCTATAAATGACAATTGAAGCACTATTTAGACTTGTGGATGCTATCAAATTCAAAGAACCAACTCCGCTTAGCCACCAGTTTCAATGATCGGAAGACGTCATTCAAAAGTCTGTTTTTTCTGGATGCTTGCCTCCTCACTTTCATCTCTTTACCCTGTGTTAAGAAGAGTGAATTACTACTCTCATTAAAGAGCATCAGCGGAAGAAAGAGTGCTATGCTTGATATTCTAGAAAAAAGCATCGAGAAGAACCTGGTTTATGGAAGACTAGACTATAAGCATCAAGAAAATGTTGTTTTCAGTCTAATGCCAGAATGGATCCTGGGTAAAACGCAGCATACAACTCTCCGCTGTACTGCGCGACATTCCATCTTCTGAAACCAACACTTTGGATGTTATTTGACTACAGACGGACTCAGATTCTACCTCGCAACTAATAACTAACCTTCTTAGCCGGACTCGCACTATATATCCGGGGCATTTCCTTGTTCGGGAAGGACTAGTCTTTGTCAGCCCCGACCTTTTCGGCAGGGCTTTGGGAGGTCCCTCTATGTCTGTGACTCCCGGATATCGTCACCCCGCTCTGCTGTCTCTAGCTAATAATATATTCCTTCTCATCGAGCCGTGGGGGTAGAGAATACCTAGGGGCGTGAGACAACTCTCTCTGAGGAACTCGGCAAAATAGCCCCGTAACTTCGGGAGAAGGGGTGCCTCCTCACAAAGGGGGTCTTGCATGCAAGCGAAGCTCCTTTGGTGGCAGAAAAACTGAGCGATGAATCCTGACTTCTATAGGAACATCAAACTTCTTCTTTGGTGCTATCTAGATCAGGTGGCCACTAGACTACGGAACAGAGCGAGGTCGGAAAGAGTATATAGAAGGATGAATGAGGAAGAAAGAACCAGACCAGGGACGCCTCATGGCTTCCGTCCTGGTCGGGGGACACATCCCCGTCAGAGCATCATGAGGACCCATCATGACCGACAATGTTCTCATACGCAGGAATGCATACTAGTCCTTACTTGTCTTAGTCCTAGGAGGAGCTTCATTTCCAATGGGGTTGATAACACGTCACTCTTGACGTCGAACATGATACCAATGATTAGAACCATAGATAAGCTGAGGAGTAGACTGGATATATAATGTCTACACAATCATAAGGAGGAATGGTTGTAGGAGTCTACAGATACAACCATTCCTCCTTATGATTGTGTAGACATTAATCTCCATTATCTTTCTTTGGCTGAGTGGCATGTACTTCCACGGTGCTCAAGATCCATTTTCGTTCAAGTAACGGATTCTAGCCAATTGAAAGGATCTTCTGATCAATCCAGAGATCATTTCGATTCCAATTCCAGCGTCCTTCATCCGGCTCCAGACTCCGGGAAAAGATGACTCCCGAACTGACAAAGGAGCGGGATTCTCTAAAAAGCCGACGGTCATGGTTGGCCAAGAAGGGCCCACTTGGAGACTTAATAGGATGACCACTCTCCCGAAGAAGGAGGAGCGATCCTAGTCGGGCATGAACTCCCCGCACCAAGTGTTTGCAAACCACTCCTGACTGTGAGACCAACAGGTCGAACAGTCAGGCGTCAGAGATATTGGAAGAACCATCCGAGGACAGCATAATGTATAGTTCGCTCTCGCTCCGCGCTCACACACCCTCTCTGAAAAAAAGTCGTGCGTGAGGAGGGCACTCATTTTCATTTTCTCCTTTTCGAGCCACTACTCTCTTAAAAAACAAGAATTAGGCTGTCTCTTTTCCCAGTGCCTCTTCTGACTTGAGAAGTATAAAGCCTTATTCCCTCCTCATGGTCAAGGTGATTCTAGGCCCCGTGGAGTTAGAAAGCCCTGATAAGGCACAAGTCGTCATGGACCGGCGGGACAGAGACGGACCTGATCGGGAGATTCAAGGACCCAGTGCCGAAAGGTGAATGCTGAAAGCAGACGAGGGTCTGGACCTCTTGACATCCCCTTGGGTCGTCCATGAGTGAGGACTCGGTCGACAAGGAAAGGAAAATAAGGCCATTGGACAAGTGATGAAAGTCCGTATCTCCCACTTCACACCTCGGAACTATTCTTCTAGAGCCCGCTCTGCTTTTGAGCTCTGTACCGGGTCGTCCTGTATAGCCCATGTTTGTTGGGAAGCACTCAACTACAATTATATATCAGGGGCCTGAGAGACAAAAACTTTATTTCTTAAAAGGATTTAACCCCCTCCCGTTTTGACTTGCGCGTCATGACGGGCGCAAAGAAAACGAAAGCTTTGCTTGCCCTTACTAGTGGTCGAGGGCAAATGCAGTCACTAGTCCAACTGGCCCGTTGAGAATGATTCAGATCTAGTTCATGGCCTATTAGAAGTGGACTATGTGTCGTATCTCGTACCACTACGCTAATATCCGCGCGTCTCAAGGCCTCAGCCGCGGCGGGCAGTCTGAAACCTACTTGGATGTTGCCACATGGTGAGGTGAGGACGGTATCTGACAGTTATGGGAAATATGTGGAGGGGCAGTATCCGTCCAACTGAAGAGGGAAGTGTTGGGTGGTTTTGCAATAATTTGGGACCATGAACATGGTTAAAACTAAACCTTCTTACCCTGAAAAAACGGGGTCACCTTACGTCCTTGAACCGATAACCATCTTTCGAACCCTCCAGGGCTCTTGCGCCGCCTCCAACGTTGCTCTTACAATTCCGACTGCAGGTTCCTCAGATGCATCAACTACTTCCAGAGCTTCATCAAGTTCATCAGGTATCTATGCGCTTCATATTAGCCTGGAGTTCGCTTCCAGCAATATAGCCATCCCTACCCTATCACGTAGACCCGAAAACAACGTTCGACTTGCATGTGTTAAGCATCTAGCGGGTGTTCCTTCTGAGCCAGGATCAAACTCTAGCCAAACTCATGAGCCTAATCCACTAATGGCACGTATAAGAAGCTATCTAGACTATGCCTTGATCCCTCAGAAAGATCCAAGAGACTTAGGGATGCCGGGCTTAGCCGCCCCCGGCCCGGGTTCTAGCTGACTGGATCGGATTGCCAGGGACTTGTTTTCGAAGGCCTCTTTCGACCAGTCCTAAAACGACTCCCGATCAGGTCCGTCTCTGTCCCGCTGCTGGAAAAGCAGACTAATTCCTGGGTCGACTGAGACACGGCCCAGACTTCGACCATAAGTCACCAAGCGAAGGCGAGAGATCGAGCCGGGAAAGGCAGCAGGAAAGGCATACCAAGACCTCTCCCTTCCCTCCGCCAGGTGCGGATCTAGTACTATTTGAATAGAATGGGAATCTGACTAAAAGTCCCGCGGTAGCAACGGAACCGGGGAAAGTATACAGAAAAGACAGTGTACTCGGTCTCATGCTACCCGCGGACACCTCCGTCAAGCTAGGCCCGACGCGCTAACAAAAGAACAAAAGAAGAAGTGCATCAATTCGCATAAAATAGTCAATGTGCAATCTTTTTTCCACGCCAAAAGGAGCCCACGGCGGCACGAGGACCTAGGTGAAAGAGGGGCGAGGTGGGCTTCTCTTATGAAGCTTGAGGGGTTTGAGTCGTGAAAAGGACACCCGGATTAGACTTCGAAGGCTTCCGAGGCAAGTCTTACATAGAATGAAATTGATGATGACTTTTTCAAACGTTGAACGGCTCTTAGTCTATGGCAGGAACCCTCAATAATAGGCTTCGGCCAGTTCATTCATGATCCTCCGCTTACCTGACGTGAACCATCGGGTACTGTTTTATTCAATGTTTGTTCAATTACTCTTTTACCTGCAAATGCAGCACGAAGGATGTCAGACTGAGATTGGCCGGAATGCCCTCAACAGTTTGTGTAGCCATAAATTCTATTTCATTCATTAGTTGAGATCTGTTGACTTTGTATACTATTTTGTGGTCCTGGCTCAGATATGAGCATGACGCGGATGACATGTGAAGAGTGCGAGCCCCGGATATATAGTAGCGAGAGAGTTGAGGAAGTGGGCCTCCCTTTCCCCGAAGGAAGTACGAGTCAGGGCGGCAAGCAGAGAGTTGAATACAGACGCAGTCTTGCCCAACCACTTTGCCGGAGAGGGAATGTTTCCCGCGGTAAAGGCAAATATACTGGCTGGAAGAGTCAATCCTGGGGGCTTGTGCTGATTAATGTTCTAAGCGGCCTCCCTATTTGGAAACATTCCCTCTCCGACAAAGTGGTTGGGCAAAACAAAGAGCTAGCCAGACTAGTGCTTTCTTGCAGATGTGTGGAATGACTGACCACCTAAGACCAGTGAGAGCCTGTCAAAGGCCTCTGGTGTGCATAGTCAACTCAAGGGAGGCAGGCGCCGGAAGGAGTAGTCACGTTTGAAAAAGTCATCATCAATTTCATTCTATTAGTAAACGAAGTAGGCTGGTTAGCTGCTTCCTTGAATCATCCTGTTCGTTATCAGAATACATTCATATAGTCAGCAAGCCCATTCCAAAAAAGGTGAAAAAAGCTTTTAGTAGCACTGCAGTATGGCTTTATGATAACAAGCTAAGAAAGAGGCATCAAATCACTCTAATAGTAGAGTTCAACTCCCGTTCCGAGAGCAAGACAAAACAGATATACAATGAGATAGAATGAGGTCAGTGAACTTACCAGAGAGGCTAGCTCGTCCTAGCAGCATAGTTAACGATGCAGTCGAGTCTCGAACCTCGTAAAGGATCGGGACTAATTTTTGTTATAATTGCAAAAACATTGATTATTGAAAATAATTGATACCTACATCCGCTGGCATGTGATGTTTGAGCGCTCGTTGCGGGACTTAACCCAACACCTTACGGCACGAGCTGACGGTCCGAGGGTGGGGGACGAAGAAAAGAGGAAGGATCAGCGAGAAGACCCACATACCAGTGATGACATTGACCGAACTACTTCCCTCATGGTGCCAACAGTTCATCACGGAAGAAAGGACACTATCGAGACTTTTTCTTGCAACTCGGAAGGCGGCCTTTAAGCAAATTTATAGTCCGGGTGTCGACGAGGGATGAGAAACCAAACGAACCAACACTAATCTGTTACAAACAAGCACTAATGACTAAATAAAAGTACCCAAAGCTTAGCGCTCAATCGACAGCATCCATGGCTGAATGGTTAAAGCGCCCAACTTCAGAGGATGAAAGTAAACTCCTCATAGCAAAAAGCTAATGCGTCGAGGTTGTCATCCAGAGTAGATTTTGATCAAATAGTTCAAGGATTTTTCTTGAAATATCCCAAAACCCACTGCCCTTTATTGACCCTGGAGAAACTTGCAGGGCAACAATATTACTGTTTGGTGACGCCTCCTCTTTTATTGGGGATTTTATCTTCCTATTATATTATCTCATTATCTCTTAATTATTTTGCAACAACATTTATTGCAAATATATTCACCAAATTAATACCAAATTAATTAGTGAATATTTCAATCATGCCATTGAAAAATTGTGAATCATATTCACAACCCAAACAAAATTATAAATTACATTTCCAATTAATTACTAAATGTGAATCCAATTCTCATTAACAATCAATTAATAAATGTTATTTACAAAGGTGCTCTATCTAATATATTATAAATCATATTTATAATATACACTGATATTACGGATAGCATGGATAGTACTATTCACAATCTGCATTTCCTTGATAATTAAATCTCATTTAATTATCCTGGATAATCAATCTCATAATATGAATCTTATTCATATTATTCTTGATAATTAAATCTCATTTAATTATCAACATCTTGTTGCTTGGATACATAATTCATCAAAGGAATTATTCTTGAACTCTTCCAAGAATAGTGTGCTTTCTCCGCAGATACTTGGAGATAAGGACAGGGCGATTGTATTGTTCCACGTATAGTGACTTGGATGTTGAGATCTCATCTCAAATTCAGATCTCACGGACCTGTCATAGATGCTTGATTACATTAAGAACGTAAATCTAATCTTCTCATTGCATTTGAATCTCATTCAGATCAATGTCCAACACTTGGACCAAGATCAGATTACTTCTCTACTGAGAGGAGCCACTAAAATCCAAACCTTTTTCATCACGCCCTCAAAATGGAAGCGTCATGATTATACAATCGTTTATAATCAAATCACTCTCAGATATTTTTAACATCCTGCATATTGAAAGACTTATGTCAACCTGAAGATATAGATCAATTTTACACTGTCATCTTCAGGGTTTGATCACCAAGTTTCTCAATCTTGGTCACTAGGAATTAGTATCGATCATATGCTTTCCCAAAGCATATATCATACCTTTAAATTCTTATCATGCTTCCAAAGCACGATGACCATGCATGGAATTTGATCGGGTCCCAATACGTCATGAGTGAGCTCATGTTTTCCGATTCACAAATGAACCTGTATGATCCCTTTGAGATATCGTATTACTCATATGCCCTTACATGCACACCAGCTCGTTGGTGTATAGACCTTGGTTAGGTCATCAACCTATTGGTTTGCCAAATGTACGCACTCAGACATATAGTAACACATTTGTCTTTGGTCAGAGGATGTGTACCTATGCTGTGACAACATTCAACATAGGACTTAGGTTATCTCGATCTCGTTAAGTCAACCCTTTGACCTAACTAATCTGACACCTACGAATCACTATTCCCATGCAGAGGACCTGCATCAAGAGGTCGGTCAGATATTAGCCTTTATGAGAAAGGATTGCCATCTCCTACTCAGGCTGGAGATCATCCCTTAATAATCATTTGACGGTGCTTGATGAGTCCTCTATCTAACTCATTAGATATTAATCTAAACACCAACCTCAATGATTCAATTAATGAATCAACAGCTATATGATCATCAAGACGGCCATGGTACATAATTCTAATTGTATAGAGGGACTTTATAGCGCATTCATTTAATTTCAGAAAGGAAGTGAAACAATCAATAACTTTTATTGATAAAACATATATATATTACAATAACATTTATTGTAAGAATGGTTCGCCTCAGGCTCACATGGCTAACAGACTTATATTATATTAACTAATATATAAAATAATATTAAATATAGTATTCGGATATACGGATCCGAATCCAGATATTCAATCCATTACCATATCCGTATCCAAAAATTTTATACAACTCATATCCATATTCGATTAATATTCAGATATGAATATCCATATCTGGTAATTTTCAAATACGATAAGCGAATATTCAGATATATCCATATCTGTTTCACTCCTACATGAATACACATATCATTTTATATCCACACACACAACATTCTTATATGCATGTATGTGCATTGACGCGCCTATATATCCTTTAAATGAGACATGATCTTTCCTGAGTAAAGGAAGGTCAAAGCTCTTTTTTTATAAAAATCAATAGCAATTTAGTGAAATAATTAAATGATTTGTAAAAATTTATAATCTATAAATTTCACATTGTAAATCGCAAAACTGCACATTGTGTGTGTATATATAATATTTTTCAATCAATATAACAATATATTTTTAAGTTTATCATTATATAATTTAATTATTCGTATTTACTTATAAAATCCAAGGTTAAACCACATTAAAATTATATTATAAATGTCCAAAATGAGATTGACCTTCTTCAATTCTATCTCATTTGAAGTTTCACGAAAATGTGTATGTATCTATACATACATATAGGGATGTCAGTAGGTCGAGTTCGGAATGAGTTTTAATGTACCCAAACCATACCCCTTTATAGGATCACTGCCCAAATCCACCCATTAATTAAACGTGTGGTTCTAAGCGGATACTCATATACCCAACGGGTATCCATATACATGACAGTATCCACACATCTGGTATAAATCCAAATCTTAAATGAGCAATTCATTATATTCTTATAAAAAAGGTGATAAAAGTAAGTTTTATAGAAACTTCACACACATTCAACATAGAATCAATTATAAATATTGTTTCAGTGCCCAGAGGGTGGAGGAAGTGGCGGCGTACTAGGTAGCGGTAGTGGGGCTCCCCGTCCACCATCGCTATCCATATATATTGCCCAATTTGGTGAAACAATTTGGCAAAATTTTAGATTACGAATGTCCTGATTTATCCAATGATTGCGAGGATGCTTCAGTAATCAAACTTCTAGTAGATATTCCGGATGTCAATAATATTCCGAGGGCTATGGAAGTCATCACGGTAGATGGTATTTTCGAAGTATCATTCATGCTGCTTTCGGATTGTCGGGACATCAGGTTCATGCACTACGATTCACCTTTGGTGGAAACCTCCACCTTGGTAAATCCTAAGGTTTCTTACAAACTTGGAGATGAGTTGCAGGGTAAACCCCACAAATGGCATAGAAATCTGGTCAAATCTCTTCCGATTATCGAACTTGAGGGGGATAATATGATAGTTGCTCGTCTGATGCCTGGAAACAAATCAATCTAAATGTGGTCTCGTTTCCTACCCACCGGGGATAATCAACCCTTCATTGTGGGACCACGTCCGAAATCTTCCAAATCCAGAAATTGAAGGAAATATTCTATCTCCCGAACCTCTAAATTTGATTGTGGATCTGGACCCTAACTCGAAAAAAAAATATCGCCCTCCCCTTGTCTACATGATGCCAAGGGAAAAGGTATTTCTTTCGACCCCTTTGCTACTCATTTATCCAATACTACGCATTTTTGCTCACCAAGTACGTTACTAAGAACCAAAATCTACTAAACATCTTTGAATTTGGCTTCTCCGATTCAAAAATGAAAATGCGGTTGTTGACGACTTATTGAGTTGGGAAAGGGGGACTCGCCAATGTACGAAGAAGAAAATCATTCCCTTTTTATTATTATGAATAACCAATTAGGGGGACGATCTGCTGGGTACAAAATCCAAAATCTTATTGAAAATGTTGAATTTTTACCTTTTTACTAGGAATATGAGGGAACTTGGAGGCTCTAGAAAATGAGATAAGCTAAAAAATTTGATGTTATCACACAATATTCACTTTATTTGTTTGTAAGAAACAAGGAGCAATATCACCCCTCTGATCACACTCCTACTCATCGGTCAAACTTTAGCCGGATTATAAACCCCAACCCCAAATCATTTGGAATTCTGACGAGTTGGGATCACTCGAGGGCTACACTACTTAGTTCGTAAAATTCTGATTTTTCTAGCACTTTCATATTCAATTTGGTGATCTAAATTGTCATCATCATTTAATTAATGTGTATGGGCCTTGACGCGATGATCTTAAAAAAGATTTTCTGAACACTCTTACTTCATTAAATATTGATGATATGCCAACTTGGAGTGTGGGTGATTTCAATTTAATTAGAGTCAGAAGTAATCGAGTCTCAAAAAAGCCTCTTAAAGCTCACAATCAGAACAACAACCAAGCATTTTCCCACAACTAAGTAGGGAAAATTTTTTTTGTCATGAGCTTTAAGAGGCTAAAAAAGACTCTTAAAGCTTATGACAAAAAATTGATACATGGATTAATTTTATTTGTTTAAGAGATATCAAGGCAAAAGGAACTAACTTCACCTCAAGTGATTGTTATTCTCGGTCTATCATTGATTGAATCATGTGTAATAGGTGGCTCAAAATGCCTTCCTTCGTTATCAGGTGAAAATACTTCCTCAGACTTTTCGGATCACAACCCTTTGCTTTTTCCTAGCGGGTTCCTTCAAGAGAGGTACCCCAATCTTCTGTATCGAAATTTTGGGCTTAGAAAAAATTATTTCTTCTCATGGTGAGAGATTCTTGGGGAATGGATCTCATTTTCGATAACTCGTACCATATATGGGCTTTCCAAATGGAAGCGTCTACCATGGGATTGATAAAGAAGACGGAATATGATATTGATAAAGTCGGAAGATTATTGGGCATGTGCGATCTTCCAATTGATTAGATTGATAAACACCTAATTTGGAAACAAAGAGAAAAAATCAATTATCTCAAGGAGGTAAATGAGAACACTAAATTCTTGAGAATTATGGCCTCATCAAAAACTTTGAGAAACCACATCTCTTCTCTAAAAAACAAGGCGGGGATTTTGGTTTTTGACCAAAAGGGGTTGAGTGAAGTTATCATTGAATTCTATAACCATCTCTATAGAGATCCATCTCCCTGCGAATTGGTTTGTGCTATTCCTCCTAAGTTGGTTTGCAAACCTTATGACCCAATCCTATTCACAAAACCATTCACTAGCTCTGAGATTGAAGCCACAATAAATAGCTTCAAAAGCAACAAGGCACCGGAACCTAATGGGCTTACCATTGAATGTATCAAACATTGCTGGAAAATCTTGAAATCAGACTTTATGAATTTGTTCATGAACCTTCTTTCTTACGACTTCAAAAAGGATAATTTTAGACACCTAAACAATACACTAGTCTCCCTAATATCCAAACAAGGAAATGACAACGACATTGAAAACTTTAGACCTATCAGCCTTATCAACTTGCCAATGCGCATCATCTCCAAAGATATGGTACATCGTTTGGCTCCCTTTCTGGCTAAGACAATTCCACCTTCTTAGTGTGCTTTCCTAAAGAATAGATCGACTTCGAATGCATTCGTTGTCACTTCTACAATCATAAATGAATGGGAGTGCTTGGGCACCATGAAGGATATGGGGAAAATCCTTAAGCGCATCATGGAAGCGTGAGGATCGCATCGAATGCAATCGAGAGCGACTAGTCGTACTAGTTGCTCGATGCAGTGGAATTTAAAATTTTCATGTGATGAAGCCACATGATCCAAGAACGCTTCTCGGATCATTTCATCTAAACCACAAACAAGTATAGGATTACCTCTTGAAGCGTGGTTGCAATCGAATCTCTAAACGAAAAGACCTCCTGTCTCAAGTTCGATCCGTCGGAGGAGACGCTTGCAAGCGTGTTGATGAGACATGTGCTTCTCACAATTCATGTTGAATATCCAAGCCACGGATATCCTGATCTCGACAAATGAATTACAACGTCTTCTTCACGAGCAAGGCACGTGAAGTAGGCGAAGATCCACGAGTAAACGATCGGGCAGCATAACGACAATGCTGCAGCGATGGAGAGTCTCTCTAGGGCATCCAAGGTGGACGACCACATAAGAGATAGAGAGAGTGGGTGTGTAGAAAGAAGAGAGAGAGAGAGAGAGCATTCATTGATCATATATCTTAAAAGAGCAGGGGGTGCCTCTTCTTATATAGGGTTTTGGGAGTCCATGCATCTCAATCCATGGACAACACACAATCAATGGTTGAGATTGATTTGTGTTTCTTTCAATGGCTATGATCTTGTAGTAAAAAGACAACAACAATTAATTTAATTTAATTTAATATATATATCGATAAATCAATATATTTAAATTCAAATTAAATCAATTAATTATCCTTGGAGATAATGAGGAGATAAACCATATCCCCTAAAAAGGGGGGATGGCTACCAACATCTCATGAGATCTCATTACCTTATGAGATACAATTATCTCATGATATCTCCAGGATTTACAACAACAATTGTTGTAAATTATTTCATAAAAATAATTCATAATTATCTTGTGAAATATTGCAATCATGCCATTGGAAAAATGTGAATCAAATTCACATCCCAAAACAAAATGTTAAATATATTTTAATTAATCATTCAATGTGAATCCAATTCACATCAATAATTAATTAACAAATATAAATCACAATATACTCTCTCTAATATATTATAAATCACATTTATAATATATATGATTAATATGGATAGTGCTATCCATATTATTCATATCCTTGATAATTAAATCGTATTTAATCATCTTGGATCTCTATTCTCATGTGCCAAAATAATATGAATCACATTCACATTATTCACATCTTTGATAATTAAATCACATTAATTATCTCAGATAACTCCCCTTATAATATGAATCAAATTCATATTATCCATGATAATTAAGTCACATTTAATTATCAATTTTCTCGATGCTTAGATACATATATCAACAATGAAATTATCCATGAACTCTTTCATGGATAATGCGCTTTATCCGAGGATACTTGGAGATAAGGACAGGGCGATTGTATTGTTTCATGTATAGTGACTTGGATATTGAGATCACATCTCAAATCCAGATCTCGTGCCTGCCATAGATGCTTGATTAAATCAAGACCTCAAATATAATCTTCTCATTGCATCTGAACCACATTCAGATCAATGTCCAACATTTAGACCAAGATCAGATTACTTCACTACTGAGAGGAGTCACTAAAATCCAGACCCGTTTCATCACTCCTTAGGAATGGAAGTGTCGTGTTTATACAA
Source organism: Ottelia alismoides (assembly GCA_037367405.1). Lineage (NCBI taxonomy): Eukaryota > Viridiplantae > Streptophyta > Magnoliopsida > Alismatales > Hydrocharitaceae > Ottelia > Ottelia alismoides. The sequence continues at coordinate 2,114,844 of JAZKJV010009534.1, forward strand.
TCATTTTATGATCACATCACCCTCAGGTATTCCCAACACCTGTACATCCTGCAAACTGGAAGACTCGGAATAAACCTGAAGTATTAGATCAACTTTACACTGTCTACTTCAGGGTTTTATCAGTAAGTTTCTCATTTGATCATTGGGAGTCAGTATCGATCATATACTTTCCAAATGCATATATCATACCTAGGTCTTGATCATATACTTTCCAAAAGTATATATCAAACCTACAAATTCAGTCAAGCTTCCAAAGCAAGATGACCGTGCACGGAATATGATTCTTCCCAATATCTCATGAGTAAGCTCATGTCTTCCGATTCAGTAGTGAACCTGTATGTTCCCTTTGAGAGATCCTATTACTCATATGCCCTTATATGCACACCAGCGCGACGGTGTATAGACCTTGGTTAGGTCATCAACCTATTGGTCTGCCAAACTTACATACGCAGACATGTAGTAACACATCTGTCTCCGATCATAGGATGCGTGCCTATACCGTGACAACATACAATATAGGTCTTTGGTTATCTCGATCTCATTAAGTCAACTCTTTGACCTAACTAATCTGACACCTCTGAATCTCTATTCCTATGCAGAGTACCTGCATCAAGAGGTCGGTCAGATATCAGTCTAACTGAGAAAGGATTGTCATCTCCTACTCAGGCTGGAGATCATCTCTTAACAATCATTTGACGGTGCTTGATGAGTCCTCAATCTAACTCATTAGATATTTATCCAAGCACTAGCCTCTACGATTCAATAATTGAATCAACAGTTGTATGATCATTAAGATGGCCACGGTACATAACCCTAATTGTACTAAGGGACCTAGCATGCAAATTATTTATTCTTCATTTCAGATTAGGGAATGATATTCGCAATAACATTTATTGCATAATGGCTCGCCGTGGGATCGCATGTCCAACAATCTCCCACTAGTCCAAAGAGCTATTAATGGGCTAATCATTTAAACCCACACTCATGTGACAATCATAGGCTATTTAGAAAATAGAAAGGTAAGTTGATCAGTCACTCTGTTCCCAAAATACTATGCCAAGTCCTTTTACGGCACTTGCATATCTCCTAGTAACAGTGCTCGCATCCAATACAAATGTTGCATCTTATGCAACCAATACTCAATCTTGATAAAGAAGTTATAGTGTCCTTAACACTATTGCTCAGTAATTATTATAACCAGTATTTCATTAATCCGTATCAGATAACTTTATTCCTGGAGATCTCTATCTCCTAAGGCATATACAGTTAAGACCCTTATAGATAACTATCTACAATGTCTTAAACTTTTAAAGATAAGACTTAGATATTATTATCTCAAAAGTCTTATCATATTTGAAGATTTTGTTATTATTGGAATCAAGTGTTTTATCTCCGTAGTAGGATTAGTAACAGTTTACTACTCCCACTACATGGCAGATGTCTAGCTTTTGTACACATCTAGCACACACTCAGATTCTCGTAACTGATGCACAAGTGCAAGCAGTTCTTAACTCTTTGAGGTGCTATCCCTTTAGAAAGGTCAGTCTCAAATTTTAAGGTAAGAAAGCCTTTCTTGGAATTTTCCAGAAAATGGAACATGTCCAAGGTGTACTACAACTGTGACGGTTTCAATACCCTCTTTTCTTTGCTTCTGAACACTTCAGAACTAAGATCCAAGAGGCATCTTTGAGATCATATCTCAAGGTATGGAATAGCCAGATCATAAAACACTTATTATCATCCTTATATCATTCCAAATGATTAGGATATTATCTACATTTAGCATGATGAACACAATGGCACTCCCACTAAGCTTCACATGGTTCATCAAGATTCTATATAAAATCATAACATTTACGATTTCATCAACTCTTATGTTCCAACTTCAAGAAGCTTATTTGAGTCCATAGATGGATTTCTTTAGCTTGCACATCTTGCTTTTCTCAACCATGAAGCCCTGGGGTTACTTCATGTGAATATCCTCAGAGAGGTATTCATAGAGGAATGCAATATTGACTTTCATCTTGTAGATGTCAAAGTCAAGTTGTGTAGCTATAGTCAGCAATATTCTGATGGGTTTAAGCATGGTCACTGAAGAGAAAGTCTCATCGCAAGCAATGTTTTCTCTTTCAGTGTGTAGCTCATGGCTACGAACCGAGCTTTGAAGGTATCTACCTTCTCATCAGGTTCCCTCTTTCTCTTGAAGATCCATTTACAGCTTAATGGGTCTAGCCCTTATATGTGGATCTTCGAGGGTCCATATACAACACATGTATATGAAGTCTACATTAAGACTTTACTGCTAACATCCATCTCTCCATGTCATGAGCTTCATCATATGAAGTCAGATCATTGCTAGACTTATCTAACACATGGAATTCATCCTCAAATTCATTTCATCTTTAATTATCCTTTTAGTTTCCAATTCAGGAGCCTCATTATCATCTCAAGATTCAATGAGTTCCTTTAATTTATTTTCATCTTGATTCTCAAGAGTCTCAACCTCTAAGAATCACATTCTCAGAGATGAGATCTTTTAAGAATCTCAAGGTTATAAAGTAGGTATCCAATACCATCCTTTATTTTCCTATTTAAGTATCACTCTCTAGTGCTCGATTCCAGCTTACATCTTATTAAGGATATATAATGTAGTCTCTACTACATATATACCTGGAAACTAACAGGTAATTATGCTAAAAATTCATCATTGATCAAATCATGTCACACATGATCCAATCGTATCTCCCTACAACTCTATTGAGTTTAGGTTTATCAGGAGAAGTGAGATAGAAATGATATTCATATCTTTATAAGGTATTCTTTGAATTTTATCTAACAGGTACAAGCTACCTAGATTAGATCAAATTCATTTCATCTTTATTCAAACTTTGATTCTAAACCAAAATTGTGAAATGTTTGAACATTTCAAAGGTTTCTTAGGTGAAGATAAGAAATCTCATATCATACATACTCATCAATAGATATCACATATCCATAATATTTATTACGATATAGATGATTCACATACATCAATATATATGAGATCCTGAATACCTTGACATCTTACACATTTCCCAGAGAAGGGTGTATTGGACATTTTACTTTGAATACTATATTCACAAGTATGTAAGATTTGAAATTTTAGACATTTTAAAGTTTCATATCTTACTAGTCCATTGATATTATCAACATACATATGTCCAAAACTTGGTGCTAGATCATTGTCAAATGATCTTCATCCTCCTATTGATCTTTTAAAAATTTAATTTTCAGTTTTAAAAATCTTAATGAAACATTCATTAATTTTCTAATTTTATGGAGTCCACTAGATTTTAGATTACTATCTGAAATATATCCATTATAACTTTTTATGATAATTCTATCTCAGAATTCATGTTTATTTCCAACATTTAGAAACAAACGATGAGTGTATTCTAATATCTAGGTCATTGAGACATTCTCTAAAACTAAGGGCTCTCCCATTGAGAATATGAAGTCTATTTATCCAATAGAGATTGCTGCAACAATTACATCAATATCCTTGTAGATGACTATAAAACCTTAAGATCAAATTTCTAATCTTCTAATATATATATATATATATGCAACCAATTGCAAGTGTTATTAGAATATTGGGATACAATTATCAGACTTTATCTTATGAAATAAGTAAGTCAAAGTCAATGATTATATGTAGATTATTCTGATGCTCTATCTGAGTCCTTCACTAAGGATTTTAGATAGACTTGATAGTCATACTATCAACACATCAACTTATTGCAGTATTGGCATTCATCCAACTCTTTGGATGTCATATGGAAGTCACAGAAGTACAATCAACTCTTTGACTTTCCTTCTCACATGGGTCCGACCCATGCTTCCACTGTGCTCTTTTCATTTATAAACAACCATTGCTTAAGACAAAGGTTCTCTTATGTTGAACTCAAAATATTTCAATGTATGAGTATTTCAACATTTATACATGCTTCATTTAATTCATACAATATGATATTGTGAAGATTCATGAATGACTTGAGTATAGACAGTAGGATGATGACACTCATCATATCTACATTCATCTTAATTCTTAAAGACTTAGGTTCAGGTAGGTATTCAAACATTTTGAATACATCAACTCTTAGTAGAGCTACCATTCTGCATGAAGCAGTGAACCATGTCATTTATAATAAATGTCAAGAGCACATATGTATGCCAGAATATCTTCTTAGATTTTTATAAGGATTAATTGACAATTACGATCATCATCGACATGTCACTTTCCAAAGTACATTTGATGATATCAAGACTATAGAGATATACAAACCCTAGGGTTGTAGATCTATTGTCTATTTAATTGTCATTCCTCATTATTATGAGAAAACTTGCACATTGCAACCACATACATTATGCGTCCAACTGCAAGTACAATATCTGGATCATGAGTCCGATCCATGATATTTTACTAGTTATTATTGAGTATAACCTTGAGTGTGTTTAATGAAGTATTCTCTGAAATAAGAAATTTGCATAAGTGTATATATATATATTACTTTGATTTAGGAGTTTTTATATCAAAGTTATCTTGCCTTGTCAACATTGAAAGTTCATTCCCTTAATCACTTTCAATGTAAGAGATATACTTACCATTAGATCTCAAGCAAGATCTGGGATCCCCTTCCTTATCTTTGTCACATCCCAATAATATGAGAACTTGTGACTCCGATAAAATGAAGTGGGAACACATTCCCCTTTGCAAGCCCAACTTGCATTTCCCAATTCGGTCTTTAACACCCAGTCCCACCACCCCTAAGGTGATATTGACCCGTCATTAATTGAACCAACCGTCAACGGGCTTAATACTCGCTATACACAATTCAATATCGCCTCAATAATATGAGGACTCGATATTAGGGTCACTACGTATACGGCCTTACTCTTTCGGGAAGTGAAGAGCCCGATCCAAATGGATTGTATGAAGGAGCTGTCACTTCGGACATGCGTCTCCTACATACAATATCTAGTGACGGAACCCTTCGCCTTAACGGGAGACCATGTATGTCACTTATGTGATCCTCCATATCATATTCAAATTCTAATTAATCATCATGAATCACATTCATTATGATCAATTCTTCCAAGGGAAATAAACATCTATTTATAATAGAGTGTCTTAATTTTAATTGGATTCCAATTAATCTAATTATATTAAATTAATGATCCAATTAATATCCAATAAACATTCTTAGTTGTTACTTGAGTTATGGTATTATATCAAATACATATTATTTCAAATTTTAATAATTATAAATACATCATGATTTCTTAAGCATTATACCAACCCTACCCGTTGTCATGGCCAGTACCGACGGAGTGGGACAGACCACATACGGTGCAACCTGCTACCCCAACGCTCCCCGACTAGGCACCATATCCGTCTCGGGAAATGATAATGCAAAATAGATCACTTTGTACTTGAGATGATCATCGGTTTTTCAACCGAAATTATACCATATAATAATAATAATCAAAACCATTTTGATTAGTATTATAATGAGATTTTCTAAACAAATTTCAAATCCTATTCAAGCAACATATTTGTTGGAATGTAAATCATGTAGATCACGTAACCAATTTGTGATATAAATCACATCTAATCAATGATTGGTTAGGACGATGTCATTTATGGAAATAATTGTCATCAAATATCTCACAAATATTTATGCACAATTACTCTAGGAAATTAAACAATTTAATTTCACTAATTTCTTAAATGACAATCACTAGATTCTTGATTAGGAAAGTAATTTTAGTAGTGACCCTTCGTTACTAAAATTACCATATCTCAATCAAATTAAATCCAAATTAAGTAAAATAAGTTCCTAAAGTTTTCTAATTTGATTTACAATAGAACCTAAGTGATTTCCATGCATTTCAAGGTATTTCAAATCCTCAATTAACATCTTAATTACGTCATCCGCGGTCCCCGAAACAGTGGATATATGGTTATTAAAAAGATCATATCTTGAGTTATCAGATTCCAAATCATGCAAACTCAAACCCTACTGTTTCCTTAATTAATGGGAAACATTATCCAATTTAAAAAATTGTGTTTAAATATTTTAAACAGGTCGAAATTTTATCACAAGACAGGCTACAAAAATTGAAATGCTAAAATCTTCACGAACCCAATCGAGCCCAAATCTTCGTAGATTCATGGATCTCATCCAATACCTTCGACAACCTGGCTCTGATACCACTTGAAGGATATGGGGAAAATCCTTAAGCGCATCAAGGAAGCGTGAGAATCACATCGAATTCGATCGGGAGCGACTAGTCGTACTAGTAGCTCGATGCAGCGGAATTTAAAATTTTCATGTGACGAAACCACATGATCCAAGAACGCTTCTCAGATCGTTTCATCTAAAACACAAACAAGTAATAGGATTACCTCTTGAAGCATGGTTGCGATCGAATCTTTAAACGAATAGACCTCCTGTCTCAAATCCGATCCGTCGGAGGAGATGCTTACGAGCGTGTTGATGAGACACGTGCTTCTCACAATTCATGTTGAAGATCCAAGCCACGGATCTCCTGATCTCAACAAACGAGATACAATGTCTTCTTCACGAGCAATGCACGTCGAAGTAGACAAAGATCCACGAACTAATGATCGGGCATCATAACGACCACACTGCGGCGATGGAGAATCTCTCTGGGGCATCCAAGGTGGACAACCACATGAGAGATAGAGAGAGTGGGTGTGTATATGATGAAGCCACGTTTCATCATCTTTATTCTATCATTTTGGCCTTAAAAACCCTAGTAAATGCGTGTAAATATGGCTAATTTAGGTATTTTAGCATTCATGCATCATTGCGTAAATATTGTATAAAATGCGGTTTTTAAAGCCAAAATTATAGAATAAAGAAAAGAAAAGAAAAAGAATAAAATATTGTAAATATTTTATGACCCGAAACCCCGAGACCTAGGCATCTTGATGAATAGGTCGACAAGGAATAAAGTAGGGGGAGATAAGGGCCAAAATACAACACAAATTCTTTTTTATTTTATTCATTCTTTATTCATTTTGGGACCTACTTTTGGTTCCACTTTTTATACATCAAATAAAGAAACTTTGTACATGAAAGTTGTAGATAATTTAATAAAGAAAAATACAAAATTGATTTCACTGAAAAATAATGTACACATAAAAAGTTATGGTCTGAATAAAAATCCAGAATCCCAACTTCCCAGACCTGTATCTCACAAATGAAAACTCCAAATGCCGCAAACTTACCTTTTATTGTATGTAAAAGAAAATAAGCTATTTAATGGCGGTGGTTTCTGTTAGCAATGTGAGCCCCGGGCGAACCATTTCTACAATAAATGTTATTGTAATGAATAAATTATCAATAAAAGTTATTGTTTATTTTTTCACTCCCCTTTCTGAGATTAATGAATGAATGCACTATAGGGTCCCTCTGTACAATAAGGGTTATGTACCATGGCCAACTTGATGATCATACAGCTGTTGATTCATTGGATGGATCATAGAGGCTGATGCTTGGATGAATATCTAAGGAGTTAGATAGAGGACTCATCAAGCATCATCAAATGATCATTAAGTGATGATCTCCAGTCTGAGTGGGAGATGGCAATCCTATCTCATATGACTGATATCTGACTGACCTCTTGATGCAGGTCCTCTGCATGGGAATAATGATTCAGAGGTGTCAGGTTAGTTAAGTCAATGGGTTGACTTGACGAGATCGAGATAACCAAAGACCTACGTTGAATACTGTCACAACATAGGCATGCATCCTCTGACTAGAGACAGATGTATTGCTATATGTCTAAGTATGTACATTTGGCAGACCAATAGGTTGATGACCTAATCAAGGTCTATATACCGGCGAGCTGGTGTGCATGTAAGGACATATGAGTAATACGATCTCTCAAAGGGATCATACAGGTTCACTTGTGAACCGGGAGACGTGAGCTCACTCATGAGGTATTGGGACTGAACAAATTCCATGCATGGTCGTCGTGCTTTGGAAGCATGACATGAATTTGAAGGTAAGATATATGCTTTGTGAAAGCATATGATCTATACCAAATCCCGATGATCAAGATTGAGAAACTTAATGATCTAACCCTGAAGATGACAGTGTAAAAGTGATCTTTATCTTCAGGATGGTCATGAGTCTTCCAGTATGTAGGATGTGCAGGTATTAGGAATACCTGAAGGGTGATTTGATCATATACGATTGTATAACCATGACGCTTCCATTCCGAGGGAGTGATGAAACAGGATTGGATTTTAGTGACTCCTCTCATTAGAGAAGTGACCTAATCTTAGTCCATGAACTTGACATTGGTCTGAATAAGATTCAGATGCAATGAGAAGATTAAGTCTACGGTCTTGATTTGATCAAGCATCAGTGGGAGGTCCATAGGATCTGGAGTTGAGATATGATCTCAACATCCAAGTCACTATACGTGGAACAATACAATCGCCCTGTCCTTATCTCCAAGTTTCTGAGGAGAAATAGCATTGTTCTTAAATGGTTTAAGAACAATTCCATAAGATCTAAGCAAAGAGAATTTGATAATTAAAAGTGTTTTAATTATCATGATGTATGAGAAATTATCCAATATGATTAAATGTGATTTAATTAGTTTGGATAAGAATAATGTGGATAGAGATATCCAATTATTCATGATATATTATAAATGTGATTTATAATGTATTAGAGAGAGTTACTTATAATTTATATGTGTTGATTAATTATGATGCGTATTGGATACACATTGTGTAATTAATTAACAATATGAATTACATGTTGTTTTGGGTTGTGAATATGATTCACAATTTTTCCATGGCAAGATTGCAATATTCTCAAAGATAATTGTGAATTATTTTTTGAGAAATAAAACCCAAATTATTTTGTTGCAAATAAATAAGAGAGAGATTACATGGAGATTACAATCTCCATGCAATCCATGGTAGACGGCACACCACTCCTAATTGGAGTGGGTGTGCGCCTACATGGAAGGCACATGGAGATGAAATCTCCATGTATCTTCTCTCCTTATTTGTTGGGTTAATTTAGGAGCAAATTATATTTGATTTTATCAAATATATTTTGACCTAAATTTGTTGCTTTTGACAACAACAATCTCAGCCATTGGATGAACATAAATCAATCTCATCCATTGATTTTATGTGTCCCATGGATTGAGATCCATGGATCCCAAAACCCTATAAATAGAGAGGCATTCTTGGCTCTCTCTTTACACATGCTATTGTAGCACAAAACTCTCTCTCTCTCTCTCTCTCTCTCTTTCTCATATACACGACAGCCCTCTCTCCCTCTCTTCTTGGTGGCCGTCCACCTTGGTGGAGAGAAACGTCGTCGCCCGCGCCATCGTGCTGCCGCTTCGACTCTCTGCGGTTCTTTGTCTTCTTGGAGTGCTTCACTCACGAAGGAGACGTTTGATCTCGTGCGACGAGATCAGGAGCAACCGCGCTTGGATCAACTTGGATTGCGAGGACACCGCGAATCATCTCCGCGCTCGCAAGCCGTTACTCCGACGATCGGACTTGAGACAGGAGGTCTCTTTTCGTAGAGACTCGATCAACCATGCTTCAAGAGGTATTGCATTATACTTGATGTGGTTATAGATGAAACGATTTGAGAATGGTTCTCGGATCATGTGGTTTCATCGGTTTAAAATTTTTAAAATTCCGCTGCTCCGAACAACTAGTACGACTAGTCGTTCTTCGTCGTATTCGATACGACGATCACGCTTCCGTGATGCGCTTGAGGATTTCTCCATATCCTTCAAGTGGTATCAGAGCCTTAGGTCGACGGTTTCGAATATGATTCGAAAAACCGAGGACGACTTGGGTTCGTTTAGGTCGCGAAAGTTTTCATCGCATTTGATTTCGCAGATCTGTTTGGTAAATAAATTCGGCACTGTTTAAATTGTTTAAACACGAATTTAAAACTTGGATCTTGTTCCCCATTAAATAAGGAAACCATAGGAACTGAGTTTGCGTAAATCGGATTTCGTATGCTCTAGTTATGGTTGTTTTAATGGACATGTATGCACTGTTGCGGGAACAATAGATTTTAACATGATTAAAGAGTTAATTACTGTTATCATCTGCCTCGAAATACGTGCAAATCCACTTAGGTTCTGTTGTAAATCAAGTTAGCAATCTATGAAAATTGAGTTTGCTTAATTTGGATTTAAATTGATTGAGATATGCCAATTTTAGTGAATAAGGGTCTATACTGAAATTGCATTCCTAATCTAGAACTAAGTGATTGTCAATTAGTGAAATTAGTTGTTAATTTCGTGAAATAATCTTGAATAATATTTGTGAAATATTGAGACATGATTATTTGCCTAATTGACATGGCCCCAACCAATTAATTGATTAAGATGTGATCTAAATCATAAATTGGAAACAACAATCTTCAAACTTGATGCTTGAATAGGATTTGGGAATTTGTCTAGCAAATTTCCTTATAATCAAAAATATTTTTATTATTACTATATGGTACAATTTCGGTTGAAAAACCGATGATCATCTCAAGTACAAATTAATCAATTTGGCATTATCCTTTCCCGAGGCGGATATGGTGCCTAGTCGGAGAGCATTGGGGTTGCGGGTTGCAACGTATGTGGTCCGTCCCACTCTCGTCGGTACTGGCCATGACAGCGGGTAGGGCCGGGATAATGTCCGAGGGATTAAGATGTATTTTTCTAATTATTAAAATTCGAATTAATACGTATTTTGAGATATTACCATATATGTATTCAAGTAAAATAATCAAGTTTGATTGATTGAATTGGATTGATAATTAATTTAATATGATTAAATTGATTATGTCCAATTGAAGTACTCTAATATGATTAGAGTTATTAATTCCCTTGGAAGAATTAATTATGTGAATGTGATTCACGATAATTAATTAAAATTTGAATATGAAGATGGAGGATCACATAAGTGACATCCATGGTCTCCCGTCAAGGCGAAGAGTTTCGTCGCCAGGGATTGCATATGGGAGACGCCTGTTGCAAGCGCATCTGGATCGGGCTCTTTGCTTCTCGAAAGAGTAAGGCCGTATGCGTAGTGACCCCAATATCGGATCCTCATATTATTGGGGCGATATTGGATTGCGCATAGCGAGTACTATTCCTGTTGACGGTTGGTTCAATTAACAACGGGTCAACATCGCCTTAGGGGTGGTGGGCTCGGGTGTTAAAGACCGAATTGGGAAATTGCAAGTTGGACTTGCAAAATGGAATGAGTTCCTGCTTTTCTTTATTGGAGTCACAGATTCTCATATTATTAGGATGTGACAATGATAAAGAGGAGATCCCAATTCTTGCTAGAGATATAGCGGTAAGTATATCTCTTACTTTGAAAGTGATTAAGGGAATGAACTTTCAAAGTCGACAATGCAAGAATAATTTGATTTAAAATACCTTAATCAAATATCATAAATTTGAATATATATTTCTATATTCTAATATAGTGCATTCTTAATTTCAGAAAATGAAGTCTTTGAACCCACTTAGTAGGCTTCTTGAGGTCAACCAATTGACCGGCCCGAATTACTCGGATTGGATCCGAAATTTAGAGCTTGTTCTCTCTGCTGAGCGCATTAGTTATGTGCTATCCGAGGACAAGCTTGAGAACCCTAAGTCCAAGGAAGAAAAAGCATTTAATGACAAGTATGATGAAGATCATGTCTTGGCTAGGTGCTATATCCTAGGTTCTCTCTCCAATGTGCTGCAAAAGCAACATGTGGAGATGAATACCTGTCAGGAAATAATGCAGAATCTTAAAGATATGTTTGGTGACATTAACCGCACTCAGCGGTACAATGTTATGAAAGACCTCATTCGTTGTAGAATGCAGGAAGGGACTTCGGTCCGTGAACATGTACTCAAAATGTTTGGGTACTTGTCGGAGCTGGAGACTCTTGGGGCAACGATGGATGCAGACATGCAAGCTGACTTCATTCTGCTGTCATTGCCCAAGTCTTTTAATAACTTTGTAGTGTCATTCCACATGAACAAGTTGGAATTGACAAATGCTGCTCTTCTTGCTTCATTAAAGTCCGCAGAGGACGTAATGAAGAAGGATGGTCCCAGTGGCAGTGCAATGGTTGCACAGGTCAAAGGGAAGCGCGGTCGGAAGCATGGTTCTCGGAAGGGCCCGGCCCAGAAGAGAAAGAAGAAGGGACAAAGTGTTGCCTCTTCTTCCAATGCATCCACTCTCATGGCGTCGAAGAAAACCGACGTCTGTCATCACTGCAAGAAGCCGGGGCACTGGAAGCGTAACTGCCCAGATTACCTGAAGTCCTCAGACAAAGGTAAAGCCCCAGCAGGTATGAAATCTACTTTCATCATTGAAACTAGCTTTCTCGTTGGACGAGAAGGAAGTTGGGTTGTAGATTCTGGTGCTTCTGTTCATGTATGCAATTTGTTGCATTTGTTTCAGGAAACTAGGAATCTTGAGGAAGGGGAGATAGTCATCCAGATGGGATCTGATGCAAGTGTTGCAGCAGTAGCCGTCGGGACTTGTAGACTATCATTATCTAGTGGGAGAGTCCTTATACTTAAAGAATGTCTTTATGTACCCGAAGTCAGAAGGAACTTGATATCTGTATCTAAGCTTGTTAGAAGCGGATATTCTTTCCTTTTCTGTAATAAATTAGTCATAAGTCGTTATGATAAATATATTGCGGATGGTATTTTGACTTCTGGTGGACTCTATGAATTGAGCATTGATAAATGTATTATGAATGTGACAACCACTAATAAAAACCCTAAAAGATCCAGAGAGGATAAAAATATCTCAAATGAGATATGGCATCAAAGGCTTGGTCATTTGTCTGTTGATAGGATCAATAGATTGATAAAGGATGGACTCTAGATTTTCTACAGGTTCAACCTCTGCCCACTTGCAAACATTGCATACAGGGCAAAATGACTAGAACGCCTTTCCGTAACAAGGTTACGAGATGCGAAGGTATTATTGACCTAATACATACCGATGTATGTGGTCCCTTCAGTACCGCGACTCGAAATGGATACCGATATTATTTGACGTTTATCGATGACCATTCGCGATACGGGTTTATCTTCCTACTACGTCATAAGTCTGAAACCTTTGAAAAGTTCAAAGAATTCAAGGCTTTGGTTGAGAACCAAACCGATAGGAAGATTAAACAGATTCGATCTGATCGAGGTGGCGAGTACCTATCAGATGAATTCAAGGAATACCTTAAGGAGAATGGAATTGTTTCCAATCTCACTCCTCCTGGAACTCCCCAACTAAATGGTGTTGCTGAAAGACGCAACAGGACCATCATGGACATGGTCCGATCAATGATGAATAAAGCAAATTTACCTCTTAGTTTCTGGGGATATGCAGTAGAGACTGCAATATATATCCTGAATAAGATTCCTAGCAAATCCGTGCCTAAGACTCCTCATGAGCTATGGTATGGAACCAAACCTAGTGTTAATCACTTGAGGGTTTGGGGTTGCTTGGTCTATGCGAAGAACGTAGACGCAAGTAAGCTAGAATCTCGCTCTCGTGAGTGCTACTTCATTGGGTATGTTAAAGATGGTATTGGATACCAACTTTATGACCCTGAGACCCAAAAGGTTTTTGTTTCTAGAGATGTGAAGTTTCTGGAGAATGATTTCCATAAAGGTCAAGACAACAATGAAGTAGAGGAATTCTTTGAATCCCCTGAGGATTCTGAACTTCCTAGACCAGAAACAGAAGAGATAAATAAAGATGAAACACCCATACCTCTTCGAAGGAGTTCGAGGGTGGTTGCACCACCTGAAAGGTATGGATTCCATGTGTCAGGTGAAACTGACATTGATCCTACTTCATTTGATGAAGCACTCGCGGATCAAGACATGGATAGATGGATGCTAGCAATGAAGTCAGAAAATTGACTCCATGCATAAGAATGGTGTATGGACCCTAGAGGATCCACCTAAAGGGGTAAAACCCATTGGGTGTAAATGGATCTTCAAAAGAAAGAGGGGACCTGATGGGAAAGTAGAGACTTTCAAGGCACGGCTCGTAGCCAAGGGCTACACACAGAGAGAAGGCATCGACTACGATGAGACATTCTCTCCTGTGGCTATGCTTAAATCCATCCGGACATTGCTAGCTATAGCTGCATATCTTGACTACGACATCTGGCAGATGGACGTCAAGACGGCTTTCCTCAATGGATACCTCGAGGAGGATATCTACATGGAGCAGCCCCAGGGCTTCATGACTGAGGATGGTAAAGTATGCAAGCTGAAGAAATCCATCTATGGGCTCAAGCAAGCTTCTCGTAGTTGGAACATCAGATTTGACGAAACCATAAAGAGTTATGATTTTGTGCAGAATCCTGATGAACCTTGTGTATACAAGAAGCTTAGTGGGAGCGCCGTTGTATTCATCGTGCTTTATGTAGATGACATCCTTATCATTGGGAATGATACAGGGATGATGACCAGTGTAAAGATTTGGCTATCCCATACCTTTGAGATGAAAGATCTTGGAGAAGCCTCTTATATCTTAGGCCTGAAGCTGTTCAGAAACCGAGAAAAGAGGATTTTGGGATTGTCACAACATGGATACATTAAGAAGATTCTTGAACGATTCCGTATGGATAGTTCAAAGAAAGGATTCCTACCCTTAAGACATGGTATCCACCTGTCTAAAGGAATGGCTCCTCAAAGTGTTGAGGAAAAGAAGGCCATGGCTGGATGTCCTTATGCATCAGCCGTAGGAAGCTTAATGTATGCCATGATGTGCACTAGGCCAGATATCTGCCATGCAGTGGGAGTGGTAAGTCGTTACCAATCCTGCTATGGAGAACAACACTGGAATGCAGTAAAGAACATATTCAAATATCTAAGACGGACGCAAGATTACATCTTGGTCTATGGAGATGGTGATCTCCAAGTCTTGGGATATACAGATTCTGACTTCCAATCGGATGTAGATGATCGAAAGTCGACATCGGGGTTCGTGTTCTTGTTGAATGGTGGTGTTGTGAGCTGGAGAAGCAAGAAGCAGGACACTACTGCAGATTCAACAACGGAAGCCGAATACATTGCCGCATCGGATGCTGCGAAGGAGGCGGTGTGGTTGCGCAAGTTCGTGCTGGAGCTTGGCGTAGTTTCCTCTGATACTCCCATCCCGTTACTCTGCGATAACACGGGAGCCATTGCCCAGGCAAAGGAACCTAGATGGCATCAAAAGAGCAAGCACGTGGAAAGGAAATACCACATCATTCAGGAGATACAAAAGCGTGGTGACATCATCATCACCAAGGTGGCCTCTGCCGACAACGTTGCTGATCCTCTTACCAAACCTCTGACACAGAAGGTTTTCGACCAGCATGTAATGAGTATGGGTTTAAAGATTGTACCTGAATGGTTCTGAGGGCTAGTGGGAGATTGTTAGCAATGTGAGCCCCGGGCGAACCATTTCTACAATAAATGTTATTGTAATGAATAAATTATCAATAAAAGTTATTGTTTATTTTTTCACTCCCCTTTCTGAGATTAATGAATGAATGCACTATAGGGTCCCTCTGTACAATAAGGGTTATGTACCATGGCCAACTTGATGATCATACAGCTGTTGATTCATTGGATGGATCATAGAGGCTGATGCTTGGATGAATATCTAAGGAGTTAGATAGAGGACTCATCAAGCATCATCAAATGATCATTAAGTGATGATCTCCAGTCTGAGTGGGAGATGGCAATCCTATCTCATATGACTGATATCTGACTGACCTCCTGATGCAGGTCCTCTGCATGGGAATAATGATTCAGAGGTGTCAGGTTAGTTAAGTCAATGGGTTGACTTGACGAGATCGAGATAACCAAAGACCTACGTTGAATACTGTCACAACATAGGCATGCATCCTCTGACTAGAGACAGATGTATTGCTATATGTCTAAGTATGTACATTTGGCAGACCAATAGGTTGATGATCTAATCAAGGTCTATATACCGGCGAGCTGGTGTGCATGTAAGGACATATGAGTAATACGATCTCTCAAAGGGATCATACAGGTTCACTTGTGAACCGGGAGACGTGAGCTCACTCATGAGGTATTGGGACTGAACAAATTCCATGCATGGTCGTCGTGCTTTGGAAGCATGACATGAATTTGAAGGTAAGATATATGCTTTGTGAAAGCATATGATCTATACCAAATCCCGATGACCAAGATTGAGAAACTTAATGATCTAACCCTGAAGATGACAGTGTAAAAGTGATCTTTATCTTCAGGATGGTCATGAGTCTTCCAGTATGTAGGATGTGCAGGTATTAGGAATACCTGAAGGGTGATTTGATCATATACGATTGTATAACCATGACGCTTCCATTCCGAGGGAGTGATGAAACAGGATTGGATTTTAGTGACTCCTCTCATTAGAGAAGTGACCTAATCTTAGTCCATGAACTTGACATTGGTCTGAATAAGATTCAGATGCAATGAGAAGATTAAGTCTACGGTCTTGATTTGATCAAGCATCAGTGGGAGGTCCATAGGATCTGGAGTTGAGATATGATCTCAACATCCAAGTCACTATACGTGGAACAATACAATCGCCCTGTCCTTATCTCCAAGTATCTGAGGAGAAATAGCATTGTTCTTAAATGGTTTAAGAACAATTCCATAAGATCTAAGCAAAGAGAATTTGATAATTAAAAGTGTTTTAATTATCATGATGTATGAGAAATTATCCAATATGATTAAATGTGATTTAATTAGTTTGGATAAGAATAATGTGGATAGAGATATCCAATTATTCATGATATATTATAAATGTGATTTATAATGTATTAGAGAGAGTTACTTATAATTTATATGTGTTGATTAATTATGATGTGTATTGGATACACATTGTGTAATTAATTAACAATATGAATTACATGTTGTTTTGGGTTGTGAATATGATTCACAATTTTTCCATGGCAAGATTGCAATATTCTCAAAGATAATTGTGAATTATTTTTTTGAGAAATAAAACCCAAATTATTTTGTTGCAAATAAATAAGAGAGAGATTACATGGAGATTACAATCTCCATGCAATCCATGGTGGACGGCACACCACTCCTAATTGGAGTGGGTGTGCGCCTACATGGAAGGCACATGGAGATGAAATCTCCATGTGTCTTCTCTCCTTATTTGTTGGGTTAATTTAGGAGCAAATTATATTTGATTTTATCAAATATATTTTGACCTAAATTTGTTGCTTTTGACAACAACAATCTCAGCCATTGGATGAACATAAATCAATCTCATCCATTGATTTTATGTGTCCCATGGATTGAGATCCATGGATCCCAAAACCCTATAAATAGAGAGGCATTCTTGGCTCTCTCTTTACACATGCTATTGTAGCACAAAACTCTCTCTCTCTCTCTCTCTCTCTCTCTTTCTCATATACACGACAGCCCTCTCTCCCTCTCTTCTTGGTGGCCGTCCACCTTGGTGGAGAGAAACGTCGTCGCCCGCGCCATCGTGCTGCCGCTTCGACTCTCTGCGGTTCTTTGTCTTCTTGGAGTGCTTCACTCACAAAGGAGACGTTTGATCTCGTGCGACGAGATCAGGAGCAACCGCGCTTGGATCAACTTGGATTGCGAGGACACCGCGAATCATCTCCGCGCTCGCAAGCCGTTACTCCGACGATCGGACTTGAGACAGGAGGTCTCTTTTCGTAGAGACTCGATCAACCACGCTTCAAGAGGTATTGCATTATACTTGATGTGGTTATAGATGAAACGATTTGAGAATGGTTCTCGGATCATGTGGTTTCATCGGTTTAAAATTTTTAAAATTCCGCTGCTCCGAACAACTAGTACGACTAGTCGTTCTTCGTCGTATTCGATACGACGATCACGCTTCCGTGATGCGCTTGAGGATTTCTCCATATCCTTCAGTTTCGCATTTGGCGGAGCTACGGTTTGAAAGTTGAGTTTTGGACCCTTATTGTATACTTGTACAGAATAAAATATTCAATTTATTATTTATTTATTTATTTATTATTTTATATTTTTTATAATGTTGTAAACATTACTTATGATAATTATGTACATTAAAATTAGAATAAAAACTTACAGAAAACTCAAAATAAAAATAAGCATACATAGACCACACAGGTATTATACTTATGTTATACCTATACATTTTATAGTTCTAATTTATTACATATACAAAATAAATCAGAAAAATAAAAAATAAAAATATATTTGTGTATATAAAAGTATTTTATAATTTTAGAAAATCATAAATAAAAATAAATAACATTAAAATACACAAAATAAAAATAAAGTGATAAAGTATATAGATATTATACCTATAAAGGGCATAATTGGTAACTTGCAATTATACATCCCATAAAAATAATTAAAAATCATAATAAAATAATTTATAAAACAATAAACATTTTTTATTAAATAACCTATTATTAAATAAATCAATTACTAATTTAAATTGATTTTACAAAAGGTTTTTCCAGGCTTTTTTCCTTGTTGGTCCACGTGGACCAACCAGGTGGGCTGGAGAGTTGACCTCGGGTCAACTCTCTGACCCATGCCTGCTGTGTGTCAGACCTGAGTTTGAACCCCATTTTGACCTCGTTTGCCTCCTTTGTCTTGCGCCCTGGACCGGAGAAGGTGACAGCTTCTCCTCCGGCCAAGTTAGGCATGTTGGAGAGGCCTTAAGGGCCGGTTCCACCATCTCCGACGGCAAGCCGCCGTGAGGTTACATCTCAGGCAAATCAGCCCTTGAGATCCCTTTTCTTCTCATTTCTTGCATTTTTTTACTCTTTTGTAGCCTTAGATTTGATTCCCATACCCATTTTGCTTCACACCCGATCAACCACCCTCTGGCCAAAGCTTGGCTGGAGGAGCAACTCCTCCCTCTCACCCATCTTCACTGAACTGCACACTCTCATCATTTTGTTTGCACCTAACGAACAGGTCGAGACATCGTTCTCGAGCCTTTGATCTCGCAGGTATCGAGCAGGACACGGGCAACCACCTAGAGGATATCTCGGGCTCGTCGGAGGAGGAGAACGCCGCAGCCGGTGCACCTGGGCAGCCCCCATAGCGTGTTGTACAGAACTGAAACAAAGGGGAGGGATGCACGCTACAGTTGTCGTCCATCTTCCCCCTCCCCTTTGATCTATACCGTCCACGTCACAAGGGATTTCAACCGTCAGATCGGCCCCATCAACGCGCATCCAAACATGACAAGTGGATAAGTGGTGAAATTTACATTCAGACCCTCGCAATTTTGGATTATTACAGGAAGTTTTCGTACTTTTTGAATTGCAGTTCGTACTACTATTGCATCTGCGCCCCTGTATTGTAACGGATATAACTCATTCATCTGAACTCGTTTTTTTGTGGCTATTTGAACGTTCTACATCATATCCAAATTTCAAAATTTTCTGGTGTACGAACTATTTATGGCGAATTTATGAATTCAGAGTACTGATTGGGCTTGTTTTGTTGTTAACGCTTTAAACACTCAATATCACTTGCTCATTTTTGGATATGTTGTAGGAATTGGTAGGGCCGAATTTGTGTTCAAATTTCAACAAAAGATATTGTGATTTGTAACCTATATAATTTCTACAATATTTTGAGTCATTGATTTATTTTTGGAGCATCATTTATCCATTTGAAAATCTAAAAATATGTCCGTGTGCCTTTGAGCTTGTTCTACAACTAGGGATTTTTGTTGTATTTTTATCCTGTTGTTTGTTTTATCAAAAAAATCCAAAACATCATTTCTACCTTCCTGCAGTCTTTTATTTTTAGTGTATTCATTCTATCTTGAAAAATTCCCAAAAAAATATATTTTGTGTCTTTTAGTCCCTCCTAGCTCTAGACCAAAAATCACTAAAAAATACTGAACTCCTAAAAATTATAAAACTCTAAAAACATTCAAAAAATGTATAAAATTCATGAAAAATCTAAAAATTGTGTTTTCTTTTTTTGAATTTTCTTTTTTCTGTTATCTTTAATTTAAAATTAATTTGGGAAAATTTTGTTGTTGTTTGCTATTTTTCATTCCCATTTTGATTTCGGTCAGCATTGATATTCACTGTTTTCTTGTATTTTGACAATTAAAAATACCAAAAATATTATGAAAATTCCCCAAAAATCACAAAATAGTATAAAATTATAAAAAGACCAAAAATATTTTATTTCCTAATTTTTGTGCATTTTTGTCCATTTTTATAAATACCTCATTCTCCTTTTTCTTATATTATATATATATATATATTCCAATATTGAAAAAGAAAATTAAAAAAAAGAAAATATAAAAAGAAAATATAAAATCAGAAAATTAAAAATCAAAATACAAAAATACAAAATTCAAAATTAAATAAAAAATTAAAAAAAAATTAAAAACCCACAAAAATAGCACAAATAGACATTTGATCACATTCACACTTTTGAGCAATTTTGCCCCGATCTATCCTTTCTGCTCCCTGTGTTCGACCTCTACACATACTTGCACTATATACATCTTGTTGTAGAGTTATAATAAATTTTAACTCCACACACTTTCATTGCTTTACTTGATTGTCGTGGGTTAATTGTTGTTTGAATTTCGGATTTCGTTAGAGGTCAGATCAGCGATTGTTGATTCGCCTTGTGAGTCATCACGACCTCTGCAAATCCGTGTTCAACAAATGGCGCCGTTGTCGGGGAGCAACAGCGCGTAGTTCGGGGTTTTGCTTGTGTTTGTGATTATTTGCCTATTTTGCCTTATTCATTTGCTCATTTATTTGATACATCTTTTGAGCTGTCTAACCTCTCCTCTTTGTTGACTTTGTGCGAGGAACCGCGGATCGAGGGAGGCGCTCCACCCTAGGTGTCTACGCACCCACGTGAAGCCGGCATCTGCTCGCCTCGCACTGAAGAAGATTTAGAGGAATTTTGAAGGCCGAGCTCCTGATTACTTTCTTGTATTTAGTTAATTGTGTAATTTTTTTTAGAGAGAGACCACTTTATTATTGTAATAATACAGGTACATTCGGACTTGGACTTTCGGGCCCAATTTCCAAGTGATTGTTCACTTGGGGGCTCACCGCATTTTTATCGATTTTCATCGCATTTTTTACTTTGTTTTCCGATTTTTGATTTTATTTCTTTTGTGTGATTGAGCCCCTAGTTTTAGGATTGCTTGCGATAGACTTAGGTCCAAACACAATAATAACCATTGCATGTACCTATAGTGCGTTTTGGACTTAGTCAAATTTAAACAGTCGCGTCATCATCTTCTAACCCGTGTGCCGTGAGCGAGCCCCATCAAGCGCTACTCCTGAACTCGAGTGTGTCGAGAAGAGGAGGGGTAAGCCAAGACCGGACTCTTAGGTTAAAGATAAGTGGCCGACTTGTGGTTCTTCACGATAATAGCAATTTCTGAAACTTAGGGCGATTTCATCGGCTTTGCATTTGCATATAGATTAGGTTTCAATTCTGTTGAGCATCCCTGCATGTAGAGTGCTGGAAGCAAGGTGAGCATTTACGCTTTAGCATACATCATCATTTTGTCGCTTGCATTGCTTTTCCAACTCTCTACCTCTGATTTTGATCACCTAGCTGCTAAGTAAAATTGACTCCTCGATAGGTTCGTGCATTTCTCATTAAAAATCCAAAAAAAAGTGATAACTAATAAAATTGGGACTGTTAATACTACTTGACCCTAAAAACCACCAAAAAGAAAATTTTGTCTTGGGGCGAGTAATCCCCTCATTGTCTTCGTTTTACTTGCTCGTGCACACACTAAGGATTAGTGCCCAAATCCCATTGAGCCCCTAAGTGTTTGTGCAACTTTTGGACTTCTCACCTAACTCTAAAACAGACAAGATAAAAAGACCGCTCTTGTGGTCTCTACCGAGTTGAGTAGGTGAATTGAGGGTTTGTCTTGTTTTCATTTTTGTCTGTGACTTTTGTGTGCATTCTAGATCGCCTCTGCGCATTTGCGCCTTTTCTCCACTTCTCTTGACTTGACCATCGTGCTCTCCCGATCATTGTCTTTTGTTTCCGAGATGGACCCCTGGAGCGTATTTTATCCGGACTTTGCGGATCCCTCGTTCACTCCAGCCGATCCACCTTCTTTTTTCCAGGAGGACTTTGCTCCTGATTTTTGTACATATCCTACCAACCCACTATTCCAGGATTCGGACTTCGACTTCCACCAATCATTTCCACTATCATCACCCTCACATTTCCACAACCCGCTCTTCATCGAACATCCTGATCCGGAATGTGATTTTTGTCCTCACCCACCGCCCACATTCGACTCACCCGATCCTGAGATTTTGGAGTCACCTTTCATGATATCCACACTTGAGACCTTGAATCAGATGATGGAGCATATGAATTCGAGGATTACTGATCTTACTATTTTAAATAAGAACCAGAATGTCGCTCCATTCTTTGAGGATACGGATTCATTTGAGGACGACCATGAGAGCTTGCAATCGCCCAAAACACAAAAAAATGAGAAAAATTTAAAAATACCAAAAGATTTCTGGAGACACATGATCGAGTCAGACTGTGAGGAGAGCGTCCACTTGCCAGACCATTTGACCACACAACCTTTCATACCCGATCCCACCTATGACCCCGAGGATGCCGCTATACAGACTGCTCTTGGCATGCCTCGTGTATATGATGATTCTGACTTCCTCCCTTGTATGGAGGAGGTCCAAAAATTCAAAAAAATGTTGACTGAACCCGAAGTGGTGGCCACCATACATGAGATTATCCGTGCCCCACTTCAGCAGGCCATAACTAATTTATCTGCTCCTCTTCCCAAGAAGAGAAAGCGGAGGAGCAAATCTGAGCGTCATATTTTGACCATGGCCACTACCCACGCCATCACATACCGTCCCATTCCTAAGAAGAGAAACACTGCCACACCTTTCATTAGCTGCACCATCTCTGACCACACATGTGATCACACTCTCCTCGACGGCGGTGCTTCGATTAGCATTATACCCTTCTCGTTGGTACAGTCTCTTCACTTAGGGCCTCTCAAGAAGACCAGGATGATCGTTCAGTTTGTTGATGGATCAATAAAGAGGCCGAAGGGTATCCTTGAAAATGCCGTCATTTCTATTCAGGGCACGGGCCATCATGTTGACTTTGTCGTGTTGCCCATGGAAACCTCCACAGGGGAGCACTCTCCAATCATCCTGGGACGACCATTCCTCACCTCTGCGAGGGTCGTTATTGATTATGGATCAGGAGATATTCGCTTCCGTCCTGCTGACAAGAGCGAAGTGTTGATCACCGCACCCACTACCGACCAGAGACCTGCACCTGATGTGACCACACCTATCCTGGCTGACCTCAAGGACCATGACCTTGATGATACTATCAGAGAATTTTGCTGCTTATTGGATTCTACTGAGACCCGAGAATTCCTTCCTGTTGAGGAAAACTCGGAGAGCATGTTTTTCTGGGACTTGGCGCTGTGTTGATGACATCCGCGGGATTTACACGATTGACACCATTGAGTGGAGGGCAGATTCTGAGATTAGACAGGACGGACATAACTCGACTACTTTCACTGATGAGTCCGCTCCTATTCACATAGATACTGATGAGACTAGGACCGAAGTTGATTTGATTGCTTTTATTCGGGAATTCGGACCTTCTTATGAGAAAGATGATCCGGTTGAGATTATTAAGGACGAACAGAGTTCGACTACTTCCACTTATGAGTTCGCTCCTTTTGGTTTTGACCTGGACGAGACCTCGCAGGACGACTCTGATTATACTTCTTCCGAGGATGATGAGTTTGTCCCATTTCACTTTGATATCAGCGAGACTCCCAAGGCCGGACCTAGCCGTACTTCTTCCACTCACCAGTCTGTGCCTTCACACCCTGGGGCCTCTGAGGACCTTCACTCTGTCGACCCTGATCGGCTTCCGTCCACTGTGGACCCCGATGTCGACCTGCACCATACCAGATCTATTCCTCAGCGGTCCCGCAAGAGGGTTCGCTTTCAACCTTCTTGATCATCTGTACATCCATCTCTGTTTTATATCCTCTCATGTTCATCTCCGTCTCTCTTTCGTTTTGCTCGTCCACCCATTCTCATTTTTGCCTTACTTAGGACGTACTTTGTCCTAAGTATAGGGGGGTGGACGAGCTGAGTGTTTTTTCATCGTTCCGTATCATCACTCCTGTCGTTGCCTATACTTAGGGCTTCTTTCACCCTAAGTATAGGGGGAATGGTGTGTACATCCTTTGATCTCGTTTCCATTCTCATCTCTTTTCTTCTTTTCTTCTTTTCTTCTTTTCCTCTTCTATTTTCTTAATTTATCAAAAAGGTGTCGCCCATTGTCGACAATTTTCTATACTTAGGACGTACTTTGTCCTAAGTATAGGAGGTGTGCACCCCGAGTACTTCCATTCTTTGATCCTCTCCATTGTCTCCTCTCCTTGTCTGTACTTAGGGATATCTTACCCTAAGTATAGGTGGAGACAGTCTGAGTACGATCTGTTCATTACCACCCATGACCCTCCCAACTTTGTGTACAGTCTGCTATACTTAGGATTATTTGATCCTAAGTATAGGGGGGACGGTCAACTTCTCATTCTTTTGTTCATCTCTTATTCATTTATTCTTTAGATTTTCCTATACTCAGTACGAGTTATGTCTTCTCTTTTCTCTCTGATCTATGAGGACATAGCTCAAGCTAAGTATAGGGGGGTCGTATATACTACGTATATACTTTAGCCATAACTCGTACCTTCATATTTTCTTGATAATATGGCTAACAATTCATTAAAATTCATTAAAATCTTTAATAAAAAGGTGTTCTGTTCCTCAAATTCTTTTGTGTATTTGCTGATTAATAAATCAGGTGAAAATGTTTTTTGCAAAATGTTTGAAAAAATAGTTTGAAAATCTTTGTGAACATTTATTGAAAACTATTTTGAAAATATTTTGTTACATGTTTTCAACCTGTGTAAAAATGTGTGGATTGTAAAATTTATTTTCTTTGTGAAATAAAATGTTTGAAAAATGATTTGCAAAGGGTTTGAAAAATGGTTGCAAAAATATTTTGAAAAATCTATACATACTGTTTTGAAAGCCTTTGCAAAATGATTTTCAAATGTATGTACATGTTGCAAAAATGATTGTAAAAATTATCTTGGACTATAGTTTTCAAAAATTCTCTGAAAAACATGTGTCAAATAAGTTTGAGGAATACATACATCACACAAAAATCCACTATATATGTACTTATAAAATTGACCACTTACCCTTGTAAATCCTTAAAATACACTTCTTGTAATTATAAGAAGCACTCCCATGTACATATTTTCACCTAACTTTCAGCCAAAAACATTTTGTTTTCAAAATTCCCAAAAACATTTGCAAAATTAAAATCCAAAAACATTTGAAAAATCTTTTCAAAAAATACAAAAAAATGCATGCATCATCTTTTCGAAAAAATCCATAAAAAGTTCAAACATCTTGAAAATTGCATCACAAAAATATTTTCTACATTGCATAGCATTCGCATTTTTCGGATTGAGTTTAATAGTTGAACAAGTCTAAGTAAAATCCGGAGATTGAAGCTTGATTGGACCTTAAAATCTACCTAATAACGGGAACCTTATAGGAACTGGGTTTGAGGTACTTCAGGTCTAGTTGACTTAATTCTTTGAGGGTCACGGGACTTGGTTCAATGGATTCTTGACTGCCTAAGTAGAGTATTTCGGAGCACACGCACGACTCTTGTTGATAATGACCTAACTTGGACACCTGCACCTTTCACATAGCTCTCCATGGATGAAGTGGTGAGGAGGCAGTTTCCTTTGGCTTGGGGTAGCATATGAGGGTAGTACTTCTAGGCGGAACCTCTCTTCTTCTTCTAGTGAAGGAAGTGCGCCTCAACTTGGTCTAGTGGTGATGAAGGCTAAAGACAGAAGCCGTGGGTTGCAATAAAGCTTCAAAAGAGGGATAGTCTACTGGCTCAAGAGGAAAAATTCTTGTATATATGCTGCACCATGTAGATATGTTGTACAGATGCATTTGAAAAAAAAAAGAAAAAAAAAGAAAAAAGAGAACTCCAAAAAAGTGGTGGGTCGGATTGAAAATTTAATAACCCCACCGGAGTGTATATAGTCCAATAAAGCAAAAGCTTATGGTATCCATGTTACATCTCATGAAGCTTGCAGCGGGAGACTTAGCTACAGTGGTTGAGCTCCCAAAATTCTATACCTCTTATTCCCCCTCTTCTTGAGCCGGTTGCACTTGAACTTAGAAGGGAATACCCCGCTTCTCGAGGAAAGAGTTGCTAGACCGAGGCATTAGAGTTACCAGGGTAGGGGAGGTTGTTTCTTTGTTACTTCTGAGGTGGGGAGCTACATATCACTTACACTGTACGAGTCAGACTCATAGTCGTAAGAGTTTGCGTATGAGTTGAAGTATTTCTGACCTGGCTATTGAGGAGACTTGGACAGAGTTTTGGGATTCTCAGGGACTGTTGGATTTCAAGTCCAGTTCTCATTAAGGTTCCGCCCGCACTAAAAATCCAAAGGTCCGACTTAAGTTCCAAACATTGATTTTGTGAAGACAAGTTTGATAATTAAACTTCATCCAATTTTCTTCTTTTTCTTTTCTTTGTTTTTCTTTTTCTGCACTTATTGCATAAGTGTTTGCTAGGGACTAGCAAAGGTAAAGTATAGGGGGATGATGAAGCCACGTTTCATCATCTTTATTCTATCATTTTGGCCTTAAAAACCCCAGTAAATGCGTGTAAATATGGCTAATTTAGGCATTTTAGCATTCATGCATCATTGCGTAAATATTGTATAAAATGCGGTTTTTAAAGCCAAAATTATAGAATAAAGAAAAGAAAAGAAAAAGAATAAAATATTGTAAATATTTTATGACCCGAAACCCCGAGACCTAGGCATCTTGATGAATAGGTCGACAAGGAATAAAGTAGGGGGAGATAAGGGCCAAAATACAACACAAATTCCTTTTTATTTTATTCATTCTTTATTCATTTTGGGACCTAGTTTTGGTTCCACTTTTTATACATCAAATAAAGAAACTTTGTACATGAAAGTTGTAGATAATTTAATAAAGAAAAATACAAAATTGACTTTACTGAAAAATAATGTACAGATAAAAAGTTATGGTCTGAATAAAAATCCAGAATCCCAACTTCCCAGACGTGTATCTCACAAATGAAAACTCCAAATGCCGCAAACTTCCTTTTATTGTATATAGAAGAAAATAAACTCTTTAATGGCGGTGGTTTCGCATTTGGCGGAGCTACGGTTTGAAAGTTGAGTTTTGGACCCTTATTGTATACTTGTACAGAATAAAATATTCAATTTATTATTTATTTATTTATTTATTATTTTATATTTTTTATAATGTTGTAAACATTACTTGTGATAATTATGTACATTAAAATTGGAATAAAAACTTACAGAAAACTCAAAATAAAAATAAATGTACATAGACCACACAGGTATTATACTTATGTTATACCTATACATTTTATACTTCTAATTTATTACATATACAAAATAAATCAGAAAAATAAAATAAAAATATATTTGTGTAGATAAAAGTATTTTACAATTTTAGAAAATCATAAATAAAAATAAATAACATTAAAATATACAAAATAAAAATAAAGTAATAAAGTATATAGATATTATACCTGTAAAGGGCATAATTGGTAACTTGCAATTATACATCCCATAAAAATAATTAAAAATCATAATAAAATAATTTATAAAATTATAAACATTTTTTATTTTGTAACAATAACTAAACAAGTTAGTTTACTATTTTATTTTGATTTTTTAAATATTTTTTCCAGGCTTTTTCCTGGTTGGTCCACGTGGACCAACCAGGTGGGCTGGAGAGTTGACCTCGGGTCAACTCTCTGACCCCAGCCTGGATTGTGTCAGAAGTTGGTTTTGTCGCATTTTCGTGAATTTTTCGAGGCGCCTCCTTGCATAATCTCGTGATAGTTTCTAAACGACTTTTCTTCCTCGTAGATGGGGCATACACGCCCAAGTGTTTTTTCGACCTTCAGGTCATTGATTCGCGAGATACGCCTCGTTTTTATCGCCCTCTCGGCCAAGTTTCAAAACCAACCCATCACCCCCATTTCGAACTTGAACCCCATTTTGACCTCGTTTGCCTCCTTTGTCTTGCGCCCTGGACCGGAGAAGGTGACAGCTTCTCCTCCGACCAAGTTAGACATGTTGGCGAGGCCTTAAGGGCCGGTTCCACCATCTCCGATGGCAAGCCGCCGTAAGGTTACATCTCGGGCAAATCAGCCCTTGAGATCCCTTTTCTTCTCATTTCTTGCATTTTTTTTACTCTTTTGTAGCCTTAGATTTGATTCCCATACCCATTTTGCTTCACACCCGATCAACCACCCTCTGGCCAAAGCTTGGCTGGAGGAGCAACTCCTCCCTCTCACCCATCTTCATTGAACTGCACACTCTCATCATTTTGTTTGCACCTAACGAACAGGTCGAGACGTCGTTCTCGAGCCCTTTGATCTCGCAGGTATCGAGCAGGCCACGGGCAACCACCTAGAGGGTATCTCGGGCTCGTCGGAGGAGGAGAACGCCGCAGCCGGCGCACCTGGGCAGTCCCCATAGCGTGCTGTACAGAACTGAAACAAAGGGGAGGGATGCACGCTACAGTTGCCGTCCATCTTCCCCCTCCCCTTTGATCTATACCGTCCACGTCACAAGGGATTTCAACCGTCAGATCGGCCCCATCAACGCGCATCCAAGCATGACAAGTGGATAAGTGGTGAAATTTACATTCAGTCCCTCGCAATTTTGGATTATTACAGGAAGTGTTCGTACTTTTTGAATTGCAGTCCGTACTACTATTGCATTTGCGCCCATGTATTGTAACGGATATAACTCATTCATCTGAACTCGTTTTTTGTGAGATGTTTTTTGTTAGAAAGCTATTTGAACATTCTACATCATATCCAAATTTCAAAATTTTTTGGTGTACGAACTATTTATGGCGAATTTATGAATTCAGAGTACTGATTGGGCTTGTTTTGTTGATAACGCTTTAAACACTCAATATCACTTGCTCATTTTTGGATATGTTGTTGGAATTGGTAGGGCCGAATTTGTACTCAAATTTCTACAAAAGATATTGTGATTTGTGTCCTGTATAATTTCTACAATATTTTGAGTTATTGATTTATTTTTGGAGCATCATTTATCCATTTGAAAATCTAAAAATATGTCCGTGTGCCTCTGAGATTTTTCTACGACTAGGGATTTTTGTTGTATTTTTATCCTGTTGTTTGTTTTATCAAAAAAAATCCAAAACATCATTTCTACCTTCCTGCAGTCTTTTATTTTTAGTATATCCATTCTATTTTGAAAAATTCCCAAAAAAATATATTTTGTGTCTTTTAGTCCCTCCTAGCTCTAGACCAAAAATCACTAAAAAATACCAAAGAAAACTCCTAAAAATTATAAAACTCTAAAAACATTCAAAAAATGTATAGAATTCATGAAAAATCTAAAATTTGTGTTTTATTTTTCTAACTTTTCTTTATTCTGTTATCTTTAATTTAAAATTAATTTGGGAAAATTTTGTTGCTGTTTGCTATTTTTCATTCCCATTTTGATTTCGGCCAGCATTGATATTCACTGTTTTCTTGTATTTTGACAATTAAAAATACCAAAAATATTCTGAAAATTCCCCAAAAATCACAAAACAGTATAAAATTATAAAAATACCAAAAATATTTTATTTCCTAATTTTTGTGCATTTTTATCCATTTTTATAAATACCTCATTCTCCCTTTTCTTATATTGTATATATATTCCAATATTGAAAAAGAAAATTAAAAAAAATAAAATATAAAAAGAAAATATAAAGTCAGAAAATTAAAAATCAAAATACAAAAATACAAAATTCAAAATTAAATAAAAAATTAATAAAAATTAGAAACCCACAAAAAATAGCACAAATAGACATTTGATCACATTCACACTTTTGAGCAATTTTTGCCCCGATCTATCCTTTCTGCTCCTTGTGTTCGACCTCTACACATACTTGCACTATACACATCTTGTTGTAGAGTTATAATAAATTTTAACTCCACACACTTTCACTGCTTTACTTGATTGTCGTGGGTTAATTGTTGTTTAAATTTCGGATTTTGTTAGAGGTCAGATCAGCGACTGTTGATTCGCCTTGTGAGTCAGCACGACCTCTGCAAATCCGTGTTCAACAGTATAGAGAAGAGAGAGGGAGAGAGAGAGAGAGAGAGAGAGAGAGCATTCATTAATCATATATCTTAGAAGAGCAAGGGTTGTCTCTTCTTATATAGGGTTTTGGGAGTCCATGGATCTCAATCCATGAACAATGCACAATCAATGGTTGAGATTGATTTGTGTTTCTTTCAATGGCTATGATCTTGTTGTAAAAACACAACAACAATTAATTTAATATATATATATATATCGATAAATCAATATATTTAAATTCAAATTAAATCAATTAATTATTCTTGGAGATAATGAGGAGATAAACCATATCCCCTAAAAAGGGAGGATGGCTACCAACATCTCATGAGATCTCATTATCTCATGAGATACAATTATCTCATGATATCCTCAGGATTTACAACAACAATTTTTGTAAATTATTTCATAAAAATAATTCATAATTATCTAGTGAAATATTGCAATTATGCCATTGGAAAAATGTGAATCAAATTCACATCCCAAAATAAAATGTAGATTATATTTTAATTAATCGTTCAACGTGAATCCAATTCACATCAATAATTAATTAACAAATATAAATTATAATATGCTCTCTCTAATATATTATAAATCACATTTATAATATATATGATTAACATGGATAGTTTTATCCATATTATTCATATCCATGATAATTAAATTGTATTCTATCCATATTATTCATATCCATGATAATTACATCTTATTTAACCATCTTGGATCTCTATTCTCATGTGTCAAAATAATATGAATCACATTCACATTATTTACATCTTTGATTATTAAATCACATTTAATTATCTAATATAACTCTCCTTATAATATGAATCAAATTCATATTATCCATGATAATTAAATCGCATTCAATTATCAATTTTCTTGATGGTTGGATACATATATCAACAATGAAATTATCCATGAACTCTTTCAAGGATAATGCGCTTTCTCCGCGGATACTTGGAGATAAGGACAGGGTGATTGTATTGTTCCACGTATAGTGACTTGGATATTGAGATCACATCTCAAATCCAGATCTCGGGCCTCCCATAGATGCTTGATTAAATCAAGATCGCAAATCTAATCTTCTCATTGCATATGAAACACATTCAAATCAATGTCCAACATTTAGACCAAGATCAAATTACTTCTCTACTGAGAGGAATCACTGAAATCCAGACCCGTTTCATCACTCCCTAGGAATGGAAGTGTCATGGTTATACAATCGTTTTATGATCACATCACCCTCAGGTATTCCCAACACCTGTAGATCATGCATACTGGAAGACTCAAAATAAACCAGAAGTATTAGATCAGCTTTACACTGTCTACTTCAGGGTTTTATCATTAAGTTTCTCATTTGATCATTGGGAGTCGGTATTGATCATACACTTTCCAAAAGCATATATCATAGCTTGGTCTTGATCATATACTTTCCAAAAGTATATGTCAAACCTACAAATTCAGTTAAGCTTCCAAAGCAAGACGACCGTGCATGGAATTTGATTCTTTCCAATATCTCTTGAGTGAGTTTATGTCTTCCAGTTCAATAGTGAACCTGTATGTTCTTTTTGAGAGATCGTATTACTCATATGCCCTTATATGCCCACCAGCGCGTCGGTGTGTAGACCTTGGTTAGGTCATCAATCTATTTCTCTGTCAAATGTACATACACAGACATATAGTAACACATTTATCTCCGGTCAGAGGATGCGTGCCTATATCGTGAGAGCATACGATATAGGTCTTTGGTTATCTCGATCTCGTTAAGTCAACTCTTTGACCTAACTAATCTAATACCTCCGGATCTCTATTCCTATGCAGAGGACCTGCATCAAGAGGTCGGTCATATATCAACCTCACTGAGAAAGGATTGACATCTCCTACTCAGGCTGGAGATCATCTCTTAACAATCATTTGACGGTGCTTGATGAGTCCTAAATCTAACTCATTAGATATTTATCCAAGCACCAGCCTCTGTGATTCAATAATTGAATCAACAGTTGTATGATCATTAAGATGGCCATGGTACATAACCCTAATTGTACTAAGGGACCTATTATGCAATTTATTTATTCTTCATTTCAGATTAGGGAATGATATTTGCAATAATATTTATTGCATAATGGCTCGCCGTAGGCTCGCATGTCCAACACACCGAGGTTGTTATCCTCAAGATTGATTTTTATAAGGCTTTTGGCACCTTGTGTTGGTCTTTTATTATTGGAACTTTGAAGGCGGCAAACTATCCACCTATTTTCATTGAATGGATTTAAGCCTTCGTTAAAACAAAAGGAATATCATTCAAAGTTAACGGGTCCAGGTTGGATTCTTGCACCCTGACCGTAAGGTTCGCCAAGGAGATCCCCTCTCTCCTTTTCTCTTCATCCACTTTCTATCTATTTTGGATGCTATGTTAGCAAATCTTGCGGAGGATTTTAAATTCTAGGGTTACTATAAAAAGAATATGGATTCTGTGATCACAAATGTTCAATTTATTATGATCTTTTGATTTTCCTAGAATTTAGGGAGGGGGATCTAAAGAATGTCCTATCACCTATTAACATCTTCAGTGCCATCTCTGGTCTCCAAATCAACCAAAGCAAGTCAACATTCTATGGGTTAAATCTCCTGTCGGAAGACATTACCTACATAAAAAAATTGATTAAATGCAAAGAAGGAGTCTTCTTCGTTAATTACCTTGGCTTCCCACAAACAAAAAAGAAAATGTTAGCTAAAGAATGGGTATTTATTATCTCCAAATTTTTAAGCAAACTTCAAGGTTGGAAAGCCAAATTGCTACCTTTACCTACAAGAGTTACCTTCCTAAACCATTCGCTCACTCCGCTAATCTTCAATGTGATGTCTTATTTGAAAATTCCTCCATGCATCCTTACATAGATTGATAAGATTAGACGAAAATTTCTTTGGGTTGGCAACTCTGATCAGCGTGTGATTCCTAAGGTTGCTTGGGTTAAATTATCTAGACCTAGAGCAAATGATGGTTGGAGAGTTGTTAACCTTAATGCATTCAATGATGCTTTACTAACAAAAGCGACGGTGAAAATTGTGGACTTTGAGAAACCTTGGCTATTCAAGGTCATCAACTCCGCTCATTTTTGTGGTGGACCAATCAAGTTATGGGAGAACCCCAAAATTGCCAATTCTGTTGTTTGGAAGGGTCTTATTAATGGTTCGGTGCCACTACACTTGATTCTACATAAAATTCTCGGAGATGGTTCTCAATCTTCTCTCTGGAAAGACCCGCTTTTGGATAACCCCCCTCTTAACAAATCTTCATGGACATCTGGTCTTTCATAAACAACCGTTATATCTCTCTTTATGAGGGAGGAAGGCTTGCGGTGTGCGCGATAATGGGTTCAAAAGTCTTGTTAACCGACTCCTGCTTAGACTTTGGAACAAGGTTTCAACTCTAAAGAACCATCATGGTAACATCTTTACGTCCACTTCTAACCATAGGAAGGATTCTATATCTTATCTGTTCACAGGAAGCTCCAATAGAGATTCGATTACAAAAAGATATTACGGAACTCTTGTGGATGGTGGGGTTAGATCTAACCTCCCGGTTGATTTCCGGAAGCCTCTTTTTGATCCACGTGTTTCATACTTCATTTGACTTTAGCATACAACAAAATCATCACGCGGGAGGAATTAAAAAATTTCAACATTCCATCCGTTAATAGAAGTCACCTTTACCATAATAATCTCGAAAACTACGAACACCTCTGTGAGGATTTCTTGGTTAGAAGAGAAATTTTAAGCAACTGTAGTCTTATATTTAATTTTGTAAGATTCAAGGATTTTGTCTCAAACAATTCAAATTCCTTGCTTACTAAGAAGGATTGGAATCTTTTGGCTATAAAATCAACTCTTTGGTGGTCAATCTGGAAGGGTCGTTATGGCATGGCTTTAATGGGAATACCTTTCAACCAAGCAAAGACTATTGAAAATGCTTCGCTTATTTGTGCGATTAGAATGTGTTTTGCTTTTGATCCGCCGAGGGGTAGTTTTCACCCAAACAATGCCCTCTTTGGTGACTCTTAACTTTGATGGACTTGGATCTGATTTGGTTGATCTGTCTTTTGGATCTCAATTTGCTTATTTCTTATTGTAGGCATCCTTTAGCTGCAAGTTTCTTCACCTCCGGTGGCTCGGATGACGCTGTTGAGGGCCACAAGGTGGGCTTTAATTGAAACCCTGCATAGTGGGTCTTCTTGCTTGGTTTGCCATTTCGTTGTTTTGGGAGAGTACTTTTAAAATTATCCTCTTTTTGTGGTGTGCTACTCTTGACGACTTTGTCCAGCCATTGGTTTTTGGCTATTTGTTGTTGATTTTCTTTTGAAATCTGCCTCGGTGCAGGTCGGGAAAACTTTCATCTCTTCCTAGTGGGTTGTATCGTTGCTTTTCAATGATGAATGAACTTTGAACCTTTTTCAAAAAAAAAGAGTCAATCATAAATCAATTAAGAGTATAAATTATTTGAGGACACATATTGAATGAAAATATTGAACATACACAACACGTTGACATTTAGTTCGTGGGTAACGCATAATGTGTAAATTTTGTGTGGAGACATCAAATATATGCAACACATGTGTGGAGAATATCAACTATTTATATTAGTGGGATGATTTGTTCATATTAGATTAAAAATATGTGTATGTTAAAGATACAAAAAGATAGCTGGATCAAAATTAGTGAATGAATTGTGAAAATATAGATAGACTTTTATATAAATGAGTTGTTTGATATTGATTACGTTGAACTAGCTTAAATAATGTCAAACACATAAACACACACATGTAAGTGTATTTGTATGAAACAAGAAATTGTAATATATATTGGAAATATGCCTAAATTGAGGGTGGCTCACCATATATACGGTGAGACCCCGTATCATTTGAAATTGCTCCATATATATAGATACACACGCAAGCGCACACACAACGTGAATCATCATTCTTTTTGTTAATTCTATATCTCTTGGCATACCTATCATTCACACGGAAAATAAATAATTTACCAAAAGAGTCGAATTGCACGAGCACTTTTTTTTATAAAAACGGTGAAAAAAAATAACAGTACAAAGAAATTTTAAACAACCACAGGATATATAAGTAAAATGTAATTTACTCTCTTTTATTGACGGTATATATAGATATGGGATGCCTATGCCTTGGACGATATTTTTTTGCCTCCAAAAGGCACCATTTTGTTTTCTTTTCGGTGTATTTCTTAATTAAGCGAAGAAGATTTCTGGATATTTTTATCATAGCAAATATTTCGCTCGTCGTACTCATAGCATACCTTTCATAAATGTTAACAAACACAAAACTTGCATTTCCTTTCGTTTATAATTACCACCACTACGAACTCGGTTAAAAAGGAAATTATAATTGCTATCTTTCTTTAGGTCATTTTTTTAACCATAAGAAGTAATCGTTTTTTTTCCAGATTTCAATGTTTTTTACCGGAAAAAAAGTGTTGCATCGTTAGAATGCAAACAGACAATACATAGCTGTTATCATGTCATCGTTTGTTTTTAGGGATTTTATCACTTGTGCCCCTCCGAGATGTTGCAATATCAGTTATGCCCCTATCTTTTTGGTAATATCAGTTGTGCCCCTCAAAACTTGCTATTTTATCACTTGTGCCCCTCGGGTTAGTGACCGTCCATCTACAGTGCAAACGGACGTTAACTTTGAGGACATAAGCGGAATTATTTTTTTTAAAAAGGTTATATGGTCATTTCTTCCTCCTCTTCCCCAACCTCTTCTTCTTCCTCCTCTTCCCATCTTCTTCCTCCTCCTCCGACCTCCTCCTCCTCCCTCTCCGCTCCGAGCTCCCCGCGGCCCCTCCCCTCCCCGGCGCCGCACCTCCTCCCCCCGCACCTCCTCCCAGCCCGTCGCCCCCTCCCCTCCCCGGCGCCGCCCCGACTGGGCGGAGCACCGCCCGCGACTCCGTGCTCCACTGAGCGGCGACCCCCAGCGCGACCATCGTCCCGTGCCCCTCCCTCGGGCGGCCACGCGCCTCGCCGCGGTCTGCTCCTCCGCGTGCGCGAGGCCGCGCGCCGCGCGCCGAGGCCGCCCTCCTGCCGCCAGCCCGATCTCCTGTGGGCCGCCTCCTCGAGCCCCCGCGCCTCCTCCTGCAGGTCTCCTCCCTCCGGCGGCGCCGCTCCGCATCTTCGCAGGCCCACGCCTCTCACGGAATCTCCACGCCCTCCGCCTCCGCGTGGAGGCACCGACCCCCTCCAGGCTGCCTTTCCTCTCCCCCGCGCTCTCCAGTCCCTGAAGGCGCCAGCCCGAGACGCCATCCGCGACCTGCTCCAGTCGCGCCGCGATCCTTCCGCCAACGGCGGAGCCACCTCCAGAAGCTCCACGCGCGGGCGGCGTGCCGCCTCTCTCCTCGCGCGTGGACCACCCTCACGCGACCCGCCATCAAGCGGCGCCGTCCGTCGCGCCCATCCGACCCCCGTGCAGAGGAGCGAGGCGACGAAGGGGGTGGGGGGAGGTCGGGTCGGCAACGGGTGGGAGAGGAAGAAGATGGGAGAGGAGGAGGAGAAGGGAGGAAGAAGACGGAGGAGAAGGGAGACAGAAGAGGACCATAATACCCTTCTTAACCACACCATGGTTTGAATAAACTATGGTTATTTTAATTTTTTGACGGTCAATCTGACGGAAGGGCACAACTGATGACGGAGCAAGTTTTGAGGGGCACAACTGATATTATCAAAAAGATAGGGGCATAACTGATATTGCAACATCTCGGAGGG
Organism: Ottelia alismoides; assembly: GCA_037367405.1. Classification (NCBI taxonomy): domain Eukaryota; kingdom Viridiplantae; phylum Streptophyta; class Magnoliopsida; order Alismatales; family Hydrocharitaceae; genus Ottelia; species Ottelia alismoides. The sequence continues at coordinate 2,152,022 of JAZKJV010009534.1, forward strand.
GCACAAGTGATAAAATCCCTTGTTTTTAAATATGAATATTAGATACGGATATTGAGGAATGTAAAAGTCATGTTACGTTTTTTTAAAAAAATAGATATCGATGTACATAGTAATATTAGAAATATTATACAGATTGGTTTAAATATAGTATATGGCTTATATCATGATAATTAATAAAACCAAATATGGTGAAATGAAGTATGAAATTATATTTTATATGGCTAAAAATAAATCTACAACTATATATATATATAAACTGATATGGGATACAGATTTTACGGATATTTGAGTGATATATATTCGTAGCCATTTTAAAATAGATACAGATAATTATGTCAAAATCAACCTAAGATGGAGTCGGTAGTGAATCAGAGAAGGATATATTATTATCTCTTTGAATCAATATAAGAATTGATTTTGAGTTCTCGTATCGGATGAAATAATACTAAGAATAGATTTTTTGGTTTTTATGAATCTAGAAATTGACCACCAAACCGGCTATTCAAAAACCAGATTTTTTTTCCTATTTTGTTCGACCGGTTCGACTCGGTGTCGATTGTTCTCTTTTTTTAACTAGAAAATTATACAATGAATACTAGGATTAATCATTACATTGAAATAGGAAACAAACGAGCAACAAGCTACACTGTTAGTCCTCTTTTAATCAAGGTTTTTGAAACCTAATCAAAGACTAAACCGAAAATATCAACAAAAAGGTTCAGACTGGATCTTGGAATCAAATCGGTTTAACCGGATGATGATGATGCCATCATTTTTTAAAATTGGGTTAAAATAAATCGGTAATGAAAAAAAATGATTGAACCGAGTAATTAAGCCAGAATGACTTAGAACATGTCCAAAATACACACTTAAATACACTTGAAATAAATATAAAATAATTAATTAATTAAAATATCTTACTTTATACATAAAATATTTTCTTGAATATGCAACATTAAAATGTTATTCATATACATATAAATAATATTTGAACTAAATATTCTAACGTGATAGTAGCTTAATTATATTTATTATTCAACTCTTTCAAAAAGTTAAGTCGGAGTAATTGGTTAGTACTGTAACGGGATACAAGAGGTTGTGAGGTCAACATTTGTCATAGTTATTATTATTTTAAGATAAATTTAAATTTGAATTGTAATTGAATGATTCAATTTCGACTGAATCAGATAATTTGCAAATAGTCAATCGGATCAGTGATTGAACAAAAATTGTGTCAGTTTGATCCAAACTGTGAAGAACCGATTAACCATACCGGGCCACAGTCCGGTTTCAATAACATTGCTTTTAAAAACGGGACAGTTCCAATCATGGACGGTTTAACAATCTTGTAGTCATGACGAGGGGCCCATCGAGGCCCATTAATAGTTTGCTAAGAGCTTTTAATATCCGTGGGCCGGATATGGGCCTGTTGCTATCTATTGCTGCTGCACAAAGACTTCGAATTTTATTATTAGATTGGATGATTTGTGGGTGGGGTTGTTGATCAAATCAAACTGGTTCGATAAGAAAGTCAGAGTTCAGTTAAGTAAATGTTTGGTAACATATTTTGAGTTGAGTTCATTTAGAAAAAGAACATTCGAGTTTGGTTCAATCTCATTCACAATTTGACTCAAGACAAACTTGTTAACATGAACAAGTTGGAGATTAATTCGAATCTCGAGTTCAATAATGGAATTTCATGATTCGATAAACATTTATAGAAAAATAACTCAAATTAAAGGAAGGCAATGCCTTTTCTGCCCATGGTTAAAAGAAAGTTGAAAATAAGCTGAGATCCATTGTTTATTCTATCTTATTAACCATACAAATATCCAGACTGTATGGAATCGCATATTCATCATCTCCGTCAACCATTAATATGTCTTGAGATTGATTTTGCAAGACAACTAAATGGTTGCAAAGTGATGGATACTTGCATGTAGATAAATTGTAATGTGTGTATTATCGAATTTGAAAAACTTATCAAGTGAACATATATTGCATTCATTTCATCTCACTAGGCTATCAAAATAAAACTCAAATTCCATTTTTAGTTCATTTTAAAAAGCAAATATTGTACGAACTATTCCTAAACGAACTCTAATCAACTAAGAATAAGTTCTAGAGCTTTCCATTCCAATTACTACTAGCATTCGAACAAAATCCCCTGTTATAAAAATATTGAACCAAAGGCCTTAGTTTTTGTTATAGTTGCATAACATAGAAGATGGAGATAAGAATGGCGGTTTAGCCTCAGCTGTGTTGGAGTTATGTTTATATGGATAAAGGACCCTTTATCTATTCTTATTTATATGTTGTATTCGTTCCCCTTCTCTGACGTTAAGATAGTGAAGAGCGCACTAATCACTGGTGAGAGAGATCAAGATTCAAGTGTTCTCGTGATTTCCCCCTTTTTGTAGGATTTTTCATGTAAATGTTTACATTCTTGGCGTGATCTATGCGGTTGATCATTTTTTGATTTCAACAAGGCATAAGACGTAAGCTATGTGATCTTTCCGTTGTGGTAGGTCCTTGGTTGGTGGTTAATAAGAATCCCTCGTGGGGGGCATTTGTGGATGTGAAAAAAGAAAAATGCGAGGTGGATGTACCAGGAACTCAAGAAGTACTATCTATATGGGTTGTGGTCTTTGTTTTGTTCTCGACGCATGCATAACTCCCTTAAGTTGAGGGCGGCTATTCATGCTTATATGGAGTTTTACACGTGTGGCCTCCTTGTGCCCATGTGTCGAGTATGCATTACTTTCCTTTTTTCTTAACTCTGTGCGGCAGAGTCGTTTGTTGTTGTTGTTGTTGTTGGAGTTGGATACCCATGTGTGACAGATCATATTGCTTATGCGGTTGTTCTTTTGTCTTATGTTCCTATTACTCTTGTGGTTGCACTCTTTTTAAGTTCAGTTTATCAAGTATACACAATTATTCTTAGAGTTGTCATTGGAGGGCATGCATCTATGCATTCTGTGATAGGAACAGAACGGTACCAACTCTACTCTAATACCAGTTGACAGGAACACAACCCGCCGGTATTGTCTCTTCTCGGATACCAGATGTTGGGGATACGAACTTCTCCAAATACGGAAGCGGATACACATACGACGACCACCACCACAAAGGTACGTGAAAGAAAGAACACCATATATAACAGTGGTCGGTCACATCTCACGACCACCAGAGAAAAAAGATCACTATAAGAAGATGAGTACAACTCTCTCTATTCCATCGCTCTTTTATCTCTCTCTCTCTCTCTCTCTCTCTCTCTTCTCTCTTGCTCTCTCTCTCTCTCTCTCTTGCCTTATGTTATTCCCTTTTGATGTGGTATAGAGGCAATGCCTCCACCCTCTCTTTATATAGCCCAAATACAATCTCATAGTTCTATTCCCAATAGGACTATAAATAGAATACAACTCAATAACTATTAGGATTAGGACTCCGATCCCATTAGGATTCCTAATCCTAACTTGACTATAATCCTAACTCCTCATTGAGTTGAATTCCATCACGATCTCTTCATCATCTTGATATTGCACTAGGTCATCCTCGTTATATGCATGTCTCATTAGCAAGATCTCACCAGCTCTAGGTGACGCACCTGTCAATGGGCGCCCTCGACATGCCCCCTCTCAAGCACTCGCACAACTCAGCATTGTGCCTCATTACACAGCACCACAAATCTCTCATGACTTGAGATTGTGTGGACATCCTCTGTAAAGCAAATCGCATTCACTTCTCCTTATTACGTATTTTGTAGCAGAGATACCGATAACATGTCGCTCTCTCATAGTACTGCTCATCTCAGGAATAACTAGAGCTCCATCACCTATCATAACCCTTCCCTCAAGCTTATACTTGTTCAGCATCCTCGTCCCATGCATCACCACGCGTGCTCTCTTTCTTGCTCTGAGAACTCCCCCTTCAATGGTGACTCGATGTCCTCGTGACTCGATCCTTTCCAATGCAATCAAATTTTTCTTGACTGTTGGAATGTGTCCGACACATGTCAAAGTTCGTACTGCTGCATCAAACATGTGGAACTGCACTGATCCAATCCCCTTGATGTGGTGAACCTCTCCACCTCCCATCTTGACTGTGCCATCATTGCATGCATGATATGTACTGAACTGCTCTATGGATGAGCACACGTGATCTGAACATGCCAAGTTCAGAAGCCGTCTTGAATATGACTTCATCTCCCTAGAGCACATTAGCAAGTCTCCTACGCATATTGCGGTGGAATCATCTTGTTCGGATTCAGAATCACCAACCTTCTTCTTTCCTTTCTCCTTCTCGTGTCTTGGACAATGAGCTATCTTGTGACCCTCTTTATCACAATAGAAGCATCTGATCGGACCTCGTGATTTGGATCGAGCTCTTAATCATGTCTCCCTTGATCTTGAACGTCTACCCTCGGTTGCCAGCACATGACCTTCATCATTTGTTGCCTTATTCGTCGACCTCTGTCGAGACTTATTCGTAAGCAGCGAAGAAACTATCTCATCCAATGTGATGGTCTCCTTGCCATAGAGTAATGTCGTCACAATATGATCGTAGGAAGATGGAAGGAAACTCAACAAGATCAGTGGCTTATCATCCTCCTTGAATAGAGATTCTCCTTTCGCATTCTTCTCCACGTTTGTCAAAATCTTATTGAATTCATCCAAGTGCACTTTGAGATTTGCCCAGTCGGTCATCTTTAAACCATAGAACTTCTTCTTCATCAATAGTTGATTCATCAAAGATTTGGACTTGTATCATCCATCAAGATTCATCCAAACCTCTGTTGGATCCTCCAAGTTGATGACTTTGCGAAGAGTTTTGTGAGTATGTTCTTGACCCGTTGTTGTCATAAGGTGAAGTCGTTCTTCCCGTTGAAGGGTTCCGATGCACCCTCGATTAAATTTCGTCATCGCTTCTTATCGTACCTCCTTATATGATCTGAAAAATGAGAGCAGAATCCTCCCGATCCGAACCGTCCAACTCATCTGGAGTATGCAAAAACCCCCTATCTAGACTCTTGAATCACCTCAATCAAACTCCATATGCTCCCGATCTCAATAGTTCACTGTAACCGTTGGATCTTAACTGTATCTGAAGAACGCACACCTATTGCGTCGTCTCCTTGATGTCAAATATCTCTCTAATCTTCTACATTGTATCCCTCGCTGTCATCTAACCAAGCTTCGATACCAGTTGACGGGAACAGAATGGTACCAGCTCTGCTCTGATACCGGTTGACGGGAACAGGACCCATCGGTATCATCTCTTCTTGGATACCAGATGTTGGGGATATGAATCTCTCTATATACAGAAGCAGATACACAAATTACCACCACCACCATAGAGGTACGTGAAAGAAAGAGCACCAGATATAACGGTGGTCGGTCACCTCTCACAACCATCGGAGAAGAAAGATCACTATAAGAAGATGAGTACAACTCTCTTTGTTCCATCGCTCTATTATCTCTCTCTCCTCTTATAGTATTCCCTCTTGTTATGGTGTAGAGGCAATGCCTCCACCCCCTCTTTATATAGCCCAAATACAATCCCATAGTCCTATTCTCAATAGGACTATAAATATAATACAACTCAATAACTATTTGGATTGGGAGTCCAATCCCATTAGGATTCCTATCCTAATTTGACTAATCCTAACATTATGAAGATATCACTCATCTCTAAATATGAGGAGAACATATAATACTTATACTACAAAGTTTGAGTGGATTATTGATAGTGGATTATCTGTCTATATAATATACGATCCAGAAATATGTCATGACTACAAGTTATCATCTGAAGGAGAGAAGGCTACAGTAGTAGATGGGTATCCTGCTATCATTGCTGGGGAAGGGGATTATATATGTTGTAAATTTATTTTTCCTTCATGATGCTCTTCATGTTCCTCATTTTCCTATATATTTACTACCTATTAACAAGATCACTAAAGAATTGAAATATAAGTTGGTTTTTTAATAAAAAAACTCTTGTGTTCTAGAAGACTTGAAGACAGAAAAGAAGATTGCAATTTGTTTGGTTGAGGATGTCCTGTATCACGGTCTAGCTTGAATTGGTCAAGACCTTGCTTTTTTGACGAAGGATAAAAATCAATAAAGACAGTTTATGTTAGTAAAACAATGGCATGAATGCATTGGTCGCATTAGTTTTTCTTTTTTACTACGATTAATGCATGATATTTTTCTGGATTGTTTGAGGTTTTTCGCAGTGTGGGGTGTGCAAACCTGCAAAGCAAATATGAACCATGTTCCATGTCTCTATTAGTAAATTCACTTATGTCTTTGAAATAGTGCATGATAATGTTGAGACCTTTGCAATATTTCAAGTTGGTAAGGATATCACGACCTTTGCAATATTTCAAGTTGGTAAGGATATCACTACTTCATCATATTTATTTACGATTAGTCAAGATATACCATGGTTTAAAAAAACAGACTATATCGGTCGGTCAGACTGGTTGGGTCGGGAACTGGCCCTGACCCAGTTGATTCAGCCAATTTTATGTAATTAATTTAAAAAAAAGAAAATAAAAAACAGGATCTGACCGGTAGTCCGACCAGGTTGACTCGTATTGACCCAGTTTTGATGGTTTAGTATAGTTTCAAATAATAACGGTTTAAATAATGTAATAATAAGGTTTTTTATCACGTGTGTCCTTCTTAACTTCTGTAATTTCAATCATGTCCCTCTCTTTTTTGATATATAACTTGTGCCACTACTTTCTTAGAGTAATTTTCTAGAAGCAACTGTAAACAAATTATTACAATATTATATCCATATATAATGCTAGAATGTGACTACCTTTTGTAGAGTCTTACTCGAAATAGACTATCACTTTATTCTATTGAAAGATTTGATATTTTAAATGATTATTTCATTGATATATAAATACATATACATATATATATATATGTATATGATGACCGAAAAATCCCACTAAATCTGGGTAAAGGTAAAAACAAGGGTCGTTGCGATCCGGATCTCGCGGATCGATCAATCAAGAAAAAGAGACCACCAAAATCAAAGGATCAAACAATAAAAATCAGATAGCGGTCCTCGCTATTTTATTAACCTGGTATAGCGATCAGGGTCGGACTCAAGGAGCACGGGATGGCCTTACGGCCTACGAAGTAGTCAAAATCAAGAAATAAGGAAGAAAATATTTTTGGTGGATTTTAATTGTTTTTTAATTTTTTTTGTGTTTTTTTATGTTTGTAAGAAAATGTATAAACAAGCAACAACCACAATTTATTTAAACACCTAAAAATGCACAGAAAATTCAAATAAAATTATTTTTCTGTTTTTTATGTTTTTAAATGTTTTTGATGAATTTTTCAGAATTTTTCAATTTTTAGTTGATTTTATAAAAATCAAAAAAGAGGAAACGTAAGGGTTACTATGCAGCCAGACTTGAAAGATCAATTAAAAATATAAAATTGATCTATAAAATCCTGAAGGCAATTTTTATGAAAAATATATACAAAAACTAAGCTATCGAAAAAGAGTTTGCATTTTTTATAGAAATTTTAATGATTTTTATAAACTTTTTGGGGTTTTTCAATTTTTTTGGGTTTTATAAATCCAAATGAGCTAAAAAATGGACAGAAGTTTAACAGTAAAACAAACAATCACTAATTTTTTTAGAATTTTTAGACAAATTTTTATATTTTTCTTTGATTTTTCAATTCAGACAGAAACAAAATGCGTATTTTTGATTTTTTAAAAATAATAAAAAGCCTCGAAACGTCCCAAAAATTTAGGGAAATTTTTACACAGTGGCAGGAGCCACGTGTCCAAATTTCACCTAATTTGGATTTGATTTGATATTTTATTCAATAAAAATAAGGCACACAACAAGCAAGGACCTAAGTGCAAAGAAACATAGTTCCTGGAACAATTTATAACAAATAAAGAAAGCTCAGGGGCCAAACTTGCAAAAAGCCCGAAACTACACGCGTGCAACACGTGATTCAGAGATAGAGGGCATAAGTGTAATTCCTATTTAAAAAGATGCAATCATTAACACGCAGGAAGTACAAGGCTGAAAATGCAAATGCCCTAAAACCTCACGTGTCGATTTACGTGACTCACATACAGAGGGACTAAATAGCAATATCCAGAAACTCCAAGGTCTAATATGCAATTATTCTAAAATAAAAACAACTACACTAAACATTTACAGGCTAAACTATAAATGCGATAAAAAGAGGGGCCTAAGTGAAATTACCCCTTTATTAGGGATCGAAGTTCGCCGGCTCAATCCGTGAGCGTTGGACCTCCTCCTGGGCTGCTGAGATGTGTAGAATAATGCTTGGACTCTTCCGCAGCTGGTGGGCACCTCCGATGAGGTCGGGAAGCTCCGGGGAGCTCCGGCGAGGAAGGAGGAGCAAAGCTCCCGTGCTCGAACTGTTGGACCCTCAGATGGGGTCCTTAGACCTGGAAAACAACACAAAACAACTCCTGGGTCGAGGGCAAATTGCCTCAACCCGGTTATGGGTGAAATGGCGATCGGAAGGGGGGTGGAGCCTGGTCTCCGGCAAAGCGATGGCGGAGGAGACCTAAGGTCTTGCTCCGAGGCGAGTCAGGTTGATCGGATGGGTGAAGAACGTGGGTAGAGGTCTCGTAAACATGACTCGATGGTCAGATAAGCAGATGGATGATCGGATCGGCGTGAATCGGCCGGCGACGGCCGACGGTGCGAAAGGGGGAAAATGGAAATTACGCGAACCTAAAAGGAATCGAGGGTACCTGGTGATCGAGGTCGACTGTGGATGAGCTGACGGAGCTCTGGGAATCGTCGCCTTGATGGAGTGTTGCCTCCAGAGGCTCAGGCACACCTTGCGGTGGCGTACGGCGATGAAGCTCGTCGGATCAGTGGCTGGGGCCTCTCTCTCCTCGCTGCAACACTGCCTTCGGATAGCTGTCACTCTAAGGAGGGTAATGGAGGTCTTAGGTGGAAGGTGGAGGCCAAAGATAGCATGGAATGTGCGGCGGAGGAGAAGCTATATACAAGTGCAGATCCGAGAAGATGGGAATGGGGAACGCGGATCGATGCACGGATCCCTAAAAATATGCCCGGGCGTGGATCATGGATGTGGGATTTTTAATCGGAGCCCAGAGTTTGCCTATTTGGAGATCGGATCATCTCACGAAAAATCCGAGAAAATGGGTCGGGGCGCAGGTCCGTGAACCAAGTGGTCCTGGGGGGAGAGTTGACCGGGGTCAACAATCCCCCGTGGACCAATGGGAGGCCGCCATTTATTAAAGATTTGAAATTTCAATTAAAATTAGTAAATTATTTTATTTCGAAAAAGTTTAAACATGAAAAAATTTTATTATTTTTCAAATTATTTTTTAGTGATTTTTATTTATTTTTTTGAAAAATAAATAATGTATTTACACTATATTATTATTATATATAGGTATATATACATATGTGTTTTTTATTTTTATTTTTAATTGTTTATTTTAGTACAATTATTCCATTTTTATATGTTATTTATTTATAACATAAAATTTGAAATAAAAAGGTATTTTTATTTTATTTTTAAGATTTATTTATATGAGTTAAATAAATAGCTTTATATACATCTGTACATGGTATATATACAAGGTGGAAATGATTTTTATTATTTTTGTTTTTATTTTATTTATTTACACCATAAAATGTAGAGTATAAAAACAATTTTTTATTGGATTTATTAATTATTTGCAAGAAGAAAATAAATAGGCATTTTATTCTATATATATGGTCTATGTACACTGATGAGAGAGACTTTTATTTATTTTTATTTTTCTTTAATTTTTTCAATTTTTATTTTAGTTTTATTTTTAAAAGTATGTAAAAAATATGAGAAACACTTTTTAATTTTTATTTTGAGGAAAATAAATTTATTTAAATACATAGGATTATGTACAAGTATGATTGACCTTATCTCTCTCTACTTGGGTTCTTTTGCGGTCAGGCCCATGCTGAGCCCTCCCTTGGGATTAGGTCACTCAATAGTTATTCTAAATATTTCCCTCTTTTTCTTGTGTTTCTTTATTCCTTTATTTTCACACAAAAACATGCTAATTATGTATATTTACATGATGCATGTGTTTTGCCAATTTATGATATTTACACAAATTTACATGGTATTTGGATAAGGTTTCTAGCTAAAATAAAGGAATAAACAGTGATGAATGGGGATTCATCACCCCCCTATACTTTACTTTTGCTAGTCCCTTAGCAAACACTTATTTTAAAAAGAAGTGCAAAAGAGAAAGAAAAAGAAAAGGAGGAGAAATCAAGGTTGATTATTAAACTTTCCTTCATTAAATTGAAATATGGAGCTCAATCAGACCTTTGGATTATTAATTTGTCGGAACCTTCTTTGGACTTAAGCTTAAAACTTAACAGCCTCTAAGTTCCACCAATCTATGGTCAAGACTCCTCAATAAATCAGATTTGAACAAGTCTACATACACAAACTCTAATGATTATGAATCTTTCCTTGTACTGTGTAAGTGATATGTAGCTCTCCACCTCAGAAGTAATAAAGAAACAACCTCCCTCAACCCGGTAACTCTAATGCCTCGGTCTAGCAACTCTTTCCTCGAGAAGCGGAGTATTCCCTTCTAAGTTCAAGTGCAACCGACTCAAGAAGAGGGGGAAGAAGAGAATGGACCATGACCAGTGTAGCCATGTATCCTTGGGAGCTCTAACCAGTGTAGCTGAGTCTCCCGCTGCAAGCTTCATGAGATGGTCAATGTATAACTTAAGCTTTTGCTTTATTTGACTATATACACTCCGGTGGGATTATTAAATTTTCAATCCGACCCACCACTTTTTTTGGAGTTCTTTTCTTTTTGCACATTTTTTTCATGTGCATCTGTACAACATATCTACATGGTGCAGCATATATACAAGGAGTTTTTCCTCTTGAGCCAGTAGACTATCCCTCTTTTGAAGCTTTATTGCAACCCACAGCTTCTGTCTTTAGACTTCATAACCATCAGACCAAGTTGAGACGCACTTCCTTCACTATAAGAAGAAGAGAGGTTCCGCCTAGAAGTACTACCCTCATATGCTACCCCAAGCCAAAGGAAACTACCTCCTCACCACTTCATCCGTGGAGAGCTATGTGTAGAGTGCTGGTGCAAGTAAAGCCATTGTCTCCGAGAGTCATGTGTGTGTTGTTAAGTGCTCTACTTAGGCTCATCAAGATGACATATGCTCATAGCCTAGTGGACTCAAAGAATTAAGTCCCAATGGACCTGAAAAGTCTCAATCCTAAGCCCTATAAGGTTCCTCTTATTATTAGGTGGATTACGGTCTTAACCAAGCTCCATTTGTCAATTTAATTCCAGGCCAGTTTAAATGTCAACTATGATTTAGAAAAACCGTGCAAGTATTTACAAAGATGCAATTTTACAAATATTTACACATGTACAAAATTTTTGAAAAATGTTTGAAAACATGGATGTATGCATGAATGCAGAGTTTTGCAAAATATTTACAAAAATTTACACAAGGTTTTTGCAAACTTTTTGTTTTTCAAGAATTTTACAAAAAAATTTTACTATATACATAAATTTTGATATGAAAGTATTTACAAATCACTTACACAAAAAGATTTTACAATCATTTGTACAAAAATAATTTTTATAAATAAATAGGTATGTGCAATAAGAATTTTTATGTACAAGGGAAAAATTTTAAATTTTTATGGATTTTTAGTTAGCCATTTTTATTTATTAACACACTCACACAAAGTACGGGTTATGGATAAAGTATATATGGAATATATACGACACCCCCATATACTTAGCTCGAACGATGTCCTCAGAGTGATCAAGAGCGATGAAGAAGACATAACTCGTGCTTAGTATAGGGAAGTGAAAAGGAATGGTATATACACAGACGAATCAAAGAATAGAATGAAGAGAACTCGGTGTTTCCCCCTATACTTAGGATCAAGTAATCCTAAGTATAGAAAGCTGTACATGAAGGGAAATCCGAGTGGAAGGATGTACAGGGTCTACACCCCTATACTTAGGGTGAAATATCCCTAAGTATAGGCAGCAAAATAGGGGTTGAAAGAATCAATAGAATACCCGAGAGTCCTACGCCCCCCTACACTTAGGGTAAAGTACACCCTAAGTATAGCATAATCATCAGATGAGAAAAGGGGTGTGGGACTAAAGAATAGAGTGATATGGACAACTGGATCTATACAGGTCAGAAGAACAGTGATAATCAGGCGTGAGATGCAATAGATGTGAGTCAAGAGACCACATCTCATGCAAAGTGAATCGGGGCAACATCAATGACCCGCGGCTCAAGATCTAGATATGGCTTGAGCTGTTGGCTGTTCACTCGAAAGGTAGCATCAGAAGACAACTCAGATATATCAATACTCCCATTGTCATGTACCTTTCTAACCAAATACGGTCCCTTCCATTTGCTCTGTAGCTTCCCTGGAAATAGACGAAGCCTAGCACCAAACAACCATACTCTCTGTCCTGGCTCAAACTGCTTGTGGCTGATATGAGAATCATGTCACTCCTTCACTCTCTCCTTATAATTTAGGCTGTTTGAGAAGGCGGTATCACGAAGCTCCTCCAGGGCTGCTAATTCTGCCCTCCTCTAATCTCCTACATTCTCTGGATCTAAAAGTATATATGTAACAGACATAGTGACCTATGTCTCATCTCAACAGGTAAATGGCATGACTTGCCATAAATGAGAAGAAAGAGAGATGTACCCAAAGGGCCTGTTTGGTTGCTGGGTTGGACTGGGTTGGGTTGGGTTGGGGTACCCCTGTGAATAGTAAATTGTACCCCTGTGAATAGTAAACTGTGAGGAGGATTGAGAGGGTTGAAAGGGGGTTGGAAGGAGGGGTACACCGGTGTACCCCAACCCAACCCAGTCCTACCCAGCAACCAAACAGGCCCAAAGGAGTCTTGAAAGACATCCTATATGCCCACAAAATCGAGTCCAAAAGTTGTGACCAATCCTTTCGGTCAGGGCGAACGACTTTCTGCAATATAGTCTTGATATCCCTGTTCGACACTTCAACAAGACCATTCGTCTGAGGGTGGTATGGATTGGCAACTCGATGGTCTATGCTGAACTCGCTAGCAAGGGCCTTTACCTTGTCGTTGACGAAATGAGACCCTCCGTCAGATATCAACACTCGAGGAACCTCGAACCGTGAAATGATATTCTTCCTCAAAAATCTGCAAACAGTCCTAGCCTCTGCGGTTCGGGCGGGGATGGCCTCAACCCAACAACTCACATAATCCACAGCCAACAGAATGTACTCGAATCCCTGAATCCTAGGGACTGGACCCATGAAATCGATACCCCATGCGTCAAAAACCTCACAGAAGTGTATGGGCTGCATCGACATCATATCACGCTGTCCACAAGTGCCCATCCTCTGACAGTCAGTACACCTCTTCACGAACTCATCAGAGTCCTTGAAGAGAGTAGGCCACCATAGGCCGGATTGGAGCACTTTCTGTGTCGTTCTCCTCCCAGAGTGATGTCCTCCTGCCTCAAGCTTGCGGCAGTAAGTAAGGGCGATGTGGTGCTCCTCCTGAGGAATGCACCGACACCAGATACTATCCCCTCCCTCATGGTAAAGGACGGGATCCTCCCAATGGTAAAACTTGGTCTTCGCAAGGAAGGTCTCAAGTTTCTTTCTGGGCCAATCTTGTGGAACTTTCTTGGCGACAAGATAGTCACAATATCGGCATACCATGGGAGCGAGGTGATATAAAGGATCGCCTCATCTGGGAAGGTCTCACAAATAGGCTCAATGTGCTCAGAATCCTCAAGATACATCAATCGGGAGAGATGATCTGCCACCACATTCTTAACTCCAGGCTTATCCTTAATCTCTATATCAAACTCCTGGAGTAAAAGGATCCATCTAGTCAATATGGCTTTGGCATCCTTCTTTGCCATGAGGTACCTAATGGCGGTATGATCAGTATAGATGGTCACTCTAGATCCAATGATGTAAGATCTGACTTATCTAGGGTGAAAACTACGGCTAGCATCTCCTTCTCAGTGACGGTATAGTTCTGCTGCGCGGCATCCAATGTACGGCTAGCGTAGTGAATAGCAAATGGGACTCAATCCCTCCTCTGTCCCAGCACGGACCCCACGGCAAAATCGGAGGCGTCCGTCATGATCTCGAATGGGAGAGACCAATCGGGTGGCTGAAGAACAGGAGCCTCTACAACACAACTCTTGAGAGTCTCAAATGACGATAGACACTTATCATCTACAAGGAACTCGATGTCTTTCGTCAGCAGATCAGTCAACGGTCGGGCAATCCTGCTGAAATCATGATTGAAGCATCGGTAGAAACCGACGTGCCCTAGAAAAGACCGTAACTGCCGTAAGTTGGACGGTGGATTGAATTTTCTAATGGCATCCACCTTGGCTGGATCAACCTCCATGCCCCTGTTGGAGATGATATGGCCAAGCACCATCCCCTGAGTCACCATGAAGTGACTCTTCTCCCAAGACAACACAAGGTGAACCTCAATGCATCGCTGAAGGACTTGATCTAGGCAGTCAAGACAAGAATCGAATCCGTCACCGTAAACCGAGAAATCATCCATGAAGACCTCCAAGCACTCCCCCAACATGTCCGAAAAGATGGACAGCATGCATCTCTGGATTATCGCCAGAACGTTGCACAATCCAAATGGCATGCGTCTGAAAGCATATGTCCCGAAGGGACAGGTGAAGGTGGTGTTGTCATGGTCCTCGGGCGCGATGGCCACTTGATTATAACCGGAGTACCCATCCAAGAAACAGTAATGGCTCTTCTCTGCCAGCCTCTCAATAATCTGATCAATAAAGGGCAGGAGGAAATGATCCTTCTTGGTGGCTTGGTTCAATCGTCTGTAATCCACACAGACCGACCAAGAAGTGGGTATCCGGGTAGCGATCTCCTCTCCAGACTCACTGACAACTGTAGTGATGTCCATCTTCTTGGACACCACATGTAATGGACTGACCCACTTGGAGTCGGAGATGTGGTAGATAAAATCGGTGCTCCACCATTTCGAGATCTCCTTCATGACAACCTCTCGAAGATTTGGGTTCAGCCGCCGCTGGAACTCACGCGACGACTTTGCCTCCTCCTCGAGATAGATATGGTGGGAGCACAGAGCCGGACTTATCCCCTGAAGATCGGCTACACTCCATCCTATCGCCTTGATGTTCTTTTCAAGAACCCCTATCAGACGGGATTCTTGCTCTCCAATCAAATCAGCAGAGATAATGACTGGGTACATCTCATGCTCATCCGCAAGGAACCTATACTTCAGCGACGCTAGTAGCGGCTTCAGCTCTGAACAAGTAGGTGCTGGCAAATCTGGCCTCTGAAAGGTCTGAGTGAATGCTGCCAAATCTGCATGGGAGAATGAGAACTCTCGCTCATAATCTGAATCTGGAGAAGGCTGCTCGGCTGGACTGTCTCTGCTCGACATGGAATCAACCTCCTCTCTAGCTGTAGGCTCAGTGGAAGTCAGACACGGTATCAAATCATCAAACTCTTCCCAATCAATATCTGACTCCTAGGAATCTGTATCATACTCACAAAAATCTGTCTCGCGGTCAAGAATCGGATCTGTTGCCTGAGATGTATCCTGGACCAGGAATGCGCTCTTGAAGCTATCCTCTGCTGGCGTCTCTACATCAACGAACTCTGAAGGTGAGAGGATGGCCTGTGCGACTGGATCTGCCTAAACTGCTTCGTCATCTGTAATCACAAAATCACAGTCCTGGTGGATGTCTCGCCCTGCCTTTGTCATCTTCTCTGTATCGGAAGTCGGCTCTGAGCAAGCTGAACCTCTGGCTCTAGTCTCCTCGACCGTCTCTATTTGTATACTCTCGCCTTCGACGCGAAAGTACACCTTCCCGCTATCATGGTCGGATACTGCCTTAGCTGTGGCCAAGAACGGGCGTCCTAAAATGATCGGGGTATCAGTCACCGACTCGGGGATCTCCATGTCCAACACAACAAAGTCCATGGGGAATTTCAGCCCCTGAATCGTGACGACAACGTCCTTCAGCAATCCTTTCGGCCTCTTGACTGATCGATCAGCAAACTGAAGGACTGTCCTACTCTGTCGGAAAGTGCCCAACTCGAAGCGATCGAGAAGGGCTGCCGGAAGTAGGTTGATCGAAGAACCGTTGTCTAATAGAGTGTGGTCGAACCTCTTCTCATGAATGTAGCATCTGTCATACGGGGCTCCTGCATCTGGCCTCTTGGCTGGCAGACGGTTCTGTATCGCGAAACATGTGGCACGAGTAAGCACATGGATCTCTGACTGATGGTTCCACCTCTTCCTCCTAACTGTGGTCCTGTCTCTGAGTGATCTCTGGAGTAGAGGGGTGTGCTCCAAGGCCTCCTGAAGAGTCAGCTGAATATGGAATCTATCTATCATCTGCTGGCTGAACTCTATATGGTGATTCTTTTTCTAATTTTCGGTTTTCTTCCCCTTTGCCATGTGAAGTGCTCGTGGAAAGAGGATAACGGGGTCCTTCTCAGATGAAGGACTAGGAGAGGGCCTGGCATGCTCATGAACAACAGAATCCACAAAACATCATCAATCAACACATGTGGATCCGAAAATAACATACTCTTTCCTTTATTTCCAGAAACTTCCTGAGATACATGCACAGACGGAAAGACAAGGACTAGCAGAAGTGGAAATGGTGGCCTCAGTACTACCCTCGGCATGTCGACTCGCGGCATCAGTAACGCGCTCTGGCTCAGCAACTGTGGTGGCGTCAGTACCACCTCCTCCAACTGGTGAAACGACGACCTCAGTACCGTCGGCTGGATCAACGTCCATGATGGCATCAGTACCACTGTCATCTTCTCTCGCGGCCTCAGTACCGCGCTCTTCCTCGTCTGGCACCCTGGAAGTGGCGTGGGGTCATCGCCCAAACGAGGCGCCGCATGTTGGCATCCTACCGCTCCTAAGTGTAACAAAATCAGCATCAAACATGTATGCAGACAAATCACCAAATGAATCACTAGGAGTGGTAATCTCTAAGAACTCTACCTGCTCAAACTTCCTCTTCAGATTGTTCGGGTTCGGCTCAATCTGGGCAGGAATGGCGGCCTTTCCTCTCACGATCTCTCGCATCTTTTGGCGGAACTCATCCATCTCCCGTCTGAAGGTAGCCTACTGCTCTTTCATGAGTCGTGATAGGTCGTCTAAGCCAGGGTTCTCATAGGCTGGCCCATGAGAACCTGATGGGTGGCCTCGCTGGTAGTGAGGCTATTGTCGCTGGTGCGGGTGAGAGGTTTACTGCTGTGGATGATACTGCTGAGGCTGCTCTCGCCTCCAAGACTGTCCCTGCTGATAAGGACGAGGACCATACTGGGATGACTGCTGCTGCTGCTGTACTGGGGGCTACTGCTGGTGGTGCTCTTGCTGATGGTCGTACTGGTCACCCTAAACTGGAGGCTGCTGCTGGGAACTGGCAACTCCGGCTGATCAACGAAATCCGAGATGGTCTCGTCGGATACCGAGCTGGGGTCGGTCGTACCGAATCCCATTGACATCCATCAACGGCTCCGGCTCGTAGGGTGGTGGTGGGAGTACTGCCAAGGGATGATCCGATTGGTAGACCACCATCTGAGTGTCCTCGATGGTGGTGGCTGCGGGTAGTATGGTTGTGGCTGTTGGTACGGCTCCGTATGTACAAGTTGAACCTGTCTAGGCTGACTGGAGCGCTGGGACAAGCTACCACTGATTCTCAGATCTCCTCGTGCCTAAAGACGGGGCTGAGAAGCCGTCTGTGCCTCCTGGAGACACATGAGCTATGTCTTCAGGTCGCGCGGCGTTTGTGCCATATGATCCATCTGTGTGATGCTCTGGCACTGCTTCTTCTCTATCAGCTCGATCCGATCTAGCTTCTCGCTGATGATCCCCATGTCTGTGGCTGCAGACTCAGCCTGTGCAGCTGCCGCAGATGAAGTAGAAGGATCGGCATCGACCCGTGCTATCCTCTGAAACTGCACGGTCTGGGGCTGGGGGCATCCCTGAGTGTAGAGTCGGGTCTAGGACATCACTGTATAGTTCTCGGCCATCTCCTCGTAGATGGCCCAGACCTGATCCTCATCCTTGACGAAGTAGGAACTGCCACAAGAAGTGTTCACCAGGCCCTGCAGCTCTGGTGTCAACCAGCAGAAGAAGCTCTAAACTAGGTTCGTCTTCGTATGTCGTGGTGCGAGCGTCTGTCGGTAAGCTCACAGAACCTCTCCCATGCCTCGTGGAACTGCTCATTGGGGAGCATGGAGAAGTTGCTGATCAGGGCCCTCGCTGCAATGGTCCGCCCTAGTGGATAGTACTTGTTCAAGTACTCGGTGCGGAGCTGCTCCCACGTGTACACATATCTCCCCAAGTGCTTCAGCCAGTTGGCTATTGTGTCAGCCAGGGAGAAAGGAAAGGCAATCATCCGGATGGTATCCTCGTCCACCTTCCGATCGTGGACGGTGCTGCAGATCATCTCAAACTCCTAGAGATGAAGATGGGGCTCCTCAGTGGCGTGCCCGTGGAAGCGGAAGAGTAGCTAAAGCGTGTTCGGGGGGGACTTGAAGTCCCCCACGATCGTCGGAAGAACCACCCACCGGTGCGTCAGTGTCGATCTGGGATTGTGCAACTCCCGCATCGGTCTCGGATCTACTATTGCTGTTGTCGGCTGGTCTGGCTGTGCTGGCTGGTCTGGACCCCTGCGTCCATCGGCTCTCGGCTGCTCTCTCTGCTCTCGGAGCCTCTCCATCTCTCTCCTCATTTCCACCATGAAAGCCCCCTGGTCTCGTATCTGTCGCTGCATCGTCTCAAGGGAGGCTAACATGGTGGTGTTGATCGCACCCTGGTCCAGAACATATGTGGCCATTTATGGCCTCTGACCCTCGGTGTGATCCTCGCTGCTGGCCATGGTCTCTGCAAAGGCAAAAGACCCAAACTCATGTGCCGAAATATCATCTGTCTGCTGTCTCTCATTTGGTACTGGTAACTCAGGAATAGAAGAGGGGTGGTCAAGGGGGAACAGGGAAGAATCGAACTCGGGTTCGGAGAGCGGGTATGGGCTCTCACAAACCAACCTAGATGAGTGGGCTGGAGTGCTGAAAAGCGGTGCAGCCAGAGGCTGCCTAAGGGACCTCCTGCCCATCATCTCGATCGGGCGAGTCTGGCGGATAAGATCTGGAAACAAACAAGATGAGCAAACAAACCTCGGGTTCACCTACTCCACACTGAGCTGAAGATCGTAAGAGCTCGGTCAATTATCTTGTCGATTTTATTTAGGTGATCATGTCAGGATATCAGAGCGGTTACGTGACCAAATAGGAATCCAATCCGCCTACCAGACTTTCCCGTAGAAAAGGCCGCTAGTCTGATCGGGGCTCGAATTTGGCTCTAGCTTAGTGTGCGGGTCACTCTCTCGCGCATCCAAACCAGACAATGAGTGGGTTGCTCTCCCCAATAAAGATTTTTGGGTGAGGTGTCTTTTAGGGTCAAGTTTGTTTAGCAGACTCAATTTTATAGTTTTTTTAGGTATTTTTCAGATCAAACAACACCTAATGAATTTTTCTGTTCTCCTGATTATTTGAAATCCAAAACAGGGGGAAGAAGACGAAAAAGCCGATGTGCAGAAATCAATGATGCATGCAGAGTAAGAAATGCGTACCTGACTCCAGCAGTCTACATGCAAAGTGATCTGCGCATAAAATAAAGACAGAATATAAACTACCTATATGATGTACGTGAAAACCGGCCCTAAACAAAGCAGTTCTGCTCGTGAAGAACAGTAGCCGGGTACTCAAGCCTAAGTCCAGAGTCCTATCTTGGGAGCCACTCGGTGTCTGCCTCAACAGATCCTGCACGCGATGTGTGTGACTCTTCAAGGCACGTGGACTAGAGCTCAAATAATCCGACTTTTTCTTTATTATTTAATTAATTAAGTCCAATTATCGATTTATAGGAACAAGCAGATAATTAGGGATATGGCCTTAATTAATTATGTCACAATCAAAGAAAATTCCTAAGTTAGGGCTAATACCGTGCAAATCAAATGAGCAATAAACAAACGGCCAGAAATCAAAAAACCAACGAAAATCGCGGTGAGGTCTCCCGAGCACACCGATGCTCGGTGAAACAGACCCTGATATCAATCAAGTGTCCAAGTCTGTCCATATATTATTACAATAAAATATCTGCTGCAAATAAATCTAAACTAAGCTAAATCTAAACTACAGCTTTTCGCGGCAATTCCGTAGCTCCCGCACTTTGGCTCTCCTCCTCACACTTACCTGCGGCTTCATACAGAAGGAAGCCGCCTCCGACTCCCGTGGTTGCTTCGGCTTCCGAAAAAGCCACATCGATCCTCGGACCCTCGCAAGAAACATAAACTAAAGTGTGTCAGTCCAGATTTATTGTAAAACTAAGCAAAGAATATCAGAGAAAAATATATATACAAATATGCACAAAAAGCCGCGAAAAAGAAAGCCGCGTAAAATTGAAAACGACTACTAAGTCGTGCTCCCCGGTAACGACGTCATTCTGATGACCAAAAAATCCCACAAAATCCAGCTAAAGGTAAAAACAAGGGTCGTTGTGACCCGGATCTCGCGGATCGATCAATCAAGAAAAAGAGACCACCAAAATCAAAGGATCAGACAATAAAAATCAGATAGCGGTCCTCGCTATTTTATTAACCTGGTATAGCGACCAGGGTCAGATTCAAGGAGCACAGGATGGCCTTACGGCCTACTGATGAAGCTACGTTTCATCATCTTTATTCTATCATTTTGGCCTTAAAAACCCTAGTAAATGCGTGTAAATAGCATTAATTCATGCATTTTAGCATTCATGCATCTGTGTGTAAATATTGTATAAAATGCGGTTTTTAGTGCCAAAATTATAGAATAAAGAAAAGAAAAGAAAAAGAATAAAATATTGTAAATATTTTATGACCCGAAACCCCGAGACCTAGGCATCTTGATGAATAGGTCGACAAGGAATAAAGTAGGGGGAGATAAGGGCCAAAATACAGTGTAAGTACCTATCCATTTTATTCATTCTTTATTCATTTTGGGACCTATTTTTGGTTCCACTTTTTATACATCAAATAAAGAAACTTTGTACATGAAAGTTGTAGATAAATTAATAATGAAAAATACAAAATTGATTTCACAGAAAAATAATGTACAGATAAAAAGTTATGGTCTGAATAAAAATCCAGAATGCCAACTTCCCAGACCCGTATCTCACAAATAAAAACTCCAAATGCAGCGTACTCACCTTTAATTGTATATGGAATAAAATAATCTACCCAATGGTGGTGGTTTCGCATTTGGCGGAGCTACGGTTTGAAAGTTGACTTTTGGACCCCTATTGTATACTTGTACATATTAAAATATTCAACTTATTAATTATTTATTATTTTTATAATTTTATATTTTTATAATATTGTAAATAATACTTATAATAATTATGTGTATTAAAATCAGAATAAAAACATCATTAAAACTCAAATAAAAATATTTGTATATATTCAATACATAGGTACATTACTTATGTATATACCTATACAAAATACATTTGTATTTTATTAAATATACAAAACATATCAGAAAAATAAAATAAACATATATTTGTGTATATAAAAGTATTTTATAATTTTAGAAAATAAAAACCAAAATAAAATAAATTAAAAATACCTAAGTAAAAATAAAAATACTTAAATATATAGATATAGATACCTATAGGGGTATAAATGCAACTTGTAAAAATATACTTCATAAAAATAAATAAAAATCATTATAAAATACTTCATAAAAAGATAAACATTTTTTATTTTATAATTAAAAATTAGTAAAATCATTTGCTATTTTTTATTGATTTTACAAAACATTTTTGGCAGGATTTTCCTGGTTGGTCCACGTGGACCAACCAGGGGGCTGGGACTGTTGACCTAGGTCAACAGTCTGTCCTTGCTTCTGTAGCACTGTTGCGCCTGGGTTTTTGCCCGTCTTGGCGGGTTTTTCCAGGCCGTCTCGCTCGTCCTTTGCCGCCGCTCCCTTCTGCAATGTTGTACCCCTATCATCCACCTACCTCGCCGCCCTCTTAGATCTCCCTAGATCTGCCATCTCCACCCGTGATCTCGCCTCGAAACTCACTGTTTCACCACTCTTTAAAATGAGCAACCCGACTTCGATTCCATTTTTGATCACTCTTCCCCCGCAAAAGCCCTTGTCTAGACCCTCGTCTGGACTCCTGGTGACAGCAGGAGTGTGGAGAGCTTCTCAGCTGGGCGAATCGGCGTCGAATCGAGTTCGATCCCCTCGCCGGAGTTCTCGCCGGAGAACACGCACGGGTGAGGTTTCTTCTTCCCTTTTCTCTTCTTGTTCCAGTTGTTTTTCTGTAAGCAACATCATAGTGGTAATCCCTTTGTCAAATCTTGATCTACTCGTCATCCTTGCACATCGAATCTCGCCGGCCGTCCCCACCAAACATCCGACCCCTTGTGTGAAGTTCCACGAGGTTGGGGCACTTTACCCCCAACCTCTTCACCGTTTTCTTTGCAGGAACCTAGCGCCTACGCGCCACCATCCCCGAGGCACCGCGAGGCTGGCCGGAGGAGGCGGAACTGCAGCTCGCGCCGCCGCCCGCGCTCCTGGGAAGCCCAGCCGCGCCCCCTGCGCTGGAATAGAACGAAGGGAAAGGGGGGGGCTACAGCCACCGTCGATCCTTTCCCCCCCCCTTTCAATCTCAGCCGCCCGCAGCTGGAGGCTACAGCCACCGTGGATCTCATCTCAGCAGCGCCATCCACGCCGCCACGTGTATAAGTGGTGATTTTTGCAAGATAGCCCCGCTCATTTTGTTATTACTAGTTAGCACGCAGACATTCCTTGGTAACTTAGTTATTTTTGTAATATTTACTGATTTCACCCTTAACTTTTGCGTATCGACTTTTATGCCCCCGCCAGGACGCATGCGCGTCATGTGAGCCTAGAAACTTTTGCATTGTACCCCCTGCGGCTCTGGTTTTTGTTGTTCGGCCCAGAAACTTTTTGTCTCAGTTAAAATTTTGTGGGAAAATTGCTAGCGTGTCCTCTTAGTTCTGCATATTTACGCAAAGGTCCCTGCCAGTCCTTGAAATTTAGCATGCTTGTAACATTTATTTGGAGATTCATTTTAACTCCAAAAATCCTCAAATTTTGAGCTTAAGTTCCTGGATACTTGCTATTCCACGCCATCCAATTAGATTTTGATTTTATTTTATTTTTATATTTATTAAAAATCAAAAACATCTATTTTCAGCACTGTTTGCATTAGAAAATCACTAAAAAATATAAAAACACTCCAGAAAAATTCCAAAAAAATATATTTTGTGTCTTTTAGTTTGTTTTAACTCCCAGCCAAAAATCATTAAAAATCTCAAAAGAAAAACACTAAACATTTAAAAACACTCAAAAACTTCAAAAAAATATATAAAATAGTAGAAAAACCCAAAAATAGCAAGCTCAGTTCCTGTTTGTCCTTTATTTTGTCCTTTCTATTGGAAAAATAGTGTGAAAAATTTTGGTTGCTGTTTGATAATTTTAACTTGCATTTTTGTCACAGCCAGCCCTATTTCCACTGTTTAGCCCTAATTCAGTAATTAAAAATACCAAAAACACCTAGAAAAATCCCCAAAAATCACAAAAACAGTAGAAAACCCTAAAAATACCAAAAACATTTTATTTCTGAATTTTTGAGTATTTTTGTGCATTTTTGTAAATGTTTTAGGTTGTCTTTTATTATTTTGCCTTTACTTTCCAATATTGAAAAAGGATAAAAAAATAATATAATATAAAATATAAAATATAAAAATCAGAAAATTAAAAATCAAATACAAAATTAAAAAAAAAGAAATAAAAAAAATATAAAAATCAAAAACCCACAAAAATTTTAGATTGGCTAAGTAGCTTGTTAGACCTAGGTTTGGATTTTTATCCGTGCTTTACACCTTTGCTCCTTGTGTTCGACCCCTACTTGCTTGCCATTGTACATCATTAGTAGGGTATAATAAATTTTAATCCTTGCTACTCTTTCTCTGATTGATTGTGTGGGTTAATTGTTGAAGACCGAGGAAGTTTGAGCAGTCGCATCAGCGACAGTGAGTCTGACTTGTCAGATCGCTATTTAGCGGCTCTCGCTTTCCCGCTTTTCACCTACGAAGTAGTCAAAATCAAGAAATAAGGAAGAAAATATTTTTGGTGGATTTTAATTGTTTTTTAAATTTTTTTTGTGTTTTTTATGTTTGTAAGAAAATGTATAAACAAGCAACAACCACAATTTATTTAAACACCTAAAAATGCACAGAAAATTCAAATAAAATTGTTTTTTTTGTTTTTTAAATGTTTTTGGTGAATTTTTCAGAATTTTTCAATTTCTAGTTGATTGACGACTTGTGCTGCTTTTGATAAGAATCTAAAACAAGCTGCAATATCTAGTTACTTTTGTACTTTGACTCGAGAAAGTCCTGTACAACTATTTCAAAAAAGGGATGTAGTACTACGCCTTTGTTTTGGGTACTCAATTTCACGGGTGAAAATCCTATTCGAAGAATGCACGAGTAGTTTCCAACAGACTGAAGAGCGGAGGGAACGACAGGGCTCCTTGAAAGACCGTATATGGAGAAGTTGGACAAGATTGGAATGGGCATAGAAAGACGGGCTCGGGGAAGTTTCTTCCTCCTATCTACTCAATTCTCCGTTATAATAGGTAAATCAGACAAGCGGAGCATAGGTTGAGTGAGGGGCCAGGTTCACCCTCGGATACCTCCAAACATCCGGATCGGCGGGTGTGTTGATAAAGAGGTCAGATGGGCGAGGTTGTTGGGGGTTATAAAAATCAAGAAAGAGGAAACGTAAGGGTTACTGTGCAACAAGACTTGAAAGATCAATTTAAAATATAAAATTGATCTATAAAAGTCTGGAGGTAATTTTTATGAAAAATGTATACAAAAACTAAGCTACAGAAAAAGAGTTTGTATTTTTTTATTTTTATAGAATTTTTAATGATTTTTTTAAACTTTTTGGGGGTTTTTCAATTTTTATGGGTTTTATAAATCCAAATGAGCTAAAAATGGATAGAAGTTTAAACACAGTAAAACAAACAATAACTAATCTTTTTAGAATTTTTAGTAACTTTTTATATTTTTCTTTGATTTTTCAATTCAGACATTAACAAAAATGTGTATTTTTTATTTTTAAAAAAATAAAAAGCCTCGAAAATGTCCCAAAAATTTAGAAAAATTTTTACACAGTGGCAAGAGCCAAGTCTCTGAATTTCACCTAATTTGGATTTGATTTGATATTTTATTCAATAAAAACAAGGCATACAACAAGCAAGGACCTAAGTGCGAAGAAACATAGTTCATGGGCCAATTAATAACAAATAAAGAAAGCTTAGGGGCCAAACTTGCAAAAAGTCCAAAACTACACGCGTGTAACACGTGATTCAGACACAAAGGGGCATAAGTGTAATTCCTATTTAAAAAGATGCAATCATTAACATGCAGGAAGTACAAGGCTGAAAATGCAAATGTCCCAAAACCTCACGTGTCGATGCACGTGGCTCACATACAGAGGGACTAAATAACAATATCCAGAAACTCCAAGATCCAATATGCAATTATTCTAAAATAAAAACAACTACACTAAACATTTACAGGGCTAAACTATAAATGCGATGAAAAGAGGGGCCTAAGTGAAATTACCCCTTTATTAGGGATCGATGGTATGCCACGTGGAGATCGAACGTCTGAGAACAGAAGATGCCTCTTCGTCGATCAATGGTCCGGATCAAAGCCCTAATGGATCGGACGGCGGATGTCTCTCGAAGATGAACGGTCCGGATCAGAACTGGAGCGGAGGGCTGATCGGACGGTAGCTGGAGGTCCTGGAAGAACTCGACTCTGGCGAAGTTCGCCGGCTCAATCCGTGAGCGCTGGACCTCCTCCTGGGCTGCTGAGATGTGTAGAATGATGCTCAGACTCTTCCGATGCTGGTGGGCACCTCCGGGGAGCTCTGGCGATGAAGGAGGAGCAAAGATCCTGTGCTCGAACTGTTGGACCCTCAGATGGGGTCCTTAGACCTGCAAAACAGCACAAAACAACTCCTGGGTCGAGGCAAATTGCCTCGACCCGGTTATGGGTGAAATGGCGATCGGAAGAGGGGTGGAGTGTGGTCTCCGGCGAAGCGACGGCGGAGGAGACCTAAGGTCCTGCTCCGAGGCGAGTCAGGTTGATTAGATGGGTGAAGAACGTGGGTAGATGTCTCGTGGACGTGACTCGATGGTCAGATGAGCAGATGGATGATCGGATCAATGTGAATCGGCCGACGGCGCGAAAGGGGGAAATGGAAATTACGCAAACCTAAAAGGAATCGAGGGTACCTGGTGATCGAGGTCGATTGTGGATGAGTTGACAGAGCTCTGGGAACTGTCACCTCGATGGAGCGTCACCTCGAGAGGCTCGGGCGCACCTTGCGGCGGTGCACGGCGATGAAGCTCGCCGGATCAGTGGCTGGGGCCTCTCTCTCCTCACTGCAACACTGCCCTCGGATAGCTGTCACTCTTAAGGAGGGTAATGGAGGTCCTAGGATGGAAGGCGGAGGCCAAAGATAGTGTGGAATGTGCGGAGGAGGAGAAGCTATATACAAGTGCAGATCCGAGAAGATGGGAATGGGGAACGCGGATCGATGCACGGATCCCTAAAAATATGCCCGGGCGTGGATCATGGATGTGGGAACTTCAATCGGAGCCCGGGGTTTGGCTATTTGGAGATCAGATCATCTCACGAAAAATCCGAGAAAACGGGTCGGGGCGCAGTTCCGCAAACCAAGTGGTCCTGGGGGGAGAGTTGACCGGGGTCAACAATCCCCCGTGGACCAATGGGAGGCCGTCATTTATTAAAGATTTGAAAATTCAATTAAAATTAGTAAATGATTTTATTTCGAAAAAGTTTAAACATGAAAAATGTTTATTATTTTTCAAATTATTTTTTAGTGATTTTTTTTATTTTTTTGAAAAATAAATAATGTATTTACATTATATTATTATTATATATATGTATATATACATATGTATTTTTTATTTTTATTTTGAATTGTTTATTTTTGTACAATTATTCCATTTTTATATTTTATTTATTTACAACATAAAATTTGGAATAAAAAGGTGTTTTTATTTTATTTTTAAGATTTATTTATATGTGTTAAATAAATAGGTTTATATACATATGTACATGGTATATATACAAGGTGGAAAGTGATTTTTATTATTTTTGTTTTTATTTTCTGATTTCTATTTTATTTATTTACACCATAAAATGTGGAGTATAAAAACAATTTTTTTATTGGATTTATTAATTATTTACAAGGAGAAAATAAATAGGCATTTTATTCTATATATATGGTTCACACTAATGAGAGAGACTTTTATTTATTTTTATTTTTCTTTTATTTTTCCCATTTTTATTTTAGTTTATTTTTACAAGTATGTACAAAATATGAGAAACACTTTTTAATTTTTATTTTGAGGAAAATAAATTTATTTAAATACACAGGATTATGTATAAGTATGATTGACCTTATTTCTCTCTACTTGGGTTCTTTTGCGGTCAGGCCCATGCTGAGCCCTCCCTTGGGATTAGGTCACTCAATATTTATTCTAAATATTTTTCTCTTTTTCTTGTGTTTCTTTATTCCTTTATTTTCACACAAAAACATGCTAATTATGCATATTTACATGATGCATATGTTTTTCTAATTTATGATATTTACACAAATTTACATGGTATTTGGATAAGGTTTCTAGCTAAAATAAAGGAATAAAGAGTGATGAATGGTGATTCATCAGTATCCGATTTTATCTGTTCAAAAAACCGGTCCGGTCGGTCGAACCATTAATAAGTATGATTTGATTTGATTTTTTCCGACTCGATAGGAGTGATGACATCATGCTGACATCATTATTGGTCCGACCTGGTAGGATCGACGGTCCGACCCGGTAGGACTAAACCGAAGACTAACCGGTTCAGTGTCCGATCTGGTTTTTAAAACCTTGAGACAAACCACTACTTTTCTTATGAAGAATATGAGTAAAGTTTCTGATATAGTTAGCGTGTTTGTTGCCCTTGTGGAAAAATAACACGATGTCAATATTTAAAAAAATCATTCAATTAATGCTAGAGAATACTTGGCTCTCCCTATTCGAAGAACCTTTAATGGGAAAGGGATTATTCATGAAACATGATTTGTCTCTAGTTCATAATGGAATGGTGTTGCAAAGAGGAGAGATGAACACACTTTAGAGGTTACTTGAGCTTTTTCTTTCAACAAAATATTTCAAAGAAATTTTTAGGTGAGGTTGTTCTTACAAGTGCTTACTTGATGAATAGAATGTCATTGTGGATTCTAAATGGTGACTCTGTGTTTGAACGCATTTATATAAGCACCATTATCTATACCACCTAGGGTGTTTAGTTTGTAATTTTTCTTCATGCAAATGACTTTGTAGTCAGAAACTGGATTCTCTAGCTAATAAAGAATTCTTTCTCATTTACTTTATGACTTATAAAGGTTGTCTGTACTTTGATTCCAACTTATGGTTGTGTCCTGGTTACGAAAAATGTTACCTTCTTTGAATATAAGGCTTTCATTCTGACGATTCCTTTTTGGGGGGAGAATGTAAAGTGGTCTGTTATAGGATTAGGTTCTTGGATGGCATTGTTTATAATAATCCTCTTTAGGAGGAGATTCAATCTAATGAAAATATATGTCACAATGGAGAAGCTAAAGAAAACAAACCTAATCCTCCATATTGTTCCTCAAATTACCCAAGTTTGAACATACTTACTAATATTTCTACTATTCTTGATAAGGCTAATAATAATTTGCAAGATATAGAGTCTGAACAAGCATCGCTTAGTACTCATATTATTCTATGATATTGATAATAACATTCAAGATACAGAGTTGGAACAACTACATTGTAGCATTGCACAAAGGAAGGGTAAGAGGGTCACCAAACTGCCAGTCGAATATGTGGGATGTACTTGGTACCCTATTGAATGATATATTTTTTACTCTAAATTGAGTACTTCTCTATAATTTTTCTCTCACGCCTTTGGATTTTAATACCATCCCCACAAACAAGGACGGATCCAAGGGGGGGGGGGCATGGAGGGGCACATGCCCCCTTTAAATTTTTGGAGAGAATATAATACATCTCATGGTGCACCTTGGGGTTTTAAAAAATCAAATAGTCTTTCATGTTTATATGTACTCATATTTTGGGATTCTTGGAGATAAAAACTACCATACATGCCTCCTCTTGGATTATTTATTCAAATAACATATCTATTAACATTAAGTTATCACCAAATTCCAGTATATTTTATATGTATCGACTTTTATTAGTAATTTCTTATACAAATAAATATGTAATAGATATTATACGATGATTATCTTATTGTTATTCACATAATTGTAAAGAACCATACAAAATTAATCAACTATTTATCACACTACAATAGAATGTGTTTATGTGATATTTTTTCTAAAAATTGCAACTATATTATATGTTGTTATATATAATGACAATATAGTTCTTTCAAAAAATATCTTTTTATTGTTGAAAGTAGAGACAAATGTCATATTTATTTCTATATCAATTGCAATGATCCATATAATGATGCTTATGTATTGTTACTTTTAAAAAAAATGCCTATTCGCTATTTTTTCAACTAAAAAATAGTGATGATTAGGTAAAATTTAGAATAATAACAACAAATAACAGTTGCTATCGCACTGTTGCTAATGATATAACAACATATATGACACCCATCATTGGTTTCAAGTATAAATATAATTCGACAATATATAATATCACCATTATATATTAAACAACGGATGATATAGTGACGGACTAATATCACAAGTAATTTATAAAGAATAAAGGATAAAAAATATCATTAAAAAACCTTGACATCATTGGTCAGATTTATAAAAAAGGAGTTTGAAATGATTACTAATATTTATATGGAAAAATACATATGACATAATCTACCCTTTTTAGTATCATCTTTATAAAGTTATCATGATAGTATTAAAACTGATAAGTATTTTTTTTAGCTTGTGCCCCCTCCTCAAAATTGTTCTGGCTCCGTCCCTGCCCACAAATGTGGTTGAGGCTAGAGAAAACCCTACTATGGTCTTTGATATGTAGGAGGAGATGAAGGCTCTCATGAATAATGACACTTGAGATATATTTGGTATCCCCAAAGACGTGCATTTGGTTTGATCAAAGTGGATTTACAATCATATATAATGCTAATGAGAAAATTGACATATTCAAGGCCTGTCTCGTGACTAGAGGATACGATCAAAAATTTGGGATCGACTA
This sequence comes from Ottelia alismoides, assembly GCA_037367405.1. Classification (NCBI taxonomy): domain Eukaryota; kingdom Viridiplantae; phylum Streptophyta; class Magnoliopsida; order Alismatales; family Hydrocharitaceae; genus Ottelia; species Ottelia alismoides. The sequence goes on from JAZKJV010009534.1 coordinate 2,182,535, forward strand.
AATAGAGACCTTTATCCCTTAGATGTAAAAATATCTTCTTAAATGATGACTTTAAAGAAGATGCTTATATGAAAGTGCCTACTAGGTTAAAAAGGAGGACAAGTGTTGTAAACTAAAGAGGATGTTGTATGGACTAAAGCAGTCTCTAAGAGCCTGATTTAACATGAATAAAAATAGATGTACTCAAGTGAATGGAGATTAAACTATATTTATAATGATGAATAGTGAGAAAATATGTATTCTTTTAGTGTATGCCAACGACATGATTCTTGCAGGTGACATGAAGGTGAATTTTCCATTAAAAAAACTCTTGCAACTGATTTTGAACTGAAAGACTTATGGAAGTTGAAGTACTTCCTATGTAATGAGATGACTTAGTCTCCAAATGGTATATGCCTAAGAAAACGTTAATGAGCTCTAGATTTGCCAAAGGACTTTGCCATATTGGGATGCAAACCAGCAATTACTCCTATGGAGGTAGCTCATAAATTAAGTGAAGTAGGATGGTGAGCTTCTTAATGATGCAAGGAAAGGAAGGTATTAATGATTGACTGGAAAATTGAACTATCTTACATTTACTAAATCAGATAATACCTATGATGTGAATGTGCTAAGTCAATTCATGCATGCTCTGCTATCTCTCATGTTGATGTAGCTAATATAATTCAAAGCTACATAAAAAAGGATCACTTAGAAAAGGTCTTGGGTTTAAGAGAAAGCATGATGTGCCTACTGGAGGATAGATCGATGCCAAAGATAGTGTATCTATGTGGAAATATTGTTATCTAGCGAAGTAAAAGATAGAAAGTTTTTTCATATCGAGTGTTGAAGTTGAATATCGAGCCCTTGAAAATGGCATTATTAAAATCCTACAAATAGAAATTCCTCTATAGGAATAGGGCGTCAAAGTTGATATGCTAATAAAGATTCTTCGTGACAACAAAGCTGGCTTAAATCTACTAAATTTGATTATGCATGATAGGACGAAGGATGTGCAAATTGACATACATTTATTTGTAAGATTGATGCTTAAGAGGTGTGTTTTCCCTACATGAAATACGAATATCAAGCTATGAATCTCTTTCATGAGACTGCTTAGAATGCGATTTGAGATGAATATAGAAAAGTTGGGTATCATTGACATGTATACCGAACTTGAGAGGGAGTGTTGAATTAAACATATATTTATACAAGTAAACGAATCTTTACATGATGGACCGTTACCCATTCCTCTGTATATATTCTAATCACAACCTCTCTTTGACATTAAAACAGTGAAGAGTGCCGTGGTATGCAATGAGATATATTAGTGTTCATGTGCCCCAATGGGTTGATCCTTACTTGATTTCAACAACCTCCAAAATGGAGTTCCCACTATCCTACAAAAATCAAGGTGAGGGAATCAAATTGGTGATAATTTATATATTGATTTTCTAGTAATATATTTGAGGGATATGCATGAATATTCGTGTGTGTGTGTGTGTATATTCTTTTATTTTATTTCATTATGCACATGCTTGTATAAATATGATACACATACACACACCCATCCTTTTGCTTAACATCAACATTTAAGATTATGAATTAATTTTGGCTCTTCATGGATTATCAAATTGTCAAAATCGCAAGGAGCCCCATTGAAACAATCGTGGATAGGAAAAGATGAAAAGTGCTATCAGATTTAATCGATCAAATATTAAAGTGTTTTGTTAATATAAAAAATTATGCGGTATTTTTCTCCATCAATAAGCATACAATCAACAAACAACTTTCAAATTATAGACAAAATAATGATTTTTGTGAAAAAAAACGTTGGTGTAGAGATAATAATCGCACATGAGTATATGTGTAGACATAAATGAGAAAGGGTTATAACATAATGTCATATTCACAAGAACATCTATACAAGTTATCAAGGAGGTGTATTCTTTCCTTATTTACTTCTTAAGAGCCACGCTAGTTTTATTCAAAGTTAAGATGTGTAAGATTTATTTTTATTTCCAAATATCAAATTTGCTTTGATCTAATCTAATCCGTAAATGAACAAAAATGTGGATGGCACATAAATCAAAACACCATATTCATAAAATATAGAGACAAATCTAACAAATACTTGTGATTTGGATACTGGTATTTACTAAATGAATAAAGACTATTCAGAAAACCTAAACACCCCCAACAAGTTTTATACCTAAAATATTGGATGTAAAAACAAATGTTAAACATAAAGAGTACATATTACTATGACAAATTATATATTACAAATAATGAGAGTATAAGCTTGACAAGCGAAGGAGAGTAGATGGCTACACTCATAGTACACTAAGAGAGAACTTCCTTGATAGACCATAGACCTTGGTTCTCTGACACGATTAACTTTTTATTTATTATTTAACATCGAAAGAAATAATAATATCTTAAATATCAATATACTTGTATTTATTTATTGTATAAAAAATCAACATCCACTTCTATTTACTTCCCAATATTCATATCTACAATGCTATTTGTAAAATTACATAATATGACTTTTTTTTGTTGCAATTACATTCATTAGATGTAAATTTAAAAAAAATTGAAATCTATATTTTGTTGAACTTAGTGATATATATAGGGTATAATGGGTTTACCCTTGGGGAAAGCAAAGTTGGCTACCTCCACCATTATTTTTTATATTTGAAGATAATTTTCAAAAAATAAGGAGATTTAGATCACTACGTGACACCATGTTTTCATTCAAATTTCGTGCAAACAAACATTCATAAGCCATCAATCACGAATATCAAATTTTAACAGTCTTAGAATTGTTAAAATTGATCACTTTTCGATGGACGACTTAAGAATATCTATTTTGCACGAAATTTAAATGACAAGATGGTGTCATATAGTGATCTAAATCTCACTAGTTATTATTGAAAAATATCTCAAACAAAAAAAAGGTGGGGATGCCCCCATTTTATCCTATGTATATGTATATATGTATGTATCTAAGTATGTAAGTACGAGAGAGGGAGAGGAGTGTGTGCCAATGGACACATATCTGTCTGCCAATTAAATTATAAATGTCAAAGTCATACTATGTCAATATCACGTGGTAAAAAAATCAACAACTCATATTAGATAAATCAAGCATCACTTGATGGATGAGCTACAAAATTCCAAACAACTAAAAACTTTAATACAATCTTTATTTTATTGTACAAATCAACATCATCGATTTGATTTATATTTCAATTAAAAACATGCATGTATGCGTTATGAAATTATATTCCTTTTTCTCACACTCATATGTATATATTAAATCCTTAACAAGCATAAAAATACGAATATATTCACGTTGGCTTTCTTCCCTAATTAGGACATGCAAAAGAGAGGAATTAATGATCCAAGCATCTTGAAAGGGAAATAAATAAATGTAAGATGTGGAGCTCTCACTCTCAATCTCGTCATCCAATAGTCCCAATTGTAAAAAGGGCCAAAATAATCCTTTATTACAAACGTGATGTATAGGTATCAATCCCCGTCGTGATTGGGGCCATTGCCAGCCTTGCCTTCTTTATTGGGAAGATCTAAAGGTGCTATTTATTTGTTCATGGAAATTAAATATAAAAGATATATGTCACATGCAGCCCTTCCCTTTCGTTAAAGTTTAGTATTTGCTTTGACTTTTGATTCTCTTTAATCACATTGTTCAATATCGGAAGGACTTACAATAACGCATTTTATAGTTTCAGGACCACAATCGAACAAGATCAAACATCTGGGCCTACTTAGCGAATGGCTGAACGATAGGCATGTGCCGACATGGCCTCCTACGTGGCAGAATTTCATTGGACAATCGTCGATTCCAGCCCGCGCGAATATATCGGGGGAGCTATTTCCGAGCACGTGACGAGGGTGAGCTTAACCTCTCTCGGCATCTTGTCGGCAACGCTGGCGAGGTCCGTCGTCTGTCCACGTCAGCGGAGGATATGACGCCGACAGATGCCGCTTTGTTGTTAATACGCGACAGCTACGTCGAACTCCTACCGAAATGACCGCAAAGCCCCTCCTCGAGATATATTATTATATTCGGTATGTATATCTAATAATACTTTGAATTATCGGATTTGGCCTCATGGATCTCTTGGTTATATTAAAAAGAGAATTTACAATCGTGCTCCTGATAATTTTGATAATATCATTTGTATCTATGCGTATCTCTTATTGATCTTTGCATAACATTTATATTTACGTTTGTAGGCGTATCATTAATGTCCACGGATGAAATGGTTAGAAACAGCAATTGGAGAACTAATATATTATAACTATATTTGCAAAACAGCCTCTAAATTATATTAAATCAATTTTCCTTCCTCATCTGCTTTTAATCCCCGACGAAATAGAGTGTCCTTTGGAAAGTCACCGGCCCCTGCTATTTTAGATCGTTTTAAATTGCTATAATAATTTGTTTATCTTGATCGAACATCAAGACTTTTCAATTTGCAATAAACACGCTAGTAGGAAATCCATGCAAACATATTGGAAAAAATGTATCACATTTTTTTTCTTTTCAAAATTTAGGGAAAAAGATTTTTTAAGATTTCAACCTTAGATGTGTGTGTGTGCATGCGTGTGCGCGCGCGTCTTTTTTATTATTTTTGGGTTTTTTAAGGGAATCTTAGGGGGATTTGCTTAATATATTGTGGGGAATATGTATTTCAAGTTCATACAAAACAACCATTCCTAACACAAGGTCAATCTCAACAATTCTGAGATCTTTAAAATTTGATAGTGTTGATGCAGATGATAGAAGCATTAAATCAAGTTAAATTTAGAATGAGAACATAGTGATATATGGTGATCTAATTCCTCAAAAAATTCATTTAAAAAAATCAAAAAATATTGTAAAGAATATCCGGTTGTGGGTGTAGGCCCCTTCTTTCTCTCTCTATATATGTATTTCTATATCTTTATCCAGTTTAAAATTCAAATAAACATCTGTATTGATATTTACCAAAAAAACCATATATGTATCTTTGTCCTTGAAAAGAAGAAGATATAAATGCATATCTATGTGGAAGAAATTAAATACATATCTGACTTAAAATATCAATATGTATGCACATCAAGATTTGCAAAAGGAAATACAATATATCCATATCATTCAAAAATGAAAGCGGTACCCTATTTTTTGTACTTTTAATATGTTTGATATAACAAATAGAAAATTAACTTTTTTGGGTGTTCAATAAATTTATGAGCTGCATGCATTGAAATTTCTTTTTGCACAGTAAGTTAAAAACAAGGAAAAACACCTATTGTAAATTTTTCACAGTTTTTGTATGATAAACGGACGCATTGATCACTAAGAAAATCACGATTTCAAGTATTTAATTCGTAAATAATACCAAAATACAATATTGATGCACTCCAAAATTTCAATGAACCGAAGACTAAGAGGAATACACATGCACTTACAATTTTCAAAAATATCAAAAACTGAAAATGTAATGAATTTATCACTAAAATCAAAGATCTTATTATTAAAAAAAGAAGCAATATTTTGGATATTTTTTACTATGCCGTAGAGCATGCAATGACACAACATACATACTTTTTTGTGGGCAAATGCACAAATTCTTATGATCTAAATACTCAAAATGAGCAAGTTTAGCAGTTGCCACCGTATTAAATATATTAATTCAACCTTACATAGATTACCTATGGAAAAATATGCGTGAATAAGAGAATCAGTAGCAATTCAACATATACTTATCAAGAAATAAACATAAAAAAGTAGTCAAAAGGGCATGCAAAGAAAGGGATGTCCATGCAATACATAAAGGGCCGAGGTATAAAAAGAAGGAACACCAATAAGGGATGTCCATGCACGACAGGTAGTTCTCTCCATTCTTTCTTTTGTTTTAAAAAAATTAATTCCATCTTTTTTTTGTTAAAAAAATATTTCTACTCACATTTAATATGTTTGCATTATTAGTATAGCTTGACATAAAATGAGATTGTGGCTCGTTTATCTCTCGTATTATTTCTAATACTCTTTGTAAATAAAATAAATTTTGTGGTTTCCTTTTAAATATGATTTTTTAACTAAAAATATTTAAAAAATCATCATAGGAAGAAAACCTTTTATACCTTATTGAAAAATCCGTATAACATTGAAATGGTATGTTTATCGTAATTTGAAAATCACATTTGAGATTGTTAACTCTACTTAAAAAATATCATTTGAAAAGATTTTTTTCATTTTTTACTATACATGATAGATGTAAATTGGTTCATTCTTGATAAAATTTCTGATTCCGTCTCCATGAGCTCAACATGCAAGAGCTTTGTTGACGAAGGTGTTGCATATGGCTTTTTTCATCCTTAGATCTTTCGATATAGGCTGTAATAGAACGTGAGGGGCAGATTAGGTGAAAGGTGGTTGAATGGGAATTGGATTAGATTAGCATGTGTGGTTGTGTGTGTTTACGGTGAAAGGAGGTCAACAACCACGTTTTCCACTAATGAACCTAGGTTTCATATACTTTGATGAAAATTGAGATAAAACCCTTAACAAACACCTCTATTCATGCATTAACATGACAATCTTGTAAGTACATGCATCGGAATAATAATTGTTAATTAACACAAAATTAGCACAAAATATCAAAGAAAGAAATTCAAGACAAGGAGGGATGCATTTGTATAGGCTGACAAAGAAAATAATAAATAAATAGGATGTTATTTTATTTGTTACACCTAACCCCAAAAGACCCGGGCACAATGGTCAAAGAAAGAAAAAATATAAAAAGTAAAGTCTCATGTTTGTATATATTTATCTATATATATTGTACAAATTTCACTAACTTTTAATAAATTCATATCAACTCGTATTCATGAGAATAACATTCATAGTATAGATAATAATCATATTAACCATTAGAAAAAAAACCAAATATATTAACCAATATACAACACTTCAAAACAATCGTTCAGGCTACTTAGAGTTCATATGTGCACATTGAGGTTTTGAGCTATTGTCTGTATTGTACAATTGCGCATTTAGAAGCTAATTATTTCATGTATATATTTCACTCCTCTTTCTTTAAATGTTATTGCTTTTGTTTCTATACTTTATAAAAAAAACTCTAATGAAATTTTAGAATAATCCATAAAATTATAAAAAAGAAGCATGTATATTCTAATATAGTTAACATATATTTCTTTCTTCCCTATTTTATAGAAGTACCCTTAATTCTTAAAATACCCCCAAAAATTAGGTGTTATGTTAAAATATCTTACTATTATACTAAAAATATAATATTCATATATATTATTAAAGAGAAAATCAAGACAAAATATTAAACTCTAAAAACATGTATTATACATAAAAAAGGCCTATGTGAAACCAATGCACATGTTAATAACTTATTTTTATTTTAAAATATTCATGGGATTTTTATATCCCATTGAGACATACAACTTTCTTGTTTATCATTTTTCATTTTAGGATCATTTGCTTTTTTATTTTTATTTTTCTTCTACTTATAATTTGATGATGTTTATGTAGTCTCCACATGTCCTATCAACCACCAGTCTCTTCTGTGCCACTTAGCGCATGCCTAGGACCATCTATGTGCCTTGTTTACTAGTATTGGCCCATCATTTGGCCATTCTTATGCCCCTGTGGTGGATTATCATTGGCAGGAGGAACTATGGTATATCCTCCTCCTACCTTATGCTTCTTCCTCCTACAAGGCTTGCAGTACTACTCTCATTGTTTATTTTCTCCACCTCTTTATTGTGAACCACCCTTCTCTCCCTCATTACAAATGATTCGTGAATCCTCATGCCATCAATTAGTCCCTTATCCTCATCCTCATATCTTCACCTTATGCACTAGCGCAATACACCCATCAGCTTCGTCCCCAAATGATTGCCGCATCCGTTGCATCTTCCCTTCAAGTCTTTCTCCCATGCTTGTAGCACCTAAATCTATTACCTTGTCCTTCTTTGGATCATCCTTATACTCTCCACACAAACCCAATTGTACCTCGCTCAAACCCTTATGCGAATACCCTCGCCTATAAAGCAACTCCATTGCCACAGTTTGACTCTTATCTGCTAAGTTTAAGATCCAAATTCCAGACTCCTCCTTCTCCAATGATAATGAAGAAAGAGGTTGAGCCATGAATATTGGGCTTCGATCATTGGTGCACCAGCCACCACTACATGTAGCCCAACAACAACTTTTACCCGTAGCTATACATGATTTCTTTGCCACCGATTAACAAAACTACCCTGTAGGGCCTCGTGCCTATTAGATCCATTGATACCCTCCTCACACGGGTGAAGAACTGTGAAATACCCTTGGTTAATTTGTCAAAATTAACTTTTAATTTCTTCGATGTAGGCAGACAATTAAGGGTTGATAAAAAAACCACTAATTTAATTATTATGTCAATTAATGTGAGCGGTCAACTTTTTCTTACTTGGAAGGTCCAAGGTCGAACTCAAGGAGGCAACTGTCTCATTAGATTGGTTTTTAGTCTATCTCGAATTTAGGTTTTCAAAGGAACATTTTTTATATTTTTAAATGTGATAAATGAGGTAAATGCAATTTAGCAAAGTTAAGGAGTTAATTTGAAAATTTCGATCAAATGAATTCTAAAAATCCTCAAACTTCTTCAGAATGTGAATAATGATGAAATGAACACACTAAATTTTTTTGGAATTTTAATATCCAATATGAATATTCTATGACTAAATAAATGCAAACAATGATATTCTCAACAATTAATTATTTTAAATATTAAATATAATTATTTTCAAGAAATAAAATTATCCAAGATATATCACTAGGTTATATATCTCAAAAAAATACTAAGCCTAAAAAATGTTGAATTTAATTTCCATTAAAAATTAATTTGTAAAATACATAAAATAATTTTTATAGAACAAAATATGCATGCAAGTACAATCTTTTTAGGTACAATGTAAATATTAATTAATTCTACTATATGTGAATTTTTGATAATTTTGGGGGCTATGATTAATTAATTACGAATTTCTAAGCACCGGATGGGTAAAATATGCAACTTATCACAAAAGCTATTATTAATAATTAACCATAGAGCATAAAATTGTCACAAGCATGCAAACATGTAGAGAATTAATTAAAGAACATCATGCTATTTTTGAAATAATAATATAATGCAAATGATGGTTCAAATAAATATGCAAACATAGGGTTCTCAATGCAATACGGAAAATAAAAAAAATAAATATGCAGACTAGACTAGTATGTAATTACATATTCCTCGAAGGGTCATGCAATTTTTCCAGGGGTCACATGCTCCTCGCATGATCCTGGAATGGTTGGACGTTTCTGGTATATATGTGAAGTTGGGGGGGGGGGGGTCCTTCGTAAATTTCACGTTACAAGTGCTATGCACGTGTCTTCAGCTAAAGACTCTTTCTGTAATATACGGGTACTAGAGGGGGCTTCTTACGATTGTCCCCTCCTGAACGTGATATGCATGCGGGCGGGGAGGAGGGTGGGGTGTGGGGTCTTTTGATGTTGATGCTTCCAAGGTACAGGCGGCGGGGGAAGGTCTCCAGGCGAGGGGGTCAGAGGCGGTGCAGTGGCGGAGGAGAGGCGATGTAGTGGCGTCTGCACGCGTTTTTCGTGTGGCAGAGGAGAGGCGGTATGGCCACAGAAGCATGCAGTGGGATAAATGGGGAGCGGCATGTGCGGGCGGGTGAGACAACACAGGGCAAATTGGCAATGTGAGCTCCATCGAGTGTAAATGAAGACTCGGCCGACACACGATCGAGATGCAGAGCTACCCTATTGTAGGCGCAGTGGATGGAGTTCTTGGCTGGCGTATATCGGAGGCCTGGTCGTGACTACAGGTGGAGAAGCATCTATCGAAGGCAGAAGGTGGTTGATGTCCAAGATGAACTAGTGACGAGGTTGAGGCGAACTAGAGGAAGAAAAATAGGAGAATAAAATAAAGTAGGAAAATATGGGAAATTTGTACATACCTATAAGGGACACTCGAACTAGGTCAGTTTCTTTGATTTTAGTCTTAATTTTGATTTTATGGATTTAAAAAAAACTTTCGTCAAACAATACAAATGAAAAAGAAATCAAGTAAAAAGGGTTAATTATGTCCATAAAATATCAGGTCAAAACATGTAAAACACAAAATACGCTAAAGAGGCTAAAACCCAACTTTCACATATGAGCTTCGATTTTTATGAAAGTGGTCTTCTTTTAAAGATCTTTGAATATATATTACTTTAAAAGTAAGTAGACTTAAATCGTACACTATATGAGGAAGATATGTGCATTTTAGTCTATCTATTTTGAAATTGAGATTTTGTCTCATGAGAGAATTATTTGAGTTAGTCAATTTTATATTTTTCCTTCAATCTTGTTAGTAATATGTACACAATGGAAGTGGTTTGAGGTCAATTGAAGTCGGCATGAATTAGCTAAAAATTCGTGAAGTTGGTTGAAAATGTGAAGATGATTATGAGTGCAATCAGAAAAATATTAAATAAAAAATTTGTTAATTTTTCTCTATTATATACACTTCCAACATAAATTTAAATATTAAATAAAAATATAGAAAAATTGTGAGGGCATCTGTGATATTTATCATTAATGCGTGCACACAGACAGTTGTGGTGGCGCCACGTAGGCATCACTTACTTTATCAACAAATGGGAACGAGGTACGGTTTCGTCTGGAGTGAATGACCCAGATTATATTTGGGCCCTACTGAGGATCCAACAGCTATGGAGGGGGAGGAAGAACAGGGAAGAACACTTCCTTATTCGTCCTTCGATCATGCTTTTCTCCTCGTCCCAGCCACCTGAGGACTCACTGGCAGTTGCTTGTGCTTTCTGGAAGCATCTCGCGTCTAATGGTACCGTCAAGAAAGTTTGGGCCTCGCTGGGGAGAGGCCTGAAACTCAAGGATGACTGGGGCACCTGGGAGCCTCCACCTGCTATGGAATAAGAGCTACAAGGGTCCCTAGTGTCGCATACCTGCAGGGAAAAACTCAGGGGCTAGAGGCGAGTCGCCTCGAGCCAAAACGAAGTTGATGCACAAAGTAAATGAACAAGATGGAGGAGCTCTGGTGAGAGGTGGCAGAGGATCTCTAATTTGCTGATCCACAAAGGACTATATCAGTTTGAAGTGGGGAAAAATGCATTAGGCAAAGGGGAAGGAGATGTAAATGATAGATGAGTCTAAAATTTGTGGAGCCATGGTGAAACATGGTCGAGGGAGCTCCGACGATCAGAAATATTGAAATATAAGATAAACTATGATGCGATTAAATAAACCAAGATACGATTACACCAAGGAATGAAAAAGGAAAGATAAAATGTAGAAAAAGAAGCAACTCATACCTGGTATTCCAGGGAACAGGGGCCACATCGGAGATGGTTTTCTCAATGGTGCCACCCTCTTCCTCCTTTCTCCTCGCCGACACTTCGAGGATACTCATGTTGTCACCAGGAAGACACTCCCGCATAAGGATTGGGGTTATAGGGCTCGACGAAGGATCAAATTCGACAAGAAGGTCGGAGTGGTTATTTATAAACAAAGCCGAGGAGGGTTATTGATCTGGGGTTTCCAATGAATCGAAAATATGCATAGAGTATGGAAGGATTAGGTACGTATTTGGGATGATCAAAGAAGGGTTTGCGTGAGAAATCGATTGAAATAAGATGATGCATCATCCGAGAAAAGAGGAGCAAAATCAGGGAGGTGACAGTTCTGACATCGTAGAGGTGCCAAGGGTGCATTTGATCTGCAGTCAACAAAAGACGACCTCCCATTGGTCCACATATACTTCTAGAAGACAAATCAGATTAGAAAATGAGAAATAATAAGAAATAAAATAACAAGCGAATTAATTAAATAAAATTTATAAAATAAAAAACATCTATTATAATATGTAATTTTTAGTTATGATTTTTATTTATTTTTATGGATTAATTCATGGTGATTAATTATTTACGAGTATACTTATAGGTATATTTATCTACAGGTGGCTTATTTTATTTTTATTTTGTATTTTATTATTTTATAAACTTAGTATTTAGAACTTATTTATATATACACAAATATATTTTCATTTTATTTTTATGAAATATGTACACATAAATAAATAAATGTATTTATTTTATAAGTATAAGTATTGTCAATTCATTTATACTATATACAATTATTATATTAATATATTTTTAATGGTTTTATTTTATTTTAATTTTTTACAAATAATATAAATAATATTTACAAAATTATAAAAATATAAAATAATGAAAAAACCTAAAGAATAAATAAAATGAATATTCTATTCATGTATATTATACAACAGGGGTCCAAAACATAACTTTTGCATCTTAACTTCAATTAAATGAGACCACCTTCATTAAATAGCTAATTAAAATTTATATACAATTAAGATGATTTTGATGCATTTTGAATTTTTATGGGAAAGATATGGTTCTGGGAAGTTTGAGTTTTAGCTTTTCATTTAGTGTAGAATGAACACCGTATATTGTTTTTTAGATGAAATCAATTGTGTATTTTTCTTTATATTTTTATATACAACTTTCACATACAAATTTTATTGATTTGAGGTATAAATAATAAATAGTAAAATAGGTCACAAAAATAAATTATTGAAGAATAATTAAATAGGGATTTTATTGTGTTTTTGACCCTTATACCCCCTACTTTATTCCATGTCGACCCAGTCATCGTGATACCTCGATCTCAGGGTTTAGGGTCATAATATATCTTTGGCATTTTATTTATTTTCTCCTTTCTTTTATTTGTTCTTTTATTTTGACTTTAAATACAATATTTTATATAATATTTATTCAATAAATAATGAGTATTAGATTGACAAAATAACGCTATATACATGCATCTAGCTAGAAATGAAGACCAAAATGAAAGAATAAAGATGATGAATGGAAAATCATCACCTATTCATAAAAAAAGATACTTACAAAATAATATATTTTTAGCCTAAAACTTTAAAAGTGAGTATTGTTTAATTGAAGTATATATGCTCTAGTACAAAGTTCAATTTCAACATGATTGGAAGTAGGGTTTGGGTTTTCTTGGGATTTGGACCGCTTGTAAATTTTTTATTATTTTTATATTCTTATTCATATATTTATTGAACTAGTCTAATCAAGATCAGGTGAATTGGAGTTAGTTTGACCTTTATAGAAAATAAAAAAGATTCTCTACTTATGTTTGGGTTCTTATTGGTTCATGTGATATGTAAATGCGAGGCTATTTTTATTAAGCTATATATTTTCATAAAAATGCAACCCAAAGTGCTATTGAAGTTCCTTAATTGTAACTAGTATACTCCTCATTCATGATGTTGGCAAGGCTCCAAAAGACAAGTTAATTTGACAGAGGTACTAATCTTGCCTAACTTTTTCATTATTCTTTTAAAAATGAACATTGGTATGTACTCCCTTTTTAATTGACTACATGATCCTAGATATAGTCAATGAAATAGTGTCCATGGATGGAGTCTAATCTATTAGACTTTCAATTCCATCCATCAATCCTATATAAAGGAGCACCTCTTTGTTAAATAACCTATCATGTTGATAGATCGAAGTTAGTTTTATAGAAAGTGAATTTCATTTTTCAATTCTAGATTAAAGTTACTAGTAACAATTTTAGTCCAATGATGTCCTCATTGTTACTAATGATTACTAAGATTAATGCAAGATAACAGCTATACATGTACATACAATGGTGTTCCAGTTATCCATATATAACTAGAACATTCAAACAAAACCTCTATGACTCTAGGTATTCTCAAGCATAATGGGACTGATAAAACACGTACAAATCAACAGCAAGGACTAGCTTAGTTCCTTACTATTGAGCGAGTTCTCCTAAGGTATCCTCTAGTGCATATGATTAGGGATGTCAATCTGGGTCTACCCATTGGATACCCGATTCGAACCCACCCTATTTAAGGACCCGAAAGCCGTCCGATTTACTTTTGAACGGGTTTGGGATTTGAATTGACTACCCATGTGGTTATGGGTATGGGTTTGGAATTGCCTTGTGGGTATCCGAATCCGAACCCGCCCCAAACTCGAATAATATATATATATATATATATATATATATATATATATATATATATATATATATATATAAAGATAGATGTGTATGTGTTGCATTTTAATCAAATTATACCCAACTCCATTTCATATCTAATACATATCGATCTATATGTATAAATATCCAACTCAATTTTCTCCTCTCCATCCATTTTTTTCTAATTTAATAATTTTTGTATCTTTAATAAATAAAAAATATCAACAAAAATGAGTTAAACACTTAACATATATAAGCATTTAATATTCTCTATATATTGCACATTTTTATGAATCTATACTATACAATCTCACTCTATTTCGTCCATATGTAAAAAACTTGTATACATTTATAAACAACTTAAGATTTACCATGTCGAAGATATGGGTACCCATTGGGTACATGGTATCCGACGGGTATATGAGTACCTGTTAGAAATTACCTGTTTAATAATGGGAAGGTATGGGTAGTGATATTATAAACGGGCATGGGTTTGGAAAAAGTAATACCCGCCCCAAACCTGACCCGTTGACAACCCTACGCATGATCTCCAATATCTTGTACCTTCTAGTAGTTCTACAATTTAGATATGAGAGGTAGGTGAAAACAAGCCCTCTACTACTCTTAATTAAGGAAATTAATGCCGGTTGTAGCAGGTGTTAGAGAGCAAGTCAATAAAAAATGATCACACAAGAAATAATATGAAAATTAATCAGATGTGTTCAATTGTTTATTTTACTTGGGCAATCCCAAGGTTAAAAACAGGGAGGCAATATGAAGGTTTAGAGTTAATTTTCAAAATACTTAGGAATTTAGGTTTTCAAAAGGAATAAATTTTTATGGGTCTTTTAATTATGTAGAATTTTTTTAGATTTTTCAATAAAAATGCAATTAATTAAAACAAATATGATGCATGAATTTTTCTATGCAAGAAAATAATGAAATGTAATGTGTGAGAGAAAACAAATAATGCAATTTTTTAGAGTTTTTAAACAATGATAGATGAATGCATAAATAAATGGTGCAAGAGATAAGCATGCACTTAATTTTATCACTGGGAGCCCTCCCCTTAATTAATTTCAAAGAGTAATGTTTTTGCTTAGTTCCCAAACGATCCCCTATAATTTTTCATACTTTATTGAGAAATAAAGAACAATGATAGAGGTAAATTATTCAGAGAATGATTGAATAACCTCCTCAATTAATTAATGTTAAAAAATATCTCAGAATGAATAATTGAGCAAGAGAGCTTTAAAATGACAATAAAATCATTAAAATTGATTCTCAACTGATTAAGATATGAAATACATAATGTCATATAAATAAATAAAAATGTCTCACAATGGACTTTTAGGGGGCTTTATGCAATTTTGAGAATCTAGAAGGGATCCACTCTAAATTATTACTCGTGCGGGGTCTTACGCGTGAATTCCAGAAAGTGCAGGGGTGTAGGCATAAAATCATGTGTCTGGTTCATGTGCTGGTGCTTGACTTCTACATGATTTTCTAGAAAGTTGAGGGTTGCCTCTATAAAAACTCTATACACCATGCATGTGACGTAACCAGGACCCGGTGACTTCACTCTGGTCGTCAATGTATCTTGCTCTACGGTTGGAAGATCCACCTATGGTTGGGGTCTCGGGTGGCTTGCATGGGCGTTCCCGATGCGTTTGTTGAAGGTGATCCAAAGGTTGCAATTGATCGATGGCTAGGAGCTGGGTGTGATTAACTTGATCAGATTTGTTTGTAATTGGAAGGTGGCTGTAGGTGCCTCCTAGGGTCTTCATCTTCATCAAGCGAGGGGGCACCTTCTATCGGCTAACACATGGCTGGGGGCATCAGGCTTCGACTATATCGACGGGGACGTGCTCCGATGATTATCTGCTTAAACATGGGGGCTCGATGATGGAGTTAAGATGCCTAGGAGAAGGTGGTTGGTTCTCCTATAATGGGTGGAGGAATGGAGCAATGCTCCCACACGGGGGTGCCATAAGTGGTAGGTTGTGGAGGAAGGAGGTAGCCAAGAAGCAGAAAGTCCAAGGAGATGATGTGTGTTGTGCTAGTTGGGTTTCAATTTAGGCAAGATGAGGGAGGAAAGTAAAAAAAGAAGAATCGATGAAGAAGAGGAAGAGATAAATAATGAAGAAGAACAAAGATATGAATAGAAAGAAAAGGGACAAGGGTATACTTGGATTATTTTGCATAGGATGGAGGAAGGGATTCCTCAACTTCGATCTTGGCTTTGATTTACTCCAACGAAAGAAGCAAAGTGCTCGGTTGCTCACACAATCAAAGCAGTAGCATAATGGATCAAGTCCCTTGTGGATGTTGCCTCATTAAAGTTCTTCGCTGGAGATGTTAGTAATGTTGTCACCACGAAAAATCTTGGTTCTCTCTCTCTCTCTCGTTGCAAGGATGGTGAAGCGATGGATAATTTGATCATAATAGGAGTTGGGTTTAAATATGGTTGGAGATGGTTGATCATAATATAAAGTCATGCTTGGTTCAGAGATGTTTGGGGATGAGGATATGATTGAAGATGGTTGGTGATGGGTTTGTTTTGGTTCCAAGATCTTAGGGATAGGGTGATGAAACCCAGTTTCATGCTATTAACTCGCAGATATTAACCTCCTAGCTTAGACTAAGTATCAATTAAAATCAGACAAATCCTTGTTTATAGCAGAGTCATGGATAAACTAAAAATACAAAAAATAGAAAAATAAAAATCGTAGTGTTTTTAATCCCTAAAAAACGCTCACAAAAATATTTCTCCCTTTGTTTGGCCTGATCTCCATTTTTGATGAACATTAAACTTTTAGAGCTCATCGAGACCTACAACTTTTATGTTTTGACTTTTTCCAAATCCGGCCTTCTTCTCCTTCATATTTCACATTCTTCTTCTCAATAATCTGATAGGGCCACATGGCGCCTTCTGGTTGCACCACGCGGCCCGTCTCTTCGCACGCCATGCATCCGCCTTTTCAACTGCCCGATCAACTCTAGGCACCCTAATCCCCGTTGTCATTTCCCACAACCCATCCTCACCATCCGATCCAGCCCTTGATCTCATCAGGTCTGTCTGTGAGTGCCTCTTTTCCAGCTCGCTACGTGTCTCCATTATCACCGCACAATATTCTCCATCTTCACCGCACATCTGAAGCTGTGTTCTCAACCCTCCGATCGACATCTTCCTCTCATCGCGACCACTTGTCTCTGCCCACATCTCCTTTCGCCATGTGGCTATTCCCTTCATCACTCGATCAGGCCTCCCTAGATCTGATCGTAGCCTCTTGTTAGCACCTATATCTCAGCCGTTGGATCGTGAGAACCAACGGTGGAGGCTTCATCGTCTATCTCCGCTCACCCCTCTCCCACGATCTCCACCTCGAGAATCAACCTCCCTCTTCCCATTTCCCCCATTTCCTTAGCCATCTTCTCCACTAGAGAACTACCCCACGTCCAAGCCCAGTCATCCCTTATCCTCGTGGGACTCATGGATCACCACTAACCCCTCTTTATCGCTCCATAACCTCCACATAAGTCACATTGCCACTCGTCGAAACCACTACCTTGTCCCTAGAAATACTCCGTCTCCGCTGCCATTCACCTTCGTCCACCTCTACGAGGGGCAAGGCCCAGCCCTCCTCCACCTCCCTGTGACAGGGGGAGGTTCGATTGTAGGTGCGAAGATGACCATATACCCTCGGTGAGACCCGCAACTTTCGAGGCTGCGCCGCGGATCTCCGCCTTTGCTCGAGCTGCTCCAACTGGCTGATGGAGTTCAGCGAAGACCCGGGGTTCACCTCGAACCCCAAGCCCAAGCTCCTTGCCCGCCATTGCTCAAGTAAGGTCCTACGATCTTCTTTTCATTTTCTTCTTTTTTTCTCTTAATTAATTAGGCTTTCACATGCCAGTTCACCCTCTATGATTTATCCCTTTAGCTTCACCTCCTCATTACCATTCATACGCTACCATTCATGCAACTTCCCCTTACTCCATAACCTCAAACCACTCCACCGCCCATCTCCTCCGAGATAGTCAGAGAAGATGTTTCAGGTCACCATGTTCTTCGTCCACCAGGCCTGTCATCCCATTCATTTCCCTATATATTTGCTTCAGCTATGTGGATTAACTTCACAGGTACTCAACCGTCAATGACCGGAGCCTCCTTGGTGAGTTCCATATCATGCATCTGAGCGTTGATGGCCTCTTTCAGACCCTGCAGCAGATCGCCTGGACTTCAAGCTCTATCGACGATCATCCCGGATGCTTCATGGAGCTCCATTAAAGACGAAAAGGAGTGGCAGAGCTAGGAATGCATCATCGGAGGCATGACTTCATCGTCAGTCGCAGAGGAAGATGAAGTTACAACTGCCGTTGGATGTACCTCCCCGGTGTCCATCCAACGACCCACATTCGGCCACGTCACCTACAACCGCAATCTACAGCCGCCATTAGATCTACTAGATCGAACGACCATCATAGAGCCACATTGTCGCCCCTTCTTCGTTCAGCCACCGTCCGATCTTCCTTGATCAGACGGTCTAAACGCAGCCACGTGTTAATGCTAGGTGTAAGCACCACACCTTGAGGCTTGGAGCTCCAAGACACAACCGAGCCATCTCCGAACCTCCTCTAACCGGCATCGACCTCCGAGCCTCCCCCAAGCCTGCATTGGAAGCTGAACCTCACCCCCACGTGCTCGGTCACGTGCGGTCCGGGTTTATTACAGGGAGCACCCTCATACTTCTTCAATTGGGAGACAGGTCCAGACACCACGTGATAACCACACGCCTACATTCAAACCCTCATAGGTTTTAATATCTGAAAAAATACCCCCGCACATGTAGGTAATTTACAAGGAAGGCCTCACAAATTTTGAAAATGATATTTTAGTCCTTCTAGGGACCTGTTTGCCATGTTTTTGCTATTTATTCCATGTTTTCCTTGTATTTATGCCCCTAGTTTGTTTATTGCATATCTTGAGCATACGATCTCCATTTTAGTTGATTTCAGTCTTGTTTTGAAGATAGGTTGATTCTCTTTTGAATGGCATAAATTAATATTTGTTGTGACACTCTAAATGTTGATGCATTATTTTAATAGCCAAGTGTCCCTTATTTAGTATTTTTATGCATTGCCTGAATTAATCTATAAGCTTGCTTAATGACTTGAGCCCGAATTTCACTAATGTTTAAATTGCTCATTATTTTATACAATCCCGGTATAGTTGCATCATTCTCATTTTGCATTTCCTTGCATATAAAAAAAGCTAAAAAAAGTGTCTTTTCATGTGTTTGCATTCTATGTCTCTTTCATGCATTATTAACCTACGAGTTGTTAATCTGACACTTAATATAAGTAATTTGAGTCTAAATAACACTTAGAAGGCTCGTGCCACTGAGTTCGACCTTGGGCTTGCTCAAGTAAAAAAATCGACCGCTTCATTTTGATTGATAAATTTAAATCAAGCAGTTTTTGACGCATCCGATTCGACCAACTACAACGCACTAAAATGACTTAATAAGAGGCCGAAATTAGGGCTCATCAAATGGCGCATTTGCCGGGGACACGGCTCATCTTTCGTATTCAGATTTTTATTATTTAATTAAGTGTTCATTTTTAATTTATAGGTCATGTTGTTGTCTTGCATTATTAAAATATCTTTGATGGATATCTAACATTTGTTTTTGTGGTAGGGCCATGGTGTTCAAGGAAGCGAGGAGCAAGTGTTCCCAGCTGCGAGGAGCCACAAAATAAACTTTGGAGGAAATCGAAAAAAAACGTGTCTTGTATTTTATTTTTTTTAATGTAATAGTCGTCTTTACAGTGGACTTCATTCGAAGAGTCGTGCGTGTAAATGAACAAAGTTCTTCGTGGTTGTGTGGGAATCGCCCCACTTGAGTGTCGACCTAGGATCAGGCACACGGCTCTTCGAGCTTCTTTCATTCCTTTATGTTTGATCGTAGGTAGGACACACTATAATCAAGTCATACGTAAACATCGCTTCACTTAGCCAAAATTAAAAGATGTTCTTCCCCACTAATAGAAGAATGTTAGGTGTGGTTTCTTATCGACTTGCATACATATGATTTTGATTTTTAATTCAGTTCGATTTTTCATGAATTTGGCTCAAG
Source organism: Ottelia alismoides (assembly GCA_037367405.1). Lineage (NCBI taxonomy): Eukaryota > Viridiplantae > Streptophyta > Magnoliopsida > Alismatales > Hydrocharitaceae > Ottelia > Ottelia alismoides. The sequence continues at coordinate 2,202,821 of JAZKJV010009534.1, forward strand.
GCACTGCATGTTTTATCTCTTAGCATAGGTCATGAGTTTATCGATTGCATGGATTTTCTCAACATCCCTTCATGGCTTGATCACCTAGGTTAATGAACAATGGGAATGAGCGGTTGACAATGTTTGCTTGATTTATGTTCACATATTAATCAGTGATAACCTTAAGCAAATAATTGAGACTGTTAATTGCAAGTTGACCTAAAAGGGAGTAAAATCTTGTTTTGGGAGAGAAACACTCTTATTTATGTAGGATGATTTTATTCGACATGTTTTAAATCCTAACGTAAATTAGAATATTTTAATCACCAATAAAATTGACAAGATAATTAACCAACACATGTTGATTTCATGTGTGAGTTAGTGAATTTAAGGGTATTGCATGTTGATTGAGCCTTGATTGCTTCGACACTCTCCCCTAGACCTTAGATACTCTATTCATCTCTGAAGATTCATCCGCTCATTTATATATCCATCCTACTTCTTCGTTCACCTCAGGTCTCCTCCAACATCAATTATCAATCTTTATACTTAGGCTACTCTCAGCCTAAGTATAGGGGGGACCTGAGTCCCCGTGATTTTCTTACTCATCTTTCCTTGCCTTGATACTTAAGTTATTTCTAACCTAAGTATATGGGGAGTTCTCCTTAATTCCAGTATATGTTCCTTTATTAAAATGGAACTATGGCTTTGTATCATCTAGTGCTATGAAGGCATAGCAAAGTTTAAGTATAGGGGGTATACCATACCGTATATACAATATATGTACTTTAGCTATATTAAATTTTGAAAATTTTTGAAAAATTTTAAACTTTTCGGGATAAAGTATAATCTATTGAACTAAATGGACAAATGTTTTCAAGTCTTTTCTATACTATGTTACACTATTTTCAAGAAAAATATTTTTGAAAATGATTTGAAAAATGGGTTTCTCTTGTTTTGAAATATCGTTTGAAAAATATTAGGAAAATCTTTATTTGTATAACATGGTTTGGAAAATTATTTTGATTTTAAGGAAAGTGAGTCTAACTTATATTAATCCATAAAAATAAGAAAAACCAAAAATCCTTTAAGAGTCAAATTGACCACTAAAACCAAATAAGTAGTTGTGTTCAATGAGGGATCTCCCTTAGCAGAGTAGGTGGTTTAGAGGACATCGCGTAAGGCTCCGTCCTCAAGCAGCGGGCTACGGCCTGTACTTACACCTATACTAGCTGAATGCATATGCACCTACTCATTTAAATTTAGGCAATCATTATCTCTTTTAAAGTCTTCAAAAAAAACTTTTTGGATGACGAAGTTGGATTAAATCCCCTAATTTTCACTTCCACTTAGGATTAGAAATGTTCGAGAATACTCGGTTTATGAGGTCTTGAGATTTTAGGTTAACTAGCCTTAGCCATCAGGGTCTTAGAATTAATCATCCATATTTCCCTAGGTTTCTAGATTTACGTGCTATATTGCATGCTTAGTCTCCTACCTTAAAAATATGACCATCACTTTACATGCATGACAGCGATCTTGATGAGATGAGTTGAAATTTCACTTGAGGGACTGGGATGAGGGATTTAAGTCTGGACATGATTTAATGATGCTCGAGGATGGGATAAAATCATTAAAGGCTTCATAAAACCTGAGTGTCAGCATTTTATCCAGTATGAGAACTTGGTTCTTATGTTAATCTCTTGATATTAACTTAAGTGTCAGGGTATGAAAAATAAATAAAAAATATTGATCAGTGTACATCAACTCTTAGTAAAAAGCAATGGAGCTAGCCAAAAATAATGCAAATCAAGGAAATATCAATATTGAAAATAAAGCTCTTCTTCTACAAAGTCAAATATCTAAAGAGATTCCACAAAAGGAGAGCACTCCCAACCATTTCAAAGTGTCCACTTGGACCACCGCTATTATGGCCAAGAGTCGGGCTTGCACAAAAAAAGGGCTCTGCATCGTAAATGCTTCAAGTCTGGGTGTAGAAGGTACGATAGTTACTCAGAAAAGGCACATCCCGGTGTATTCCCAGTAAAACAAGTGCAAACGACTCCAACTTCTCTTGACAGACGCAATGATCAACACCAAAATATGCGTAGAGTAATAAGGCACTCGAGAGGATCCTTGTTCTAATGAGCAAGAGAGAAGAAATGACACAATCCTAAAACCCTCCATCAACTGGCATGCCACTTACACTTCTAAGTTTGACAACTAAAGAGACGGTGGATTGGACAAAATATTTGATTTATTTCCTAGAGTTGAGGATTGGATCCTTAGGAGAATTTCTTGGACCGGGACCTTAGGTGACGTTGCGACTCTACTCTCGTGAACACAGTCAACACCTAAATTCATATCCTTAGTTTATATGTATCAAAGAGAGAGTTTGGAAAATTAGAGGAATTGGATGCCTCCTGATTAAGGCTGGGTTGAGCTCTGAGATTTTGGATCTCTCGAATTGGGATTTCTTGAACGGATCAGGTCCTGTACGCACATGCATAAGGGGGTTAATCCAGCTCATTCATTTTTTGTGATGCTCGGGGACGAGCATAGTTTAAGTATAGGGGATTGATGAAACCCAGTTTCATGCTATTAACTCACAGCTATTAACCCCCTAGCTTAGACTAAGGGTCAATAAAAATCGCACAAATCTATGTTTATAGCAGAGTCATGGAATAAATTAAAAATACAAAAAATAGCAAAATAAAAATCGTAGTGTTTTTAAGCCCGTAAAAATACTCACAAAAATATTTCTCCCTTCATTTGACCTCATCTCCATTTTTTGTCAACATGAAACTTGTAGGGTTCATTGAGATCTACAACTTTTATATTTTGACTTTTATCCAAATTCGGCCTCCTTCTCCTTCATATTTCACATTCTTCTTATCAATAATCTGATTGGGCCACGTGGCACCTTCTGGTTGCGCCATGCGGCCCATCTCCTTGCACGTCACGTGCCTGCCTTTTCCACTGCCTGATCAACTCTAGGCGCCCTAATCCCCGTCGTCATTTCTGTAACCCATCCTCACCATCCGATCCAACCCTTGATCTCATCAGGTCCGTCTGTGAGCGCCTCTTTTCCAGCTCACCACATGTCTCCATTATCGTCGCCCGATATTCTCCAACTTTACCGCACATCTGAAGCTGTGTTCTCAACCCTATGACCGACACCTTCCTCTCATCGCGACCGCTCAACTTCGCCCACATCTCCTTTCACCACGGGGCTATTCCCTTCACCTCTCGATCAGGCCGTACTAGATCTGATCATAGCCTCTCGTTAGCGCCTATATCTCAGCCGTTGGATTGCGAGATCCAACGGTGGAGGCTTCATCATCTACCTCTGCTCGCCCGTCGCCGACGATCTCCACCTCAAGCATCAACCTCCCCCTTCCCATTTCCCCCATTTCCTCGGCCATCTTCATCACTAGAGAGCTACCCCATGTCCAAGTCCAATCATCCCTCATCCTTGCGAGACTCATGGATCACCACTAACACCTCTTTATCGCTCCATAACCTCCACTCAAGTCACGCCACCACTCATAGAAACTACCACCTCATCCCTAGAAATACGTCATCTCCATCGCCACTCACCTTCATCCACCTTTATGAGGGGCGAGGCCCAGCCCTCCTCCACCTCCTCGTGAAAGGGGGGGGGTTTGATTGCATGCGCGAAGACGACCATCTACCCCCCGTGAGGCCTGTAGCCTTCGAGGCTACGTCGCAGAGCTCCGTCTCCGCTCGAGCTGCTCCAACTGGCTGATGGTGTTCAACGAAGACCCGAGGTTTGCCTCGAACCCCAAGCCCAAGCTCCTTTCCCACCATTGCTCAAGTAAGGTCCTACGATCTTCTTTGCATTTTCTTCTTATTTTCTCTTAATTAATTAGGCTTTCACACACTAGATCACCCTCCGTGATTTATCCCTTTAGCTTCATCTGCTCATCACCATTCACGCGCTGCCATCCACGCAACTTCCCCTTCCTCCATAACCTCAGCCACTCCGCCGCCCATCTCCTTCGTGCTCGTCGGAGAAGATGTTTCAGGTCACCACGTTCTTCGCCCACCAGGCCAGCCGTTCCATTCATTCCCCATATATGTATGCTTTGGCTATGTGGACTAACTTCACAGGTACTCAATCATCAATGGCTGAAGCCTTCACTGGAGCCTCCTTGCGAGTTCCATATCCTGCATCCGAGCATCGATGACCTCTTCCAGACCCTGTCGCAGCACGCCCGGACTTCCAGCTCTATCAACGATCATTCCATATGCTTCATGGAGCTCCATTAAAGTCAGAAGGGAGTGGCGAAGCTTGGAATCCATAACAGGAGGCCTGACTTTGCCACCAGTCGCTTAGGAAGATGAAGTTACAACTTCCGTTGGATGCACCTCCCCGGTGTCCATCCAACGGCCCACGTTTGGCCACATTGCCTACAACTGCAAGCTACAACCACCGTCTGATCTACTAGATCGAACAACCATCATAGAGCTACGTTGCTTCCCCTTCTTCGTTCAACCACTATCTAATCTTCCTTGATCAGACGGTCTAAATGCGACTGCGTGTCAATGCTAGGTGGCAGCACCACACCTCGAGGCTTGGAGCTCCAAGCCACAACCGAGCCATCTATGAATCTCCTCTGAGCCAACATCGACCTCCGAGCCTTCCCCAAGCCTGCATTGGAAGCCGAACCTCACCTTCAAGTGCTCGGTCACGTGCGGTCGGGGTTAATTGCAAAGAGGCCCTCATACTTCTTCAACTTGCAGATAGGTCCAAACACCTCGTGATACCCACGCGTGCCGGTGGTATTTTGCATTCAAACCCTTGCAGGTTTTAATAATTGCAAAAATATCCCTGTGCATGTGGGTAATTTACAGGGAAGACCTCACGACTTTTGAAAATGACATTTTAGTCCTTCCTGGGACCTGTTTGTCATGTTTTTCCTATTTATTTCATGTTTTTCTTGTTGTTATGCCCTTGGTTTATTTATTGCATATCTTGAGCATACGAGCTACGTTTCAGTTGATTTTAGTCTTTTTTTGAAGCTAGCTTAATTCTCTTTCGAATGGCATGGTTAATCTTTGTTGTGACACTCTAAATGTTGATGCATTATTTTAATAGCCAAGTATCCATTTATGCTTTGCGTGAATTAATCCATAAACTTGCATAATGACTTGATCCCGAATTTGACTAATGTTTAAATTGCTCATTATTTTATACAATCCAGGCCTAGTTGCATCATTATCATTTTGCATCTTCTTGCATATAAAAAAGCTAAAAAAGAGTCTTTTCATGTGTTTGCATTCTATGTCTCTTTCATGCATTACTAACCTACGAGTTCTCCAGTTGTAAACAAGGATGTGGGTAATAGTTTTAGGTGGTTGGTGAGGATAAATAGAGACCATCCTCATCGATTTAGAGAAGGGGATAAGACGTTATGCCGGTAGTTTTGATCTATTTGGTAATGAAGAAGGGGATAGGAATCGGGGTTGGTTGGGTAAGGGTGGTTGTAGGTTTTAGGAGATGGGGTAAGGAGGAGATTTGGATAAAGGAGGTGGTGGCCATTGGAGGAGATATCAGATAAGGGGAGGAGGATGGAGAGAAGGGGTGGTGCGACATGACGCCATAAGGGAGGCTGTGCGCATTGGATCCGGCCGGAGGTAGGAGAAGAAGCAACATCCATTGGATCATGTGAGATCTAATGGTGGGGAACAACTCACTTCAGGAACACATGAATGGGTTGAGTCCAAATTGATGTGGGTTTTTGGATCACTTCTGATTCAACGGTCCAGACAGTTTGCACTATATGATAGAAATTTGATTGGGGGTCTGAGATGGGCAATGGGGGTAATGCCACGTATGCAAATGTTGACAATAGACTTTGACCATTCATGGAAAATAAAGAAAAAATGAATTAAAAATAGAGAATGTCATCAAATACAAAAATGCCCAAAATAAAAAATATTGACCTAAATGCACTCTACAATGTTCATGAAGGATGCAGATACAAATGGGCTCTAGTATGTAAGTTATGAATTTTTGGTGGTATTATATATATAATACTATTTTTATTTTTTATTTTTTATGTTTTTGTAGATGAATAAATGCATAAAATCAAACATCATGTAAAGTAATGCAATAGATAAAAATTTAATTTTTCTGGATTTTTATGAGTTAAGATAATGTCAAAATAAATCGGTGATGTGAATTATATACATTTGAATTAGGTTAGTTAGATCAAGTCAGAATTTATATTTTTCTATATAAAGTTAGGTTCCAAAATCCAAATGTCATAAATGAACTTTGATTCTTTTGAATTTTGCTCTTGATGAATTACAAATTTGTCAATTCTCTATACTTAAATCTTGCTCGTCTCCGAACATCTAAAGAATGAAGAGGTGAAATGAGATTGAGTTCCATACCAAGATCATGAACAAAAGGTGAAAATAGAGCTCGATCTGACCTTTGGATTATTAGTTTAGTAGAACTCATGTGAGAATTAGGACTTTAAAATCAACACTCTTCAAGTTCTACAAGTCATTGTATAGGTTCGTCTCATAAGTCATCTTAGATCCATCCCCTCCTGAAGCATACTCCATGGACATTGAACCATTGTCTCTTGTATATAAAGGGTGTTAACTCTCCCCATCCGAGATGTCGGACTGTTGTGCAATCCTCTCCCTCGGTAACTCATCCTCATGGTGTTAGGTATTTTATTCTAAGTTCAAGTACTACTAACACTATAAAAAGATAAAGAGTGACGAAATTGGAACTTAGCCAGTATAGCTAAGTCTCTATTTGAAGCACGATCAATGTACTCGAGTTTTCTCTATGTAGGCAATGGACCATTGTGGTCAAGAGATTGGATTAGAAATTTTTTCTCTACATTTGTTTTGGGGCCTTTTGGTTTTCTTTAAAATTTTGCCCATTTGTTCAGGGTACTTCTTTGGGTATAAAAGTGAATAGCCATGTGAGGTGGTTGCATTGACCCCCCCCATTGATTTAATGTCTAAGTACTAACATACTATTCCTCATTCGAAACATTATTTCAACCTTTACTCCAGTCTTTAGATGTCCATGCTATTAGAAACAAAGACCACATATTCTTCTAACACCCCATCTGAGTTGAGCTAAGTGCACAGTGCTAGAATCCAGATTAATTCTCCATTCAAGAGTCACATGTCAGAATGAGGAAATCAGTTTAGACACTAAGAGTCGAACTCTAAACACTATCGTGTGGAACTTAGAGATTTAAGTCTAGAACCCGAAGCTCTAAAATCCTACTTCTTGGTGAAGTTCCTCTGAAAATTAAGTGGATTAAAGACAAGTCAAGACCCCTCTTGATTTTTGACCAAAAGTCAGTTCAGAACCTAATGACTTTTTAATAATGCAAATGCATGGTATACCGGAGGAAGTACATATGCATTTGGTACATTGTTTGAATGATTTTTTTAATTTTTACGTTTTTTGTGTTTTTTTGTTTTTTACGAGTTCTAATATTTTACAATGATTATACATATTGAAAAGTATTTAATATATTGTACATATTTTATGAATTTTATGGGTTTTACAAGAATTACCCACACTCCATATTAAGTTAGTATTATATACAGAAAATACATTACCATATATTACAGTGCAATCCAGAGTATGTACGTAAATGCAACTCACCTCCCCTATGCTTAGTGTATGCTAAGTATAAAGGGGTGAAAAAGAAGAAAGGAGGGGGTAGAAGTCACACCCCCATACTTAGGCTCTAGTCAACCAAAGTATATAAGAGAGCGAAAATAGGGCGGTTGAGGACAAGAAAAGAGATGATGAGTACACACAGGGTGGGTGTCGATTCCCCCATACTTAGGTCGTTGCATAAGTATAAAAGAAGTACAAAATTGAACCAATGATATCTGGAAAGAATGTAAGATGATCAGAGAGGTTTTCGGCAAACCTTATTGCGGGAATGAGGCGGGAGGGAATATGGAAACAAATAATGTGACAAAGAAGTTTCCAACCATCGTCAGAGTCATCCTCAGAAGAATAGTAGTTTTTGATGGAGGTTTTCCAATTATTTTTGTTCTTCAGCTACTCACTCAAAATGTGCCCATTCACATGATTATCCAACATGACCCAGGATGATAGATATCCTCATGAAGAGGTATCCTATTGGTCATAACTAATTATTCTGATATGTCTACCAGAACTTAGACAAGAATTCTCAAACATATCCATGTCTATAGAGAAGTACTTAGCCAGTTTGTTGGAACCTAAAGCAAAAGAGGAGGAAGGTCGGAGTGCTTCTTTCCTCCACTAGCAACCAGACTAGGGGATGTGAACCTTTGAACTGAGCCTATGAGGTGTTGGCCATTCCTTTTGGTTTAGTTGGTTGTCTAGATGTGGGGTTCATAGGTTCCTCATTATATGAATCAGGTTGTTCATTGAGCATCTTCTCCATGTCCGTACATGTTTAGGGTAAGTGATAGTGTTCTTAGTTGGCTTGGGATTGGTAGGTTGATGTCTAAGATCATAGTAATGATCAATGAAGACTGAATTACTGTGTACGTATTTGGTGAAGTGAATGAACATGAGTCGAGATCCTTCACCTTGGTAGCAGCATGAGTGGTGGTCGAGCAGACTATGGATGGAGTCACTTTAGTCTCTATGGTGTGACGTACCGCAAATCCAACCCTTTAATAGTATAGAATTAACACTCAAATTGTCATTTCAGTCGGGCTAAATTAGGTCCATCAAAAACCATTTAATTGACATATCAATAAATTCAAATGGTCGTATTTATATTTTACTTGGGCAAGCCCAAGGTCGAACTCAGGGACACGATCCTCTTCCGTGATATTTAGACTCTTATTACTTTAACTAAGTGTTGGATTAATGAATAGTAGGTCAAGAAATGCATGAAGCCAAGATGCATTAAGTAAACATGATAATATGCATTTTTATTTGCTTTTTATCATGCAAGGAGATGCGAAGAAATGCATAAATATGCCCTAATTATAAAAATACTTGAGACATTTAATCATGAGTCAAATCAGAATCAAGTTCATGAAGCTACTTTCATTATATAAAAATAAGGCATGTAGAGCATTGAAATAAAGACACCAAGCTATTAAAATAAGACATCGAAATTCATAGAGTGAAGTCTGAAATACCAGCATGTCATCAAGAAGACAATGAAATGAGCTTCAAAACGCCATTAAAATCGACTCAATCGGAGCTAGGATGCTCAAGATATGCACGAGTGAAGCTTGGGGCATAAATACAAGAAAATATGAATGATAAATAACAAATAGGTTCCTGGGAGGGACTAAAATGCGAATAAAATAAAGTGCGAGACCTTGTAAATAACCCACACGTACGAGGGTATTTTTGCAATTACTAAAACCCACGAGGGTATACATGCAAAATACCCCAGGCACCCGTCGTCTGCACGTGGTCTCTGGACCTGTTTGCAAAATTAGAAACTTCTGAGGGCCTGATGAATACCCATTCATCACTCTTTATTCTTCTATTTTAGCTACAAAAAACCTTTGCAAATACATGTAGATATGTGTAAATACAAATAATTACCAAAAGCATGCATTGTGTAAAAACCTATAATTAGCATGTTTTTGTGCACAAAATAAAAGAATAAAGAGCAAAAAGAAAAAGAGGGAAATATTTAGAATAAATATTGAACAACCTAACCCAAGGGAGGGCTCAGCATGGGCCTGACCGCATAAAAGCCAAGTAGAGGGAGATAGGGGCTCACATGTGTATATTTTGGCAAATAAATAAAACTTTATATTTTCCTCACCCAAAAATATGTTTGTCCATATAGTATGTATATTTAGAAACTATTAAAAACAAAATAAAAAGATGGAAAGCAAAAAGATCAAAAATACCCTTCCTTCACCATGTGTATAAACCACACCATTGTATTTATTTAACCTTGTAAATGAATTCAATTATTTTCTAAACTTTTTGTAAATATTCTATGTTACATTTTGTAAATAAAATAACTAACAAGAAACAAAACAAAAATCAAATAAAAATTACAAAATTGAAAATACAAAAATACATTGTATAAATACCATGTATATAAATGTATTCAACCATTTATTTCACCCTTGTATATAAGTGATAAAAATAAAATAAAAATATTCTTTTATTCCTCATTTTATCTTGTAAATAAATAAAATACAAAATGAGCATAAAAATACATAAAAATAACAAATAAAAAAATCAAAAATAAAAAAACTCCATATAGTGTACATATACCTATATATATAGCTACCCTATTTTTATTTCCAAAAATTAATTAAAAATCACCAAAAAATAGAAAAAAATAAAAGAAAAATATTTCATGTTTTGAGTTTTCTTTAATTCGGCCTATTTCTACCCTAAAATAAATAAACAAAAATCGGGCACACGTGGCCGCTCCTGATTGGTCCACGGGGGACTGTTGACCCCGGTCAACTCCCCCGCGGACTCCTTCCTTTTCTGGAAGGAGCGCGCCACCCCATCTTCTCCGATTTTCCCACGCGTCTCCAGGCTGTCTCCCACGCAAATCCCATGCCCGGATTCTTCGCCGTTCATCCCTCTCCCTCGCCGGATCCTTCGCCATGAAATCAACGCTTTCCATCGCCGTCTCCACTCAACCCTAATCGACGCTGTCACTCTATATATTCTCACCTCCGCCGCCTCCGCGCCCCATCTTTGGACCCTCTCCTTCTTCCCAGTGACCTCCATAGGCATCGCGAGAGTGACAGCAAGCATTTGCCCTTGTTGCAGTGAGGTGAGGAGGCGATTCCTTTGATCCGGCGAACTTCGCCGCCGCTGCTCCGCCACCCGCGTCGAGCATCGAGCCTCAGGCCTTGACGCCCTTCGAGGCTACGACCAGGAGCAAGATCAGCTCCAGCATAGTCTACTGCAGCCACCAGGTAGTCGATTAGATCTTTTATTCCGTTTAATTTTAGATTTCGCCCAATTCGTATTTCCGACGCATTCCCTTGATTCCGTCCACCTCGCGTAACATCTCGACCATCCGACCCTACCATCATCTTCGCCAGACCTTCACGCACCTTCTACGCCCTTTCACTCAACCCAGATCGCACAGGATCTAGGAATCGAGCTCCATCGTCTCCACCTCGCCGGAGCTCGCTCGCCCCACCGCACAGACCATCTTCACCCCGCTTTCTGGGGTCGAGGCATTTTGCCCTCGACCCGCGAACCTTCGTGTCTACTTTGCAGGTCCAAAGGGAGGCATCTGAGCCCCCCTACAGTTCAGACCGGAGCTTCGCGCCGCCAGGTCTCGCCGGAGCCCCTCCAGGGCTCGGCTGGGCCATCGGCCGTCACCGTCAGCTGCGGGCAGCCACCAGGAATGTGTTCAGATCATTAGCAGCAGCTGAGGAGGATCGGAGTGCACGCAGGAGGCCGGCGAACTTCGCCGGCGTCGAGTTCTTCCTCCATCATCCAGAGCCGTCCGATGACGCTCCAGCTCCAGTTCTGATCGTGAGCGTTCATCTGTTGAGGAGCAGCAGCCGTCGATCCACCCGAGGAGCGCATCTGGACCATTGATAGCAGAGGAGAGAGGCGCAAGCGTTTCAGACGTCAGATCATCCACGTGGCCCTCTCTCCGCCGTTGATCGAGCCGAAGAGGAGAAGAGAAGAGTAGCGCCCGCACATCCAGCCGTCAGATCATACACGTGGCGCACATCTGACCGTCGGCTAATAAAGGGGTAAATATCGTAGGGCCCCCTCTTAGTTTGTCGTTTTCTTTCTAGTCCTGTAATTATTTTTAGAAACTTTTTCACGAAGGGTTATTTGCAATCTGGACCTTGTGCTTTATTTTAATTGCATGTATGCCCCTGTGTGTGTGTGAACACGTGCGTCGTCACGTGTATTTTGGGCTTTTTACATATATTATCCTGTAGATCTGGAGTGTTAACGAATGCATGAATATTTTTAAGTAATTGCAAATATGCCCCTGTGAGTGATGTTTATTGTGCATGTGCGTTATTTCTTGGGCTTTTTGCAACCTTGCCCCTGGGGTTTTGATACGTGTTATCAAAAACCCCTAGGACTTGGTTTTTGTTACAAATCAGTCCCTGTGTGCCCCAGCCACGCGCGAAGCGCGTGACTTGCTGGGTATTTTGCACCAGAGCCCCCAGGTCTTCGGGTATTTGCACATTGGTCCTTGTGCACAGTGCCCCCTTGTTATTTTTGAATAAAATATCAAACGACCTCCAAATCCAATGAGATTTTGACACATGGCTCCTGCCATGGTGTAGGAATTTCTATGATTTTTGAGGACATTTTTGATTTCATTTATTATTTTTAAAAAATCAAAAACCCCTATTTTTGTTACTGTTTGACTTTAAAAATACCAAAAAAATATAAAATCACACCCAAAAATTCTAAAAAAATTAGGTATTGTAGTTTGCTTGTTGTTTGATTTTCTAGCCAATTTTGGCTATTGTTCATCACTTAAAAACCCTAAAAATTGAAAAACCCCTAAAAACTCATAAAAATTATAATAAATAAATTAAAAATCCAAAAACAATAATCAGGGTGCCTAAATTTTCCTTATTCTTTCTAGATTATAGGAAAATTACCTTTAGGGCTTTTTGAGATCCAAGAGTATTTTATTTTTGGGTCTTAAGCCTTGCTGGACAGTACCCTTGGTTTTTCGCATTGTTTGATTTTTAATAAATAATTTACCCATTAGAAAAATCCCAAAAATTCACCAAAAACAGTAAAAAAACTTAAAAAACATAAAAACCATTTTTCCTTAATTTTTGCATTATTTTTGGTGTGTTTAATAAATGGTTGAAGTTCCCTTGTATTTACTTTCTCTCATTTTCTCAGTTTTTAAAAAAATCTAAAAAAATTATAAAAACAAATAAAAACCATAAAAAAAGATTCCCTTGGATTTCTGACTACATCGTAGGCCGCAAGGCCAATCTGTGCTCCTTGTGTTCGACCCTGGGAGCTATACCTGGTTAATCCTATAGCTAGACCGCTCTATTTTGTGCTTGCTTGATTTTATCTCTGTGAGTGGTTGATTTTTCTTGATTTACCTAGTCTGATTGATTGAGGTCGCAACGACCATTTCTTTACCTTTACCTCTGTCATTCGGGCGGTAATCAGGGCCTCCCTGTAATTTGCCCAGATCACACGTGAGGAGTACGTGGTCCCAGGCTCAGATGACTCTTAGGCTCGGGGAAGGCTCGGAATTGCTTCGGCGAGGCTTGGCGATGGCTCAGGTGGTGCGAGCCTGCAAGCTTGGATGGAAGGCTCGGAGGCTGGATTGGACTGACACGTGGCCTTGTGTGCGCTGTTGATCGGGCTGATCGAACGACAGCTGTAGACTGGGACGAGGTCGACGTGGCTTCCTTTTGACCATTGGATGATCATCGGGGAGGGGGAGGGGGCATTTAGCGGTAGTTATACCTTCTTCATCTCCTTCGTCACGCGGCGAAGTTAGACCTCCAATCATTAAAGTCTCGAGACCTGCATGGTTAGTACCAATAGACGAAGCGAAGGACTGCATGTGGGAGTGAAGTGGAGGGCGTATGAGCGAAGGGAGGTGGAGCCCAGATGATCTTCATCTCCGGCGAGCGGTGATGAAGGTGGAGGAGGTGTCCAGATGGTGGAGAAAGGGAGAAGGCGATCAGAGCGTAGTACGTGGGTGGTGGAAGTGTGGCAAAGCTGAAGAGATGCTTAGTGGAGGGCAAAGATGCGAGTAGAGATATAATAAAAACAAAGAAATTGAACAAAAATTCAGAGCGAAGATCGATGAGTGCTTACCTGGTCGGAGATGGAGGTTGTGGTCTATGCTGAGCTCCGAAGGGAGCTCGGGTCATCGTTGGACTCCGACGACCCCTTGAAGCAGCTTGGTGAGGTGAAGCCACCGCAGTCCTGGCCTGCCATGTCCATGGGTCATCACCGGGGTCTACCGCCGTCGTTGCGCCTCGATCATCCCTCCCCTTGTCACGAGGAGGAAGAGAGGGGCTGGGCGGATCCCCTCGTAAAGGTGGACAAAGGTCATTAGGGGCGACGACGACATATTTAAGGAGTTGGAAGTTGTAGTTCTGGTGATGGTGGTAGTGATTTTAGTGGGAGAGATGGAGCACGAGGAGCAGTTATGAGGAGACCCATGAGTCCCGTGAGGATGAATGATGATCGAACTTGATCGTGGGATGCTGGGATCTTGGAGAAGATAACAGAAGATGCTGAGGAAATGGGAAGGGCAAAGTGGTCTCGGGAGGTTGAGAACATGTGTGTAAGAGAGAGCAGGAGGAAGATGACGGGTTCTTGGTCGTTGGATCACGAGAATACGAGACTAATGACTGATTAGGATTAGATCAGGCTGATCCGATCGAAAGGCGTAGAGTGATGTCACTTGTCTTATGCTCAGGCTGGCGACAACAGACGGTGATGATAAGATTGTGAATGGTGATCAGATGGTCGATAATCCAGCGGAGAGGGGCGACTGGGATGAAGGCGTGGGGACAGATCAAGCGGTAGAGATCATCTGGGATGATGAGCTGTGAGGATAAGCGGTGAAGGCGAGATTGAGGGGCACAGTTGCCGCCACGTGGTGAGATGTGGTGATGACACCAGCTGATGGTTGCGATGAAAATCGGGTTTTGATCGGATGGTTGAGATAAAATGTGGGATGAACGGAGGCGATGAGTAAGGAGGGAAGGCCATCGGACGACAGAGAGACAGCGCGCATGGCGAGCAATGAACCGGGCCGCATGGCGCAACCAGAAGGCGCTAAATGGCCCAATCAGTTTATTGCGACAAAGAATTGAAGAAATGAAGGAGGAAATGACCGAATTTGGAAAAACTCAAAACATGAAAGTTGTAGATCTCGATGAGATCTACAAGTTTCATGTTGACCAAAAACGGAGATTAGGTCAAGTAAAGGTAGAAAATAGTTTTGAGAGCATTTTTTAGGGTAATACACCACGGATTTTAATTTTGCCATTTTTTTGTATTTTTAATTTATTCAATGACTCTGATAATTATAGGGATTTGTTTGGTTTTTATTAACACTTAGTCCAAGCTAGGGGGTTAATTTTAGCGAATTACGAGCGTGAAACATAGTTTCATCAACCCCCTATACTTAATCTTTGCTCGTCCTTGAGCAACAAAGAAAATGAATGAGCTGGATTAACCCCCTTGTGCTTATGCGTACAGGATCTGGCCTGCTCAAGTCCTCTCAAATTTAGAGATCCAAAATCTTAGAGCTCAACCCAGAGGCATCTAATTCCTACAGTTTTCCCAGACTCTCTCTGATATACATATAAACTAAGGGGTATGCCATTTAGTGTTAACTGTATTTACGAGAGTACATTCAAAACGTCACCCAAGGTCTTGGTCCAATAAATTCTCCTAAGGACCCAATCCTCAACACTAGGGAATAAATCAGATCTTATGTCCAATCCATCGTCTCTTTAGTTGTCAGACTTGAAAGTATAGATGGAGTGCCAGTGATGGAGGGCATAGGATTGTGTCATTTTTTCTCTCTCCCTCTCATTGGAACAAAGATTCTCTCAAGTGCCTTATTACTCAACACATATTTTTGGTGTTGATCAGTGCATCCGTCAAGAGAAGTTGGAGTCGTCTGCACTTATTTTCCTGGGAGTACACCGGGGTGTGCCTTTTTTGAGTACCTATCGTACCTTCTACACCCAGACTTGTAGCATTTACAATGCAGAGCCCTTTGTTGGTGCTAGCACGACTCCTGGTCCTAATAGTGGTGGTCCAAGTGGACAATTTGAAATGGTTGGGAGCGCTTGCTTTTGGTGGAATCTCTTTAATATTTGACTTTGTGGAATGAGAGCTTTTCTTTAATATTTCATTGCTTTGTAATATTTTTGGCTAGCTCCACTGCTTTAACCAAGAGTTGGTGCACACTGATCAATAATTTTTTTTATTTTATCACATCCTGGCACATAGGTAAATGTCAAGAGGTTAGTATAAGAACCAAGTTCTCATACTGGCTAAAGATGCTGACTTCAGGTTTCATGAAGCCTTCAAATATTTTATCCCATCCTCGAGCATCATTAGCAAGTCTAGACATGAATCCCTCATCCGAGTTCCTCAAGTGAAGAGTCATCTCATCGAAACCGTAGTCGTACATGTGATGTGCTGATCATATTCTTATGGTTGGAGACTAAGCATGCAATATAGCACGCAAATCTAGTGGATGATTAAGTTTAAGACCTTGATGGCTAAGGCCGGTTAACCTAAAATCTCAAGACCTCATAAATCAAATTTTCTTGAACATCTCTTATCCTGAGTGGAAGTGAGAATGTAGGGGAATTAATCCAACTCCTTCATCTATTTTTGTATAAAAACTTTTAAGAGACATCATGACTGCCTAAACTCAATTAAGTAGATGCATCTGCATTCAACCAGTATGGGTGTAAGTACAGGTCGTAGTCCGTTGCTTGAGGACGAAGCCTTACGCGATGTCCCCTAAACCACCCACTCTGCTAAGGGTAAATCCTCACTGAACGCGGCTACTTATTTGGATGTAGAAATCAATTTGACTCTTAAAGGTTTTTTGGGTTTTCTCGTTTTTATGGATTTTTTATTAAAGGTTAGAACACAAGTTAGACTTATCTTCCTTGAAAGAAAATCATTTTTCAAACATGTTACACAAATAAATATTTTCTGAACATTTTCAAAAGATTTTTCAAAACAAGAAAAACTCATTTTTCAAATCATTTTTGAAATTTTTTTATTGAAAATAATGTAACTTAATATAGAAAATCTTGAAATCATTTTTTTCCACTTAGTTCAAAAGATCATACTTTAGCCCAAAAAAAATTAAATTTTTCAAAAATTTCAAAATTATTCAAAATATAGCTAAAGTACATATACTGTATATACAGTATACCCCCTTATACTTAAACTTTGGTATGTTCTCATAGCATTAGATGATACATGGTCATAGGTCTCTTTAAGTATAGAAGAATATACGGGAACTGATGTAGGCTCGCCCTATACTTAGGTTAGAAATGACCTAAGTATAGAGGCAAGGAAAGATGAATGAGAAAATCACGGGGACTCATGCCCCCCTATACTTAGGCTAAGATTAGACTAAGTATAAAGATGAAGAATTGATGTTGGGGGAGACCTGAGATGTACAAAGAAGACAGATGGATATACAAGTGAGTGGATGAATCTTCGGAGATTAATGGAGTATCTAAGTCTTAGGGGAGGGTGTCGGAGCAAACAAGGCTAAAACAAGCGTGCAAAAACCCTTTGATTCACCAACTCACACATGAAACCAACCTGTGTTGGTTTATTATCTTATCGATTTTATTGGTGATTAAAAACATTCTAGTTTACGCGAGAATAAAAAACATGTCGAAGTGAAAAATCATACTACGTAAACAAGGGTGTTGCTCTCCCAAAAATAAGATTTTACTCCATATTTAGGTCGACTTGCAATTAACAATCCCAATTTATTTTGCTTAAGGTTATCACTGATTTTAAGGTGAGCACATAAACCAAGCAATAATCCTCTACCGCTCATTCCCATTTTCCATTTACCTAGGTGATCAAGGTAGGAGGAGGAGTCGAGAAAAACCATGCAATCGATCAAAACCATGATCTAGGCTACACAAGAAAACATGCAAGCCTTTAGCAAAGAGCGTGAAAACTTGGACTGTTGTGAAAACCAAAATAATATGTATGCAAGTCGATTGACAACCGCACCTAACATGCTTTTATTAGCGTGGAAGAATATATTTTAATTTTGTCTAAGAGAAGCGATGCTTATGTGCATCTATTATTTAGAGTGTGCCCTACCTACGAGCAAGCACATAAAATAAAAATGTGAAAGAAGCTCGAAGAGCCGCATGCCTAATCCTAGGTCGACACTCAAGTGGGGACGATCCCCACACAACCACATATAATTCGTTCATTTACAAGCACGAGTCTTCGATTGAAGACCGTTGTAAAGATGATTATTACGTGCATATGAAATGAAATAAAATGAGAGTTACATTTTTTCTGAATCATCTCCAAAATTGCTCTACAGCTCCTCGCAGCGGGGAAGTACATGCTCCTCACCTCCTTGAACATCAAGGGCCCTGGCACAAAAGCAAAGGTTAGATATCAATCGAAAAGAATTTTTTTCTGATGCAAGACAAATGAACAAATTGACATATGTATAGAAAACACTTAATTAAATGAAAAATCCAAACAAGACAAAAGATGAGTCGTGTCCCTAGCAACAGCGCCATTTGATGTACCGCAAATGCAACCCTTTAAAAGTGTAGAATTAACACTCAGATTGTCATTTCAGTCAGGCCAAAGTAGGTCCACCAAAAACCATTTAATTGACATATCAATAAAATCAAATGGTCGTATTTATATTTTACTTGGGCAAGCTCAAGGTCGAACTCAAGGACACGAGCCTCCTCTGTGATATTTAGACTCTTATTACTTTAACTAAGTGTTGGATTAATGAATAGTAGGTCAAGAAATGCATGATGACAAGATGCAATAAGTAAACATGAGAATATGCATTTTTTATTTGCTTTTTATCATGCAAAGTGATGCGGAGAAATGCATAAATATGACCTAATGATAAAAATACTTGGGCCATTTAATCACGAGTCAAATCAAAATCAAGTTCATGAAGCTACTTTCATTTATATAAAAATAAGGCATGCGAAGCATTAAAATAAAGATATTGAGCTATTAAAATAAGACATCGAAATTCATAGTATCAAGTCTGAAATACAAACATGCCATCAAGAATGAAATGAACTGCAAAACGCCACTGAAACCGACTCAATCGGAGCTAGGATGCTCAAGATATGCACGAGTGAAACCAGGGGCATAAATGCAAGAAACATGAACGATAAATAACAAACAGGTCCCTAGGAGGGACTAAAATACGAATAAAATAAAGTGCAGGACCTTCCTTGTAAATAACCCACATGTGCGGGGGTATTTTTGTAATTATTAAAACCTGTGAGGGTATAAATGCAAAATACCCAGGCGCGTGGTCTCTGGACCTGTTTGCAAAATTAGAAACTTCCGAGGGCCTCCCTATAATTTGCCCAGATCACACGTGACGAGTACATGGTCCCAGGCTCGGATGACTCTGAGGCTCGGGGAAGGCTCGGAACTGCTTCGGCGAGGCTTGGCGATGGCTCAGGTGGTGCGAGCCTGCAGGCTTGGATGGTAGGCTCAAAGGCTAGCTTGGACTGACACGTGGCCTTGTGTGCACCGTTGATCGGGCTAATCGAACGGTGGCTGTAGACTGGGTTAAGGTTGACGTTGCTTCCTTTCGACCGTTGGATGACCACCGAGGAGGGGGGCATCCAACTGTAGTTGTACCTTCTTGATCTCCTCCGATCATTAAAGTCTCGAGACCTGCATGGTTAGTACCAATAGCTGAAGCGAAGGATTGCATGTGGGAGTGAAGTGGAGGGCCTGTGAGCGAAAGGAGGTGGATCCCCGATGATCTTCATCTCCGGCGAGCGGTGATGAAGGTGGACGAGGTGTCCAGTTGGTGGAGAAAGGGAGAAGGCGATCAGAACGTAGCGCGTGGGTGGTGGAAGTGTGGCGAAGCTGAAGAGATGCTTAGTGGACGGAGAAGATGCGAGTAGAGAGCTAATAAAAACAAAGAAATTGAACAAAAATTTTGAGTAGAGATCGGAGAGTGCTTACCTGGTCAGAGATGGAGGTTTCGGTCTATGTTGAGCTCTGAAGGGAGCTCGGGTCATCGCTGGACCCCGGCGACCCCTTGGAGTAGCTTGCGGGGTGAAGCCACCGCGGTCTTAGCCTACTATGGCCAGGGGTCATTACCGGGGGCTACCGCCATTGTTGAGCCTCGATCAGCCCTCCCCCTGTCACGGATAGGAAGAGAGGGGCTGGGCGGAGCCCCTCGTAAAGGTGGACAAAGGTTATTAGGGGCGACGATGGTGTATTTAAGGAGTTGGAAGTTGTAGTTCCGTGATGGTGGTAGTGATTTTAGTGGGAGAGATGGAGCGCGAGGAGCAGTTATGAGGTGACCCATGAGTCCCGCAAGGATGAATGATGATCGTACTTGATCGTGGGATGTTGGGATCTTGGAGAAGATGGCGGAAGACGCGGAGGAAATGGGAAGGGCAAAGGGGTCTCGCGAGGTTGAGAACGTGGATGTGAGCGAGAGCTGGAGGAAGACGACGGGTTATTGGCCGTTGGAACTCGTAATCCAATGACCAAGATTATGGTGCTAATGACTGGTTAGGATTAGTTCGGGCCGATCCGATCGAAAGGCATCGAGTGATGTCACGTATCTTATGCTCATGCGGGTGACAGTGGACGGTGATGATGAGATTGTGAATGGTGATCGGATGGTTGATGATCCAGTAGAGAGGGGCGGGTAGGATGAAGGCGGGGGATGGATTGAGCGATAGAGATCATTTGGGATGATGAGCGGTGAGGATAAGCAGTGAAAGAGAGATCGAGGGGCGCAGTTGCCGCCACGTGGCGAGATGTGGTGACGGTGCCGGCAGACGCTTGAGATGAAAACCGGAATTTGATCGGATGGTTGAGAGAAGATGCGGGATGAACAAAGGCAATGAGGAAGGAGGGAAGGCCATCGGACGGCTGAGAGACAGCGCATGTGGCGTGCAATGAAGCGGGCCGCGTGGCACAACCAGAAGGCACCACGTGGCCCAATCAGTTTATTGCAACAAAGAAATGAAGAAATGAAGAGGGAAATGACCGAATTTGGAAAAATGCCAAAAATGAAAGTTGTAGATCTCGATGAGATCTACAAGTTTCATGTTGATGAAAAATGGAAGTGAGGTCAAATAAAGTTAGAAAATATTTTTGAGAGTTTTTAAGGGTAAAAACACCACGAATTTTAGTTTTGTCATTTTTTGTATTTTAAATTTATTCAATGACTCTGATATTTACAAAGATTTGTCTGGTTTTTGTTAACATTTAATTCAAGATAGGGGGTTAATTTTAGCGAATTACGAGCATGAAACATGGTTTCATCATGGTGTCAAAAGAACCATCCATAAGGAGGAAAAACTTTATTAGCAATCATGTATTCCCCTTTTGTCTGTCAAGGCTTCTTGGGGATATCATATTTGTCGGTTCAATAATCAGCTCCTTAGGTGTCTCTCCTAAGGTCAGGTTTTGAGTCGGTAGTTCAATGGGGAAGCTTAATCCTGTGAAGTTTTTAACTCAGTGTTCTCCTCTTGGTCACGACTGTTAATGTCTTATTCGATTGTCTCAGGGCGGTGCATGTCTTGGAGAATTAGATCATTTTGGTCCTCGTTTAGAAATTTTATGTCTTGAGTCTCACATTCGATAGTTTCCCTAGCAGAGGCTGGGAACAAATTTCCCCAAATGATCAAAGAGTCAATTAACTCTCATGGGTGCTCAATGTCCAAGAGAACAAAGTCCATTCTATGTTTGACACCTTGGAAGTTCATGATGATTGAAAAAATTTCTCTCAATTTTTTAGTGCATTGATCAGGCAATTAATTGATCACTCTAGTCTTCTTGAGCGGTCCGAGTTTGAGTTGGTCAAATACAGACTTTGGGAGGATGTTTAGGGTAAAGTCGTCATCTATCATAAAATGAGTAAACTTGATATACACAATTTCACAATTAACCCAGGTCAACTACTTAACTTGTGCTTTTTTATCTTCTAAGTCATCACTTATGAAATGGACATTGTAATTAAATGAAATTCGATCGTGATCATTTCTTACACATCTTCTTGGGTGATAATTACTCTATAGCCTTGATTGATGGAAGCTCTAAGATCAGGCTTTTATAGAATCCTTCCATTTCACCATTGTCCTTTTTTCATTTTTTAATTTTATTTTTTTGGTGTTTTTGGTATAGTCAGTAGGTTGGCCAGTGGTCATGGTGGTTTATATATGAATATGTTGATGTGTCTCGAGCTCGCTTTGTGATGTCCTCACTCCTTGATTGTTAATCATTTATTTAACATATTGGATGACACTATCAATTTGATCGATTAAAGAATTGACTCTCTGGTTAATTCGAGTAATGTAATTCTTAATCATCTCATGACTTTGAGAAGAATAACAATGCTCTTCATGTCATGACTCCGGCATGTAACCTTGAGTCGAGTAATAGTCATTCATGTGGTCTCGTTCTGGTCAAGAGTCTTATTTCTTTGACTCTAAATTTTTCAAGTGTATGGACAAAGGAATAGTTATCGTACTCAAGAAGGGAGTCATCCCAAGTAGGAGATGATTCAAATAATAAATTGTCTATTGTAACGAGGAATCTTGTTTCTCTTCTAAGTTCAGTTATACTCCTTTACATGGTCGAAATTACTCGCTTCGTGATGACTTTACACAATAAAGGCTCTAAAAGTCTAGAAAATTATCTTTTCAAATTTAAATTGGTGATAAAATAACCTTTGAATATGTTACACACAGGTGTGCCACCCTGATGCCCAAATGTAGTTCTACTATACCTCAATCAAAGGAGTGATCTGTCCGGGTTGCTAGGTTGTATCACACCCCTAAAAGAGATGGTAGACTGACACACCTAAAACATCCATTATGGTCGGAAGTGAGCGCTTGCAACTCATATACCTGTAAGAGTTGGATATGGATACTTAGAGAACATTTCTATGGTTTTGAGCTCTAACCTTAACGCTACGTCCTTACCCACTCATAGTCAGGAGGTAAGTACATGCGTATAAGGATTGGGGTCACTCTCTCGCAAGCCAGTGATATTTAATTTTTATTCAATTTGTAATTAATCAATAGTGTTTAGCATTCTTGATTTTATTAGGTGATCACTTGCTTTGAAGTCCAGAACCAATCACGTCTACTGAATAGTCCAAATTTCATTTTAATCCTAAGTGAGAAAACACTGAGGGAGAAATCGAAAAAATGCTGATGCAAATCGATAAAATGATGATGCATACTCAAGTAAAAATATTTACAATGATCCTCATAATATCTATGCAATATGATAAACATAATTTTATTGTTTGCGTGCACTAAAAAACCACTCCAAGATATATAGTTCTATTAGCGAGTAAAGAACATGTTAATTTGACTAAGTAGAACATCTAATGCATCTATTAAAAGTGAACATGTGATACTAGGACTACGAGCCCAATAAATGAACATGGTAGCTCTAATAGTTATTGTATAGTCCTAGATCTACGTCAAGCACTACACATAATGGGCCCGATAGGTCGAGTGACCAATGTTCGGGTACAAGCACGAGTCTTCAAATGAAGAATGCCATAAATGAGAAATAATTAAATTTTATTTACAAAAATAAATATCTGAAAAATAAAATAAAACACCCTCTCTCCAAAAATAAAATTTGCTTATTAGCGCCTCCTCAATGAACTCGATTCACAAGATCGTTTGCCTTTGGTCTCCTCGAAGTGCGTCACTGGGCCCCTCACACAAAAAAGATATTCAATATTATATAAAGATGCACAAAATATATACAAATAATTAAATAAAAATACTGAGAAAAATAAATAGATAAAATACCCACAATAAAATCAAGGATCAGACTACCCACGGGTGGAAAACCTAGAATCTAAGTTGTCTAAAAATCAATCTTAAATTGTATACCTCCCTAGCAACGAAACCATATGAAAACAAGTCCTTTACCACTCGTATTTAAGGTCAAACTTGGTGAGGAAATATGAGGGTTTAGAAATAATTTTCAAAATAATTTAGGAATTTATGTTTTCAAAAGAAATGAATTTTTACGGGTCTTTTAATTTTGCAAATATATTTTTAGATTTTTAAATAAAATATATAATTCATTAAACCAAATATCATGCATGAATTTTTGTAACTTTTTGTAAAAGAAAATAATGAAATGCAATGCATGAGAGAAGGAATAATGCATTTTTAGAGTTTTTAAATAATGATGATGAATGCAAAAATAAATGGTGCAAGAGATCAAGCAGGCATCCCCAAGAGCCCTCCCTTTAATTAATTTTACTAAGGGTCTCCTCTGTAAAAACTCCAAACCACGTGCGTGACACGTGACCCAGACCTGGTCGTTGGACTTTGTATCTCTATGTGTATTACTTTGTGATTGGAAGATCCACTCGAGGTTGGACGCTCGGGTGACTTGTGTAGATGGTCCTCACATGTTTGATGAAGGCGGTCCAAGGTTTGTGTCTTATCAACGACTATGAATTGGGCATGATTGAGCGACCTCGATCAGATATGCTTTTCATCGAATGATCGTTGTAGGTATATCATGAGGTATTCATCTTTGTCGAGCAAGGGGATGCCTTCTATCGGTCGATACACAACTTTTGAGGGGGATGGGAGGCTTCAGGCTTCGAGAAGATAGACGTGAAGGTGCTCTGAATATGAACTCCTCTGATGTAGGGACCTACAAAAAGTATTGCTACTTGAACACAAGGGATCGATGATGGATTTAAGATGACAAGGAGAAGGTCATCCATGCTCATGCAGTGGGTGGAGGAATAGAGCAATTATCCCACACAGGGGTGCCAGAGGTGAAAGGTCATGGAGGAGGTAGCCGAGAAATAGAAAGGCCAAGTAGATGATGTGTGTTGTCAGATGATGTGTGTTGTCAGTACTTGGGTTTAAGTTTAGGAAAGATGAGGGAGGAAACCAGAAAAAGATGAATCGATGAAGAAGAGGAAGAGATACATAAGGAAGACGAACATAGAGATGAGGAGGACAAAAAGGGAAAGCGATATACATAGATTGTGTCACTTGGGGTGGAGGAAGGGATCTGTAGACTCCGATCTTGGCTTTAATTTACTCTGACAAAGGGAGTAAAGAGCTTGGTTGCTCATGTGGTCTGAGAAGTAGCACGTGGGATCAAGTCCCTCATTATCTCACCTCACCAAAGGTCTTCGCTGGAGATGTTAATCGTGTTGTCACCATGAAAAATCTTAGGTGTCTCTCTCTCTCACTGGAAGGATGGCAGAGTGGCTAATAATTTGATCGGAATAAGAGTTGGGTTTAAATATGTCTAGAGATGGTTGATCAGAAGATAGAGTCGTGTTTGGGTCAGAGATGTCCGGGGATGAGGATATAGTTGAAGAAGGTCAGTAATGGGCTTGTTTTGGTTCCATGATCATAGGGTAAGGTAAGGATACTATGAGGATAATGAGAGTTAGGTTATCAAATGAGATGGAGGTTGTAGGTGTTCTCCAGTTGTAAACAGGGAGGTGAGAAACGGTTCCAGGTGGTTGTTGAGGATAAAGGGGCGTTGTCTTCATCGACATGGAGAAGGAGATAAGATGATAGTCACTAGGGTCGTAGGGTATTGAGTTTTTGCTGGTGGTTTCGATCTACTTGGGAATGAAGAAGGGGATATGGATTAGGGTTAGTTAGGTGAGGGTGGTTGTAGGTTTCAGATGATGGGGTAAGGAGGAGATTTGGATAAAGGAGGTGATGGTCAATGGAGGGGATATCGAATAAGGAAGGAGGAGATTGTAAAAAAGGATGGTGAGGCAAGACGTCGGAGGGGAGGCAGTACGCATTGGCCAGGTTGGAGGTAGGAGAAGTAGAAGCATTCGTTGGATCATGTGAGATCCAATGGTGGGGAATAACTCACGTGACGAACACGTGAGTGGGTTGAGGTTGAATTGATGTGAGACGTTGGATCACTCTTGATCCAACGGTCTAGATGGTTTGCACCATCTAATAGTAGGTTGATTGTGGATTTGAGATGAGCGAATGGGGTAATACCACATGTGCAAATGTTGGCCATAGACTTTGATCATGCATAGGAAATCAATAAAAATGAATTAGAAGTAGAGAATGACCTCAAATGCAAAAATACCCTAAATGAAAAATGTTGACCTAAATGCACTCTACAATGTTCATGAAAGACTTCGATATGGATATAGTTTATTATGCAAGTTATGAATTTTTTGGTGATATTTTATGTATATAAAATATTATTTTTTAAAATTTTTAATTTTATTTGGTTTTTTATATTGAATAAATGAAATCAAAAAAATAAACATGGTGTAAAATAATGCAATGGATATAAATGCATTTTTTGGATTTTTATGAGTTAAGAAAAGGTCAGAATAGATGAATGATGTGAATTATATACACGGAATAAGGTCAGTCATCTTAAGTTATAATTTGCATTTTTCTTTGCTTCTTTTTTAAATTTTTAATTTTATGTAATTAGTTAAAGCATGACATGAAAAAAAGAAATGAAAAGGAAATAAATAAAAAAGTGTCAAATATGTATATGAAATAACAAGTCAAAAATCGATGAATATGTACAATATACAACTAGGTCTCAACATCCAAATTTAACAAATGATCTTCGATTCTTTTGAATTTGATCTTGATTTGTAGATAATTGATTGTGAATTAATTCAGAAGTGGGTAGAGTGGAATTGGTTATGTGAGAGTTATTAGCTTTTATTGCTTTCTATCCTAGAATTAGGGTTTGGGTTTTTTAAATATATATATACAAGTTAATATTTTTATAAATTTTTCTTTGATTAATGTAAAAGATGTATACATAATGGAGTTAGTTTCATGCCAGTTATAGTTTATGTGAATTAATTAAAACTGAGTGAAATTTGGTGAATATTTACAGGTGGATATGAATGCAGAATGAAAAGCTAATTTATACAAATTATTTACAAGTGCATAAATGTTAATTATGAGCTACAAATATATGAATGCATCTAACTACTCGAGACAAAGCTCTATTTCCAGCTAATTAGTATGATGAAGTACATATTCATCAATAGGGTAAGCCATGCCAACAGACACTCAAAAAGCAAGACTCTATAGAAGGATTCCCAATATCCCAAGACTAAGATGGAGATGACGCTTAACTCCACTACACATCGGCATCCTCAAAATCTTAAATGATCAAACTTCAGTAGGTTTCTAGTGGCCATTCAACAATGATTGAGGCATGGATCTAGCAAGGGTGAGTGGTAGCTATTGGAATTTGACATGCAAGGAAAATGAGCGTCCAATATTTATGTTTATAGACAAAAGTCTATGTTCATTCTTTATATCATGGATTCCATTTATTAAAGTGGGTATAACTTCCATTTTTAACGTTCTTCATCTTGTTGGAAAATCACCATGGTAATGCGTTCAATGGAATCCCATTTTTCCGTTTGTTGACGTGGGAATTCTTCACTGTTGCAAAATGATAATCATTATAGATTTTCAAAAGTTAAAAGGTCGTGTAGATTATGTTGTAAACATGATCATTAACGCATACATTAATCAGTAAATTTTATGGTCAATACGAACCAATTCATTACAGATTTTCAAGATTAAAATCATGCATAGCCGATTCATATAGGATTTACAAAATACACGCAGGAACCAAATAAAACATTTAGAACTCATATTAGGACGAGATCCAGGAAAAAGAAATGCAATGTACAAATTACGATAAAGAAGATAGTAAATAAATTAGATTAGAGATCACTGAAACATCCATAAAATGGACTATACTTAGAAAGGATATTGCCCCCACAATACCGGTGCGAATGGTACTGACGATCCGCTTCCAGGATATGATGGTACATGATCTGCGCCCGCACACACTGATGAGATTGTCCTCGAAAGTACCTCAGAGAACTTTCTGTCGAGAGAAGGAAGAAAAATATTGTTGGGGTTAAAAAACAGGGAGAGCAACAATGGCAGAAAGTTTTCTTGCGAGTGAAGAAAATGACTTGTAGGGGGAGGGTATAAAAAGACGTAGGACACAACTTCCTATCTTCCGAAAACAACCTTATCGGACGCTTCTTCGAATTTAAAAAATGACCCTTTGGAGTCGAATCAAATTCCCATTAAAGTGGTCGAATCAAAATTAATCCGTTGAATTAATTTATTCGACCCGTTAAGAAATCCACAACAAAGGTATCAAGATCTGAATTGACTCTCCCGAGCCAGAGCCGGAGAAGCAACACGCACGAGCATGTGTGATCCCCCATTTCTCCTATCTACTATTGCTACAAGAGCTTGGGGTGTGAACTCATATATAAGCCCACCCGTTTAGAAACACTAGATGTGGTACTAAACTTATACCCAAGTTACTCCGTTTTTCAAATTTAGGAATTTACAACTTTCCCTTCAAAGCTATTTGATTTCCCAATCGAAATTAGATTAAATTTCAATGTAATTACATAAGTTTACCAAACTAAAACCTAATTAATTATCTTTAAATACAACAATCCCTCTCAACAAAAACAAAAAAGCCTTTTTTCCACAATTAAGTAGGTACAACTACACAGATTCTTCGCCTCCATTCAGATTTATCTTGGATCAATCTCGGGCTTATATCCACAAAACTAAGATCCCTTCGTATAGTTTCTTTCCAACATTTCTTGAGTCATCCTCGCACTCTCTTAGCCCGCTCAACATCTCAACACTCGCATCTCGAAACTGGTGCATCAGTTGATCTTCTTTGCCAATGGCCAAACCATCCTAAGCGACTTTCTCACATCTTATCCTCGATTGGAGCTACACCAACATTCTTTCTGATTGCATCATTCCGAATCCAATTTCTGTGTATGCGTCCACACATCCACCTTAGCATTTTCATTTCTGCTACAGCCATTCTCGACACATGTCTATGGTTCACAGGACAACATTCATATCCATAGAGCATAGCAGGTCTCACGGCTCCTTTGTAGAACATTCCTCTAATTTTTAAAGGAATTTTCTTGTCACAGAAAACAACAGAGGCTCCTCTCGACTTTAGCCAGCCTGCATTTATTCTATTAGTAACATCTCCATCCATTTCCTCATCATGTTGCAAAATAGATTCCAGATATATAAAAGAATCTCTCTTCTGAATGTTATCGTCACCAATCTTCACCTCGACTCCTTCACCATTGCTTCCATCAAAGGTGCACTCCATATATTCCGTCTTAGCCATACTTATACGAAATCCTTTAGTCTCCAACTCATGTCTCCATACCTCAAGCTTCTCGTTTACCCCATCTCTAGTCTCGTCAATCAACACATATCATCAACAAATAACATACACCAAGGTAACTCATCTTGATGTGTCTTGTCAACTCATCCATAATCAAATTAAAAAGAAATAGACTCAAAGTTGAACCTTGATGTAAACCAATATTGATGTCAAAATAGCCAATCTTCCCAGATGGAGTCCTTACACAAGATAAATCCCTATCATAAATGTCCTTTATGAAGTTAATGTATAGGACATGTACTTGTCTCTTCTCCAAAACTCTCCACAATATCTACCGCAGAACAGAATCATAAGCCTTCTCCAAATCAATAAAAATCATATGGAGGTTATTTCTTTTAGATCTATAAATCTCCATTGTTCTCCTCAGTAAATAGATGGCTTCAAAAGTTGAATGACCTGGCATGGATTGAATTAGTTTTCTTTTATGTTGGAAACTTGCCTCAACTTTCTTTCGATCACATGTTACCAAATTTTCATAGTATGGCTCATCAGTTTGATATCTTTGTAATTGAACAATTTTGAATGTCTCCTTTATTCTTATAAAGAGGCGCCATGATACTCCTCCAATCTTCAGGCATTTTCTTGCTTCATCAAAAAACATTGAATAGATTCATAAGCCAAGTCAAACTGCGCTCACCTAAAACTCTCCATACTTCTACAGGGATGTCATCCGGTCATACACCTTTCTTAGGTCTCATAACCTTCAAAGCCTCCTCTACTTCCTTTCTTTGTATTCGTTTATAGCATGTACGATTCAAGTAACTTTCACTACTAGCTAGATCACTCAAAGTGATCTCTCTGTTTCCTTCACCAATGAAAAGTTTATGAAAGTACTGCTCTCATCTAGTCTCTATATCCTTCTGAGTAACAAGCATGTGACCTTCCTCGTCCTTAATGCATCTCACTTGAGAAAGGTCTTTGATCTTTCTTTCTCTTACTTTGGCCAGCCTGAATATATCATTTTGGCCATCCTTATAATCAAGATTTTTATATAAAACTTAATAAGATTTTGACTTAGCTTCACTCACACCCTTCTTTGCTTTCTTCTTCGCTATTTTGTAGTTTGTGACAGTTGCCTTTGTTCTATCCTTAGACATACCTTTAAAGTATGCTCTTTTAATTTTTAGCTTCTCTTGCACCCCTTCACTCTACCATCAAGCCTTCTTTTTACCTGGAGCTCCTCCCTTTGACTCACATAGCATCTCTTTGGCTACCTTTTGGATACAAGATGCTACTACCTCTCACATCTTGTTTGCACTTCCGTTACAATCCCGAGATAAGTCTTATAAAACTATTCCCTGAATCTCGATTGCTTTAGTAGAAGATTCTGCCATTTAGTTCTAGTGATCTTAGAAATCCTCATTTTCTTTACCAACCCTTTTAATTGTACATCCAAGACTAACAAGAGATGTTGTGTTGTCAAACTCTCTCCTAGGATTACTTTACAGTCTTTACAACACAACCGATCTCTTCTCCTCACCACAAAGTAATCTATCTGTGTTCTAGTTAGCCTACTCTTATAAGTAACTAAATGCTCCTCCCTGTTCTTGAAGATAGAGTTTTCTATGAAAAGATCATATGTCGTTACAAAATCTAGAAGGACTTTTCCCTCTTCATTTATATCTCTAAAATCATGACCTCCATGAACACTAGCATACCCTATAGCATCTTTTTCCTCATGTCCATTAAGATATCCACTTATGCAAAGCATCTCTCTTTGTAGGATTCCTTGTAATATTTTCTCCAAATCCTACAAAAAATCTTATTTAGTCCTTTCATCTAAATCAATTTGCGGTGCATAAATTGAGATGATATTCAGAATTTCCTCTTCAAGCACCAATTTTTAGCAAAATAATCCGATCCTCGATTTTTACACCTCAACCATGCAATCCTTCAAATCCTTATGAACAACCACTCCAACACCATTTCTTCTCTTATCTTTACCATATTACCAAAGTTTAGAACATGTCTTCTCAATCTCCCTTGCTTTCTCTCTAGCCCATTTAGTGTCTTTAAGGCATAGCATATGAATCTTCCTCCATCGTATCCACTATCTTCATCAATTTTCTAGTTAAAGTGCCAATATTCCAACTACCAATATTCAACTTCTGTTGCAATCTCTTTTGGACTAACTTCTTTACTCTTATGCATCAGATATGCTAGAACCCTTGCAAATTTTGGACTGCATCCGGGCGGTGATACAGTGGAACTAGCTTAATTACCACATGTGTTCCTCATGCGAGAACTCAGCCATGGACAATCCTAAGCCCGAGTAAATGAGGAGAGTTGCATTAGGTAGTCGATAGCCAACATAAAATAGTCGGAGATAACTTCCTAAATAGTGTGTCTTTTTTTAAAAAAAAATACTAGTTAGGAAGTTGCCTTGTGACAGTCAGATCTTTTCAAAATGGATTTAAGCAAACAACAATCCCTCACAAATTCATTAATTTGAAAAGAGATTCAAAGAGAGATAAAAGACATCTTTCGGTTTCTACACTTTGTTTTC
The DNA here is from genome assembly GCA_037367405.1 of Ottelia alismoides. Taxonomy (NCBI): domain Eukaryota; kingdom Viridiplantae; phylum Streptophyta; class Magnoliopsida; order Alismatales; family Hydrocharitaceae; genus Ottelia; species Ottelia alismoides. The sequence continues at coordinate 2,234,281 of JAZKJV010009534.1, forward strand.
AGTAAAGGTACCTTCCGGTTTGAACCTCTACCTGAGTTTACTACTTTAACTTTAATAGGAACGAAGTGAACTACGTCTTAAACTTGAGATCTTAGTGTTAAAGTATATGGTAGAAAAAACCAAGTGTTGTTCTTGATACAATTTTCAGGGTTGATGCTCATAATGGCCATGTAACCTTATCATATTTCATGAGTGTGTTCAAGAAAGATCATCTTCCTTTAACTCCGACCCACAGTAACACTCACATGGGTGGCATTCTCCAAGGATGCACTACTGTCCAAAGGCTTGAAGTCATTCAGAGCCTAACTCTTCCTAAACTTGTAGCTTAAATGACACTTAGATTGGGATAAGACACTAATACATAAGCATTAAAACGAGAATGTCAACTAGTTCTCTAAACAATTTATTATTACCACATTGAATATACTTTGTGTGATCTTGGTTGCTACTATAGAAGAACTCTCAATGGGTCTCAATCCCATCCCAAGCCTAGACTTTAGTATTAAAGATCTATCATGCTCTTTAGTCAATGAATTTATCTTGTTGTCTTTGGATCCAATGAAATCCAGAGCCAACACCCTTCGAGACACCAAATCTCTTAACGTCTTAAGTCCGATTTGTATGTGTCTCCTTATTTTTTTGATTGAACTTTGAACTCTTGATCTTGGCAATTGTAGTCATGTTATCACAATGTACTGAAATCAAAGAATTGGCTGATCTACCATGGAAATTTCAGAAAGAAGTTCTCTTAGGCATTCAGCCTCAATTCCAGTGGTGTCCAAAGCACACAGCTCGGCCTCAAAAGTGGATCGATGTAGAATGGTTTGCTTCACAGACCTCAAGGAGAATGCACCACCTCGAAGTGTAAAGACATATCTAGTAACACAATTACTCCCAGACTCGTCTATTTTCCCTATCTAGCTTGCATCACTATATCCTTCTAGTACAAATATATGTCTACCATAACATAAATTGAGGGAAATAGTTCCCTTCAAGTACTTCAGTACTCGATCTAGAGCCTCCCAATGAGTACGGTCAGGACATCAAGTGTATCTACTCAGCTTTGTAACTGAGAATGAAATATGAGGTCTCGTGCAAGATACATTAAGCTTTCTATTACTTATGAATACCTTAGCTGAGCTATATGTACTCCACTTTTATTCTTAAATAGCATTTTGGATGAATCAAAAGGAGTTCTTATAGCTTTACAATCTTAATATCTAAATTTCTTAAGTACCTTCTCAACATAATAAGATAGAGAAACTACAATCCCATCAACTTACCTTATCACTTTAAGACCCAAGATTACATCAGCAACACCCATGTCCATCATCTCAAACTTGCTACTTAAAAATGTTTTAGTCTCATTAATAATCCTCATATGTGATCCAAACAATAGTATGTCATCAACATATAAGCACAAGACAATACGCTCATCACCTTTCACCTTGAATTAGACACACTTATCGGATTCATGAACGTTAAAGCTAGATGACGAAATAATTTTGTCAAAATTTTATGCCATTGTTTTGGTGCTTGTTTCAATTTGTAAATGGATTTAACAAGCTTGCAAACATATCCCTCAATTCCAGGAGTCACAATTCCATCATGTTGAATAATATAGATCTCCTCAATATCATCATGCAATAAGGTGGTCTGCATATCCATCTGGTGGATAGAAAGATCATATAAAGATGCCAATGCTATGAGCATTCGGATTGTAGAATCCTAGTCAAAGGGGAATATGTATCAAAATCAACAATATCTTCCATTTTCCCAAAGCCCTTAGCAACCAATCTGACTTTATATTTTCCAATTTATCCGTCGGATCTAAGCGTTCTCTTAAATGCCCATTTGCATCCAATGGTAGAGCACACTTTGGGTAATCAAACTATTCTCATGTTTCATTAGCCATAATAGAATTCATATCAGATTTGACGTTTTCCTTCCATTGTTTAGCTTCAAACGAAGCCATGGCTTCCTTGTAACTTGGTGGATCACCCTTGATCTAGTAGACAACAAAGTCACTACCCATATCATTGGCTTTCCGAGGTCATTTACTCCTCCTTGGCTCAATTTCTTCTAAAAGATAATTAGGTTCAAGTTGAGTCTCAACCCCCACATTCGTTATCCTTTCTACTTGTTTTGGAATATATCCTGATGTGGAGGCACTCTCATTGATCGGATTCTGAGGAATCCCAATCTTCATGGGAAAGACATCCTCAAAGAAGGTAGAATCATGGAGTTCAACAATAGTGTTGACATCTATGTTCGATATCTCAGATCAAAAGACCAAGAACCTATATGCATAACTATTTTCCAAGTAACCGAAGAAGACATTATCAACATTTTTAAGATCTAAATTATTTCTCTTGTATTTTGGGACTAGTACCTTAGCGAGACAACCCCATACTTTGAGATATCTTAAGCTCGATTTCCTATTTAACTAAAGTTCAAAATGATATTTCTATATGTTTTGGACTGACCCTATTCAGAATATGGCTAGTCATATTCAAGTCCTCTCCCCACATATAGATCGGAAGTCCACAACTCTGTAGGAAAGCATTGATCATGTCAATTAAAATTCTATTTTTTCGTTCTGCTATCACATTTGATTGTGCTAAATATGGAGCAGTAATTTCAGGAACTATGTCGAATAGCTTGCATTGTTCATTAAACAAGTTAGAATTATATTCACCTCCTCTATCTGACCTAGGGCATTTAAGCACTTTTCATGTTTGTGTCTCAGCCTCATTCTTAAATATAAGAAATTTTTCTAAGCATTCGTTATTGGTTTTCATTAGATTTATATAGCAATATCTACTACCATCAAATATAAAGGTGATAAAGTATTCCTTGTTGTCTCGGATAACCACATCATTAAACTCACAGATATCTATGTGCACTAGATCGAAGAACTCACTATCTCTAGAGACTGACTGAAAAGACTTCCTAGATGTCCCTACGTATATACAAATTTTACATTTTTTTAGTTTTATCAATAGTGTTAGGGATCAACTCTAAATTCATCATTCTTTTAATTGAATTTAAGTTTATATGTCTCAATCTACCATGCCATATATTACAAGATTCTAAATTATTAAAAATATGAGACAAAGAATTAAAACATCCAGAACTTCAAACATTCACTGAATTAATGTTAACTGAATCAAATCTAATTCTAAACAACTAATCAATGTCTATCAAATAGCTTTTTTCTGTAAAAGGTACCATGTCTCAATATAATAACTTTATTACATTTAACGTTTAACTCAAAACCGTTTCCAACTAAAATGGAACCGGATAGAGCATTTTTCTTCACGTCAGGAACATACAACATTCTATGCAAAGTCCATACATGTCCAGAGGAGAACCTCAAGTTGACTTGTCCTGATCCCATCACATTGGTTGCAGAATCGTTCCCCATCTTCACAATCCCACTACTGCAGGTATGATAAGAAGAAAATAAAGTTCTATTAGAACAAATATGTACATTAGCTCCCATATCCACAAGCCATTCATTTGAATCATGGATATGATATAGTTCAGATTTTACAGAGACATACCCATCTCCAACCCTAAGTTTAGCAGTGTTTATGTTCACTTGTGGACTCCCATCTGTACCCTTAGGTTGAGCCTCTAAGGACGGACTGTCTTTCTTCCGATAGACAACTTGATTATAGTTCTAGCAGGGTTTATTCTTTACCTTTTTCTAAATCTTGCCTTTTGGTTTCATTTTATTGCTATTACTACCCTTTCCCTTCTTATCTTTACCCGTCATGAAATCGACCTTAGCCTGAATATCAACGAGAACCACATGCTTTTGTTTCATGTGTTCCTCCTCTATGGTGATTGCCATCATCAAGCCATCCATAGAAAATTTCTCTTTCTATGTTTTAGGGTCATACCGAAGTTTTCTCAAGACTTGGAGAATTTTTCTATGATGCACATGAGCTAAAACTTATCCAAAAGTTTCATTTCGACATCTTCTAAATCATGGAGTATGAGTAAAAGCTCATGTGCTTATTCAGAAATAGAGTTTTTTGGCAATGGAAAACTTTAAGAACTTAGCCACGGAGTATTTTTAAATACTGAGATCTTTGGTATGATACTTTCAATCTAGTTCTTCCCATATCTCCTTAGTAATATGCATGTACAAACAGTATATGCCAAACAATGTGTTGGAGAGGGCTAACAAGATGCAACCATGACACATACGGACGCGTTCTTTCCACACAGATTGCGCCTTCTGGCTATCGGGTGAGAGATTTTCCTTTCCACCGTAGGACATTCAGTTTCAAGCATCGAGATTAACCCTATAGTGGTTAACCAGATTTTCATGTGTTATTGCCAACGCTTGAAATTCTGACCATCAATTTTTTCAGGCATACCGATCATATCAATCCTTGATTTAAACGTGGTTTCCGACATGATTTTAATTCCGGTTCTGGATATCCTCGCCAACATTGTTGTAAAAAGGACTATTAAAGCATACATTAAGTAGTGAATTCCATGATAAATACAAACCAATGCATTATAGATTTTCAAGATTAAAATCAGGCATAACCGATTCATATAGGATTTACAATATACATGCAGGAATGAAATAAAAGATTTAGAAATCAGGGTGACATCCAAGAAAAGCAATGTAATAAACAAATTGCATCAAACAAAATAGTAAAAAAATTATAGAGATCACCGAAGCGTCCATGAAATGGAATGTCCTTAGAGAGGATATCGCACACACAATACATGTGCGAATGATATTGATGATCCGCTCTCAGAATACAACGGCACACGATCTACATCTGCGCACACCGACGAGATCGTTCTTGAGAATACCTCAGAGAACTTGCAACTGAGAGAAGGAAGAAGAATGCTATTGTGGTAGGGAAACATGGAGAATAATGACAACGAAAATTTTTCTTGCGAGTGAAGAAAACTACGTGTAGGGGGAGGGTATAAAAAGATCTAGAGCACGACCATCCATCTTTTGAAAACGTCCCCAATGGGCGCCTCTTCGAATTCCGAAAATGTTCTCTTGGAATCGAGTCGAACTCCCTTAATGAAGTCAAATCACAATTTATCCATGGAATTAATTTATTCGGCACACTAATGAAATCCGCACAAAGTTATCGAGATTCAAGATCCGAATTGACTCTCCCGAACCCGAGCTCGAGTGGAGCGCACACGAGCATATGGTGCTCCATTCCTCCTTTCTACTATCACCACGAGAGCTTGGGGTGTGAACTCATATATAAGGCCACTAAAAGTTTAGAAACATTAAATGTGGTACTAAACTTCCACCCAAATTATGTCTTATTTCAAATTTAAGAATTCCCAACTTTTCTTCCAAAACTATTTGATCTCCCAATTTAAAATAAATCAAATTTCAATGTAATTGTGTTGGTTTACCAAATTAAAAATTAATTACATTAACTTTAAATACAACAAATTATGATCGATACTTGTTGGATCCAAGGGTCTAGTTAGTCCAGAGAACTTGGATCTGCAATCCGCACAATAAATTCTTGAGTGTGATGCTTGTTTCCTAACTTGGATATTGTGGTAAATTTGTAGTAGATCTCTTGGTGCACATATTAACTAGGAGTTAGGAGGGTTGTGCTTTAGATATTTATAACTTAGAACAAGGCAACATATTCATCAAATTAAGGTTTTAACATGATGCTAGCGAGGAACTTCCTTCATAGATGAATATTCTTGTTCTAGTTCATATCAATATGATGGTCACACAGTCTTACCTTGTAACAGTCATCATTTCACAATTAGGTGGGACAGATCATGATCATCATATAACCTACAAACCATCGGGGAGGGTTCATTGGCAGTCCCTTCCAAGCCAAATAGATGGGATGGTTATGCCTATGGCCTTTGCTCACCTTCGTATACATAGAAGGAGAAAAGGCAGTTATAGCAATCGTCTATAGACCATCCCCGTGACGGAGATAAGGGGGTGGCGGGAGGGAGATCGATCAATGCAATATTTGGCAATATATACAACAAAAGAACAAAGGCCACTTCGACACTAAGTATGTAACATTCCGGGCTTAAGTCTCCGGTCCGTTATCAAGGAAAACTGGTCCTGACAACTTGTTGAGTTCGGACTCAATTGGATCCGTTGATAACTACCCAAAATGCTTAAGCCTAAGTTGTCAAGTAGTAATCCCCACCATTTATAAACCACACCCACACTTCGTGAGTTTTAGGTATGATACTATATTTGGGGGGTAGGGTGTTACAACCTCCCCAACTTATATTCGCAACGTACGTCCTCGTTGTAACATGACACATCACTTATTCCCAGTGACAGTGACGGCTGCACGCTCTGGGTAGTCTTTTCCTCCAACATCTTTGTAGAGGCGGCCCCACCTCTCGAGTAGCTCTTTCTACTATCAGAGGGATCATAGCTCTGATACCATTTGTAACGGAACGGGTCGTGACGACCGGCGGAAGCATGCAATATGAGGTTGCACGATCGAACCGTTACCGGAAACTTCATGGTAATCAATGAGCAGAGAAATAAAATATTTTAACTAAAGTTTAGTCAACATGAAAGTCCTATTATTACAAGTCCAAAATGGGTAACATTGCAAAAGGACCAACAATAAAACTAGAAATTAAAAGTTTCAGTGGGCATAAAGACATCCTTTCATAAGGAATCCATCAATGGTCCTTACCGTTCAACTTCATGAAGATGGATAGTTGTCTTGGACTGGAAAATAAGTCACAGCTCATGTTCTCCTGAAAAAATCAACAACACATGTTATGAGCTAACGCTCAGTATGTGCCGAGTTGGGGTCAAGCTGGCTATCGTTGAAAAACAAGTCTCCATGTACTAAATTTAAATCCGTTAGATACATAACCACTTTTATACAATCAGTTATCAACACAACTATACAATTTGCATTATTATCTTATTGCATGTGATACTAACTTGTCTTATGTACTATCATTATGCGACTCATAATTTCACATAAACAAGCATACGAAAGGTGCTCCTTCCAAAACCGTTCGTTGAAGCCATAATTTCATATATACCCTTAAAATTTGCCATATTTTGCATATACGCCATAACATTTTCATACTTTTCACAAATACCTCAGAATTTTCCATAGTTGCGCATATGCCCATCACAAACATATCACTTGCATAATTCCATTACTTTACCATAGTTGCACCCATACGCCTTAGCAATTTCAGAACTGTACACATACCTTTGATTTGTTTAGTGGTTAAAGTTGTCTTAATTGTTAAATTCTTAAACGGCTTTGGTGGCTTTGCTGGCTTTGGTGGCTTTACCGCTGGCACAAGCGGTCCATGAACATGACATACATGACAGTGTAGCTACATCTGTAGAGGACTTATCTTTCGCCTCAATCGGTTCCTTGAACCATACGCCCCCGGAAGGCGTTGGCCCCTTTAGGCCTGCGATAGTTGGATTCCAGAGGTGGCTCCCACCATTAGATGTAGCACTTAGCTCCGCTTATCGTTATCGTGTCATTACTCATGTTAAGGAAAATTCATATTTTCTTTACTTCCTTTTCCCTTTCGTATAATAATTGTTCATGTGAACATTCTAATTCCAACCCTTTTATAATTACGTTCTAAGACATGATATATTGCAGTATTTCAGGCATAATCTAACCAAGGACTTTGAACATATCTGATATTCATATGATAAATGCACATCAGATTGCTTGTATATTACTGTACACCTTAAGATATGAGATCATATTTGATGTCGATAACTGTATACAAAAACTTAGGGAAGTATTTGGTAGTTCCAAATTAATATAGATGATATTTCATATTATTGTACTTGCTAATAAAGGGGTTGAATTGATTTGGGAGCAGAATCAAATATTCTAGGACTAAATGCAATATGGAAAGTACGGAAATAAAAATCATTCTATCCCCCACGGTGATTCAAAAAAAATTCAGGAGTCTCTAAATCCAAATTAAGGTATCCGTGCATGTAGAGATAAAAACAGAAAAAAAAACTGCCTGGCGCTTCTATCCACAAGATGTTCAACTCTTTATATTGGATACTTAATATGATATGATAAATAAAGGCATGGACATAAAATTCTGGAATATGTATCAAATAATACTCGACGATTATGCAAAGTAATATTGGCTGCATTATTATTATCGTATCTTTCTCTCATTGCAGTGGTTCACGGTTATAGATCCACTATCTATGGAAAGTTCTAAATTTGTATTCCACCGAGATCTTATCCATAATTAGTCAAGTAATCATGACGATAATGTTTATACCATTTTTTTTATACGTTATTATCCGTGAGTAACATCTAATGGAGATGCTAAGGTTATTTTATTTTCATACTCCAATCCATAAGTCTCGTGGAAGTGCAAGAATGCATAGGGGGCATGGCCTCAAATTTCAACGAAATTTGGTCGAATTTCTGTCAAATGTCGATATCCTATCGAAATCGAAATTCGACCGAAATGGCCGAAATGACCGAAATATGAGGGCCCTAGTACAAGAAATGACCGAAATGACCGGAATTTCGATCGAATTTCGACCGAAATTCCATCGAAAATCCGTTTCGGTTGTCACCGAAATGGTGACTGAAATCGATATTTAAGGCCTTGATAGGGGGTTTAGTTAACGTCTTATGTCTAATGGCCAAATAAGCTTCAAATATTCAAAACAATCTTACGTGGATGCAATGTAAAGAAAAAAATAATTAAAATTGCATCTCAACCTTAAGCCTCCATCAATAATTATCGTTAACAATCATTCAATATCATATTCCGCATTTGATCTTTGAACGGATAGAACCTAAGTCAATCATACATTTTGAGATTGTATTTTGTGCAACTAAGTAATTACTTATCGTACGTAAAGATGGGAGACATATGTCGATTCATCAAATAATATTCCTACGGTGTTCGACACATACCTCAAGTCGACGTATACTCGTATCTACCAAATTGCTACGCCTTCACCTTGCTCCTGAACCGTCGTTCTCCTCTGCCTAATCGACACCGACATTCTCTGCGATCAGAACGATTTGCCGGTGAGATCTCTCTCACTCTAACTCTTCTCTCTCCCTCCCTCCCTCTCTCTCTCTCTCTCTAATTTTCCAAGAAAAAGTGACAAGTGGGGGAAGGGTTCGTTGAACTTTTATGCCACTAAATGGGCAATCAATAGGTTAATAATACCCATTAATTTTGGGAATAAATCTATGCTATTAATTGAGTAAAAAAAGAGAAAAAAGACAACCGTTACAATCTACCACCCTTAAAAAAATTTCGTCCTCGAAATTTCTTAATAAAGGGACATACCGAAAAGTTGCAGATGTTTCTCCCGCATCTCGCTCTCCAGCTCCCAGGTGGCTTCCTCCTTCTGGTGATGATGCCAGAGGACCTTGACCATCGGAACTATACGTCGACGAAGCTGATGGTCTCTACGATCCACTATGCGGATAGGTTTCTCCTTGAAAGTAAGATTGGGTTGAATATCATGAACCTCATTTTCGATCACGTGTGAAGGAGCGGGAGTGTACCTCCTTAGCATAGACACGTGGAATACATCATGTAACTTCGAGTACTGAGGTGGTAATGCAATACGATATGCCACTTCTCCGATTCATTGTAGAATCTTAAAAGGTCATATGTATATAGGAGTAAGTTTTTCTTTCTTGCCGAATCATAATACGCCCTTGGTTGGGGAAATCTTTAGAAACGCGCGATCTCCAACTGTGAAACTCAACTCCCTTCTATGCCGATCTGCATAAGACTTTCTGCCTACTTTGAGCTGTCAACAATCTCCTCTTGATTAGCTCAACACCTTGCTTGCTGGTCTGGATTAGTTCCGGTCCCAAAATGTGCTTCTCACCCACATCACTCCAACATGGAGGTGATCTGCAAGGTCTCCCATATAATGCCTCATAGGGAGTCATCTTGATGCTCGAATGATAACTGTTATTATAAGCAAACTCTACTAATGGAAGATGTCTATCCCAGCTACCTGCAAAATATAGAGCACAAGCTCTCAACACATCTTCCAGCATATGGATGGTCCTTTCTGATTGACCATCAGTATGCGGGTGGAATGAAGTGTTGAACTTCAATTGAGTTCCCATAGCATCTTGGAAACTTTTCCACAAACGAGACATGCATCTAGTGTCCCGATCGGATACGATTGATGTAGGAACAACATGTAATCTGACGATTTCATTCATGTACAATTCAGCTTAAGTGTCTGTCGATTGATCCAAGCGGATAGGTAAGAAGTGAGCCGACTTGGTCAATCGATCAACAATCACCCATATGGTGTTATAACGATATTTCTTGGTCTTGGGTAGACCTGTAACAAAGTCCGTCGTTATGTGCTCCCACTTCCCTTCAGGTATCTCTAAGGGATGAACAAGGCCTGCTGGTCTCTGATGATCAATCTTGATCTGCTGACATACCAAGCATTTAGAAACAAAAATTGCGATCTCATTCTTCATCTTTGGCCACCAGAAGTTTTGTTGCAGATCCTTGTACATTTTTTTTGAACCTAGGAGGATGGTATACATCGACCTGTGGGCTTCATCGAGAATCTCCTGCCTCAATTCGACATCATTGGGAACCCATAATCTGTTTCGGTACATTAACTTCATCAATTCCAATTGTGAAATCATAACTTTCTTTCTTGGATGCCTCTATCATTTTAGGAAGATCAACATCAATTTTCTATGCTATCGTGATCTTCTTAATTACCTCGGGTTGGATTATAAGGCCTGCAAAAGATATCTTCCTCTCTTCACTTAAGAAAGGTTTCTAGTCTTCAAAATCTTTCATCATCTTCTACCGAAGTTTCAAGCTAGCTAGCTTGCCTTCCCACTTTCGACTTAATGCATCAACATGACGTTTTCTTTTCCAGGATGATAATTAATGGAAAATTCGTAATCTTTTAGGAACTCCAGCCAGCGTCACTGCCTCAAATTAAGTTCCTTCTGAGAGAAAATGTAGATGAGGCTCTTATGATCGCTGAGCACCTCAAACTGTTCACCATAATGGTAATGACGCCAAATTTTAAGAGCGAAGACTATCGCTGCTAATTCCAAATCATGAGTAGGGTCTTCTTATAGTTTTAATTATCGTGAGGCATAGGCAATGACTTTCTCATTCTTCATAAGGACACACCCGAGTCCCGTGCCTGATGCATCTATATAAACCATGAATCCTCCACTACCTGTTGGTAAAGCTAAGAGTGGAGATGTAATCAATTTCTGTTTCAATTCTTGAAAACTCCGTTCACACACCTCAAACCATACAAACTTCACATCCTTTCGAGTGAGCTTCGTTAATGGTAGTGAGGTCCTTGAAAAATTCTGAATGAATCGCCGATAGTATCCAGCCAAGCCGAGGAAGCAACAGATCTCGGAAATATTTTTAAGCTGACTCCAATTCATCATAGCTTCTACCTTAGCTGGATCTACCTCAATGCCATCCTTGGATACCACATGACCAAGGAATGCAACTTTATTCAGCCAAAAGTCACACTTAGAAAATTTTGCCTAAAGCTGGTGTTGTCGTAGGGTTTCAAACACAATCTGCAGGTGCACTCGGTGCTGCTCTGAATCCGAGGAGTATATCAAAATATCATCTACAAACACGATGACGAACTTGTCAATGTATTCTCGAAATACCCTATTCATTAGTTTCATAAAGGCTGCATGTGCATTAGTAAGATCAAACGACATGACCAAGAATTCATAATGGTCGTACCTCATTTTGAAAGCGGTCTTTGATATGTCCTCCTCTTTTATACGGAGTTGATGGTAACCCGTACGTAAATCGATTTTTGAGAAGATTGTTGCTACTTGAAACTGATCAAATAAATCGTCGATGCGAGGTAGCAGGTACTTTTTCTTCACCGTTACTTTGTTCAGACTTCGATAATCGATATATAGTCTGAGAGGTCCATCCTTCTTTTTCACAAAGAGAACAGGTACTCCCCATGGGGAAACACTGGGATGTAAAAATCCCTTATCCAATTGTTCTTGTAACCGCTTCTTTAGCTCCTCAAATTCTGCAGGGATCATTCTGTATGGAGCTTTAGATATCGGTGTCGTTTCCGAAATAATATCATTTGAGAAATCCACTCCAGGAAGATCGTTTGGAAATACATCGGCAAAATCCCTGACCACATCTAAATCTTCGAGACGTGCCCACGACGATTCAGTGCTAATTATACTAGCAAGGTATGTGGTGCAACCTTCGGCTAGTAGTTGGTTTGCTTGCAGAGAAGAGATAACCAATCGTCCGCTCTTACTAGTGCCTCGGAGGACTATCTCCTTATGATTTGGTCTGCTCAGGACCACCTTCTTCTCTCTACAATAAACTGCAGCATAATTCTCCCATAACTAATTCATGCCCAAGATGACATCATAGGTTGTGATGGATAGTAGGATCAAATTAGCAGTGAGGGAGTCTTCTCCTATCATGACTGGTATGTCCTTTAAGTACATACCCGTTGCTCTAATATCACCCATTGGTGAAGAAACAGTAAATGTGTATGGATGCTCGACAACTTCAAAGTTCAGTTTTCTTGCAAAACTACTTGAAATAAATGAATGCGTGGCTCCAGAATCAAAAAGAACATGGCATGAATGACTTGCAATGAGAAGGGTACCTTGCACGGTGGTGTAAGCATCTTCAGCATCCTCGTGTATAATGGCAAACACCCTTCCTAGTATCTTCTTCTTTTGTTTGAATTGTTTCCTTTGATCCTTGAACCCTTTCTTGCAGTCTTTAATAAAAAGACCCTTTTCTCCACACCTCAAGCAAGCTCCTTTCAATTTGTAGCACTCGTCTGGATGTCTTCTGTCACAATACGGACATACATCCAATACATATTTCTTGTTGGTTGGAGCGTCATCAGTTCTTGTCTTCTTGACATTTATCGTATTGTGACGTATCTTGTCATTGTATCTTGGCTTGTGAGGGCACTTTCGAGGGTTCTCTTGCTGCGTCCTCCGATATGCTGCATCAATTTCTACACTTTCTACAACGGCATCAGATAGGGTCGTGGGATCCCTAGTGAGTACTCTAAGGCTCAAACCATCATTCAATCCTTCCACGAACTTCCTCGTTCGCTGCTTTTCATTGGCACAGATTCCCTTACCATATTTTTCCAGTTCTTGAAACCTTGCAACATACTCTTGGACCGTCATACTACCCTGACGAAGATATATGAACTCCTAGTGCTTAGCATCCCTAGCGTGCTCAGGGATGTAACGCTCAGAAAAATGCTCCACAAAGTCACTCCAACCGGAGTCTCCGAAAAATGAATTCCCTTGCAGGAAGTCCACCACTCCTTAGCACTATCTCGCAGAGAAAAGTCCCAAAGCTTCAAAGGCCATCTCCATCTCCCTTAGCCAGTGTTCGGCTTTCTCTGGCTCATGCTCACCTTTAAAGGTCGGTGGATCGTGCTGGATGTATGTTTTTAAAGTGAGTCCTCCAGAGCTCGATGGGCGGGTTTGCTGCTACTAAGCCATCAATGCCATTAGCTCCAACATCTGCCTCTGCATGTCCACAATGGTCTCCTGACTCGTCGATGACTCGCGGTCTCTGTTGGCTTCAATTGCACGATGAGGGGCCATCTGAATCAAATCCAACATCGCCAATGAGTTACTGTGTAAGGCTAAATCACTCTAAACGTCTAGATCTATGTCATTATAAATTGTGGATATCTTATGCCTAGAGGAACTCTAGCTGTGATACCATTTGTAACGTCCCGAGCTTAAGTCCCTGGTCCGTTATCGAGGAAAACTGGCCCTGACAACTTGTTGGGTTCGGACCCAATTGGATCCGTTGACAACCACCCAAAATTCTTAAGCCTAAGTTGTCAAGTAGTTATAAACCACACCCACACTTCGTGAGTTTTAGATATGTACTATGTTTGGGGTTGGGGTGTTACAAAGTATGTTCGTTACATGGATTCTTTGCCTCGATTCAGATGTATTTCAAGTCATTCTTAGCCTAGATCCAAATAACTAAGATCCCTTCGGATAGCCTCCTTCCAACACTTCTTGAACCTTCTCGCCCTCTTTTCCACAATATTTGATAAATATAAAAAAGTAAAATTAAATATCGATCACTCTGGTATTTTTTCTTTCTATCATCACCTATCCCCTTAGTTAGAACATTACTCTCACTATAACTAGCAAATAGTAAATGCTTTCCCTATAAATTAGTGGAAAGTTGAATTGATTTTCCTCTAATTTTTTTATCATTGATTACTCAAACAAAATTGATTTTTCCCCTCTCCAAATTATCCATATTCTTTCTCGAATATTATTACCTCAATTATATTTTTTCCCTCAATGAAGATTTTAGATTCATTCTCTCTCTCCATTTCGAGCTTTGTTGAGTTGGGAAAAATAAAAGTTACTGACTGAACTTTTAATGCAAACAGTTCTTCGATAAAAGAGGTCATTACTTCCATAAGAATCGTTCTGGAAAACATTTATGTACATACACTACAACAAAATTACAATAAAATCTGATCATCGCCATGAATATTTTACAATCTATTGTACATCTATTATATATATATATATATATATATCAGTTTAATGGGGGCAGCCAACATGGCTGCTCCCGCCATTTTCGGTATTTTTTTTTGAAAAATGTCGCCATGTATATTCATCCCTACATCCCTCCTATATGACATTCAAATTTCGTCAGAAACAGAGACTCATACGACCTCCATCCGGACAGTCATTTTTTAACGGTAACAGGATTGTTTAAAAAGACACCATCTCGATGGATGTCGTAGGAGTCTCTGTTTCTGACGAAATTCGAATATCATATAGGAGGGATATAGGGATGAATATACATGGCGATATTTTTCAAAAAATAAAAAATGCCGAACACGGCGGGGGACAACCCCATTAAACTCTCTCTCTCTCTCTCTCTATATATATATATGTATATACATACATACATACATACATACATACATATATATATATATTCAAATGATGTGGGACTTTTCTGAAATTGTAAAGGCCACTGTGAATTTAGTAAAAACTCTGTAACAGTTTTGTAATAGTATAAACTGCACATTGTAAAAAAATGAACTTTGTAAAATATAGCAACAAAATTTAAGTTAACATTTCCATCCAATATAATAATATTTTCATAATTTTATTTCACTGTATATGTTGTGTTAATATTTATTGTTATATATATGAAACAATAAATTGTAAAATATATTGGAAAGATGCCTAAATTGAGGGTGGCTCACCATATGTATGGTGAGACCCCGACTCATTTGACACACACACACACACACACACACACACACACACACACACACACACACACACACACACACACACACACACACACACACACACACACACACACACACACACACACACACACATATATATATATAGACATACATACATATGGTGAGCCACCCCGACTCATTTGACACACACACACACATATAGACATACATACATACATACATACATAGATATATATATATATATATATATATATATATATATATATGGGAAAAGGGAGTATGCTCCCTGGTTATAGCCAACTTACATGCTCCCACCCCTTTTCTCATTTATTTTTTTTATTTTTCTGAAATAAAATCTATTGGAATTTAGATCACAATATGTCACCATGGTGTCATTCAAAATTCAACTTAGTTCGAGACTTCTATCCCCTCCATCAAGACTGCCAAATTTTAACGGTCTCAGAATTGTTGAAATTGACCCCCCATGTATGGATGGCATAAGAGTCTCCGTTTCTGACGAAATTGGAATGACATATTAGGGAGATATATTGATGAATATACATATTTTTTATTTCCAAAAGAAATAAAAAATAGAGAAAAAATAAGGGTGGGAGTAGCCTCATACACACACACAGGTTAAATGGGGCTGCCCCCTGGGAGTAGCCAACTTTGCTACTCCCACCCCTATTTTTCTCTCATTTTTTTATTTCTTTGGAAAATAAAAATTTATAAATTCATCAGTATATCCCTCTAACATTTTATTAAAATTTCGTCAGAAACAGAGACTCCTACGGCCTCCATCCAAACAGAGTCGATTTAAAAAATCCTACGACCGTTAAAAAAATGACGTCTGCATGGAGGGCCTAGGACTCTCTGTTTCTGACAAATTTTTAATAGAATATCAGAGGGATATAGTAATGAATATACAAATTTTTACTTCCCAAAGAAATAAAAAAATGAGGGAAAAATAGGGGTGGGAGTAGCCAAGTTGGCTACTCCCAGGGGGCAGCCCCATTTTACCCTATATGTATATAGTTTAATGGGGCCATCCCTCACTGTTTTCAGCATTTTTTATTTTTTTTGAAAAATATCTCTATGTATATTCATCCATATGTACCTCCTATATACCATTCGAATTTCGTCAGAAACGGAGACTCCTACGGCCTCCATCGAGATGGTGTCGATTTAAAAAATCCTGTTACCGTTAAAAAATGATTGTTTGGATGGAGGCCGTATGTTTTTGACGAAATTCGAATGGCTTATAGGAGGGATATAGAGATGAATATACATGGCGATATTTTAAAAAAAACGCCGAAAACGGCGCAGGGGCAGCCCCATTAAACTCATATATATATATATATATATATATATATATATATAGAGAGAGAGAGAGAGAGAGAGAGAGAGAGAGAGAGAGAGCCCTTCCAATGAGGTGCACCTTTCCTGGGTGTATGGAAAGCCCATCACGATATCCGTTAGGTCTATAACTAGCGGTTCTTCATCCAAAAGGGCATTTTAGTTCATACATTTTCGTTTTAAATTTGAATTTAATTTCGAATTTGAAATTTATTTCGTCTTTATATTTTTCCATTTTTAGCGTGTCTGATTTGGTATTTTTGTTGCCTTTTAGTTGCTGAATTTTCGCCAACATGGTAGCATTTTCCCGAAATGTAGAATTGCAGATTTTTTTGTAATATTCTCCTTGATATTGTAAAACTGCATCCTGCATTATAAAATAAAATCAAAATTAGTAATATTTATATTATAATAATTGTAATTTTGATAACACTATTGTAAAAGATCATGGAAATTTTGTAAAACCTGTATGAAGATTGTAAATCCATCAGATCCTATTATGCGTGTTTTTCACAAATGCCAAGCATCTTTCTAAAATTCGAGTCCCTGTTATAATTTTGCATCCTGCATTGTATAATAAGATCACAGTTAGTAAAAAATGATATGCAATTGTAAAATACGATCTGAGATTGTAAAAAAACTCGAGATTGCAAAACAGTCTGAAATTGCAAAATAGGTCATTTATATTGTAAAATATGATCTGGGATTGTAAAAAAATACTCGAGATTGTAAAATAGGTCATTATATTGTAAAAACCTGGGCACACCCTCCATCTCCAGCATCCTTCTACCCGCACCTCCTCCGCCCTTCTCCTCCACGTCCCACCTCCTCCATGCACGTTCTCCTCCACCCACACACCTCCATTCATGCACTCCTTCAACCGTCTCCTCCATGATCCACCTCCTGCATGCGTATAAATGTAAAAAGACAGTCTAAAATTTGTAAAAAGATGATATGCTATTGTAAAATACGATCTGGGATTGTAAAAAAAACTCGAGATTGCAAAATAGTTCATTATATTGTAAAAATCTGGACACGCCCTCCATCTCCAGCATCCTCTCTACCCGCACCTTTGTCTCCCTTCTCCTCCACGACGCACCTCCTCCATGCACCTCCTCTGCCCACACACCTCCATTCACGTGAAACATGATCGCGAATCTCCCATGGCCGCGAATCTCCAGGGCAGGCGTGATGTCGTGGTCGGAACTAGAAGATGGGTCGCGAGGATCGACACCGGAGGCTCGTGCTGCGAATCGAAGCGGATCTGCCATTGCTGCGAATCGAATCTCGAGGAAAGGCATGTGGTGCTTGTCGAATAGGGAGACGGGTAGCAGAGAGAGAGGGAGAGAGAGAGGGAGAGGGAAAGGGAGAGAGAGAGAGAGGAGAAATTTGTGGAGATATTTGTTGCATTCTAAATATAGATATGCTAAAATGACCATAATGGATTTTTCAACATTAAAAATATATAGACAACGAGCTGTTAATGGTAACCATCGGATTATTTGCGGATAGTCAAGATCGCGGGCTTTCCTTGCACCCAGGAAAGGTGCACCTCATCTGAAA